>BMAU01000057.1:0-79893 GCA_019973935.1 Trichonephila clavipes | reverse complement strand
ATTTCTATTGATTTTAATAGTTCAGAAAGCTGCTAAGTTCTAGGCGTTTTGTGAGTTGAAATTTTGAAGACCCTCTATATCGGTCTTCAGTTAATGTAAATGACTCTCAAATCTAAGAATCACAGATTGCAAATTTTCCTAAAATCAAACATCGATAATTTGATTTCTTTTAAATATCTCAGTTTTTGTGTTAGTGATTGCACAAATTATTAATAAACCAAATATTTTTCTTTTTTTTTTTTTTTGAATGAAATTGAAAAAGAAGTATTAATGATTTTTTAACTTGAAATAGTTACTTTGATACTAATCTTGGTTTCTTTTCTCAGTACGTTGTATAGGAAGAAATAAGTCTCAGAGAATTTGATATCCTTAATTTATTTATTTATTTGAAGACAAGTAATTCATCTCATGAAATTCCAAATGCATTTACAAGGTTGTCTTTTGTTTATTATAAGAACACAAAATTTTGTAAAAACACGTTTATAAATTACAACTCAAGAAAACAGAATGTACATATTATAACTGGGGGAATTTCTCAAACATAGTTTATGTAAATTTCTAGAAATACATCATTAGAATCTTATGTAACCTACTTTCCTAGAGAAATTTCTTATTTCTTACATCTTCAATAAACATTTTAGACTAGTATTGAAGGAAGTTATATAAAGATTGCAGATTACATTTAAAATTGGATAACTTGCTTCATACTGAATTGCTTTTCAGGGGGTGTTGTCTTTTGCTTGTTTATTCATTTTGTAGGCTAATAATTTACCTCTAAAATTTCAAAGAAATGCTGAAATAACAAACCATATTTTAAACAAAAATGTACATAAAAAATCTAATTTTTATATCATAAGTAAATCCTCTCCAAAAAAATAATGTATATTCTACTCTAATTTTCTACTCACTCAAAAATATATATTTTTTCAAATGTAAATTTTCTGCAGGGAGTACATCTCCATTAGAATTTTGCATATCTGCTCTCCGGCATTATTCTTCCTATTATTTCGTATTTATAAGAAAGATGAATGTCTTCACCTTTTACACTAACTGGGATTGTTGAAAATTATGGATTTATTACAAGCATTAGTACATTTTATTGAAAGCATTTCCATTGGATATTTTCTTTCCTTGAAAATACAAATGCAAGAAATTTAAAATTTTATATGAACACTAATTATACAATGTTTAAAAGAAAAAAGATATCGAGATTTTATACTGAACTGTTACAAATGATAATTTATTTAGTTTTTTAAGCAAGTTGAGAAGCTTTTTGCAACCCAGCTTTTGTAAGAAGAAGCATTTTTAACTAAATTACTTTTAAGACCATTGTTCTGTTACAGAAACTGTGAAAACACCATAACAAAAATTTATTTGTTGGGGATGAATTTACACACACAATTTTTGCTTATTTGTATGATAATGAAAAAATATCATTCCAAAAATGCATCAAATGTTTAAACATTTTCTTTCAAAATCTCACTCAATAGAACCCCAATACTATTTCAAACCACATCAACATAAATTTAATTTAATCATCCTAAAGTCAATTTATTTAGAAAATTATGATACATTTAAGCTTCTTTAGAAACCTTGTTGCATCAATAAATATCAAGTTTTATTCCTTTCCTCACATATTCGCATTATTACTATAGCATTACTTCTCGGATTCTTACTGTTCAATGATATAGGATTCTTCCTGCGACTCAATCATCTAGGATTCTTCCTATACACAAAAATCCCTTTTTCCCCTATCGAAAAATCCCTATTTTCTCTTGATTTTCCTGCCCCCAACGCTATGTGCTCTGAGTAGGCACAGTATCAAAACTCCTTCGGGGCCCTTTTTTGAAAAGAAAGCCCTGTTAGTTGTACTGTAGTTAACAAATGTTGGAGCTCCGTATCATTAATACGGCAGTAGCTAAGCCCCTGACTGTACGGTTTGAATAATATTTAATTCTTTGATTCACTGTTCATGAACGTTTATCTACAAAACAACACGAAGCCAACTGTCGGAGGGAATCTTCATTTTGAACAAATTTCCGAGGTAGGCGCCTGAGCTTGTATCGCATTCTCCAAACTTACTGTCTATGCCGACATAAGAACTTTGAGCTCCCAACAGAAATAACATGCATAAGACACTTTCCATGTTGGGCTGACCCCTACTTAAGCAAACTACGTTAATTTTAACTAAACGAGCAAGTTTATTGCTCGTTGTGTGACTGTGATTAATAGCATGGCTGTGCAAGATCATGTTAGTGTAAAAATCTGTAAAGTTGTGAAATTTGTGGTCACAGTACCTAATAATGTGATGGAGGGTGTTAATTTTCCACATTGAAAAAAATTATGCTAGTCATAACTTGTTGAGGTTCATTCTATTCTGTACTACCTAGACTGTGACATCCACTTTACTTATGTTCGGGGCCATACCAGAAATCTCGGCAATGATAGAGTGGATCAGTTGACCAAAGAGGCAACTTGCCAAGATATAAAACTTTTGATGTCTGTGCCATTGTCCCACTGGAAGCATTTAGCTTGGGAAAGAACTGTTTCCTACTGGAAAACCAAATTCTTGGCCTCCCCTAAGGCTTTGTGGACTAAACGGTTTTTTTCGGCCATTTATCAACGGCTTAAATGTAAGAAATTTTTTACTGATTTCAAGTTATCCCAGATTCAAACAGGACAGGGAAATTTTAAGAGCTACTTATCTAGATATAATTTAATTGGTAGTGATATTTGTTCTTGTGGGATCAGGATGTTGAAACTGTGGAACATGTATTGAAAACTAAATTTTTGTAAAAGAGAATTTTAAAAAGGAGTTGAAACACACACACGTTTAGGTATTTCCTGGCCACTTGTTTTGTCTTTGTTGGTCAATTGTACTGAAAGCCTAAATGTCTTAAGAAAATTTGGCTACTGTATAGATTTTTAACGTTTTATTGGTACCTCCCCTTATTTATATATTTGTGTATTTCCACTCTTCCTTTTTATTTTATGTTTTTGTCTTAAGTGTTTTTTTTTCCATTGCAAAATGTGCAATGACAGTGTAAAATGTCAATGGTATATCAAGGAATCTCGGTTGATCTCTTCTGATACTTAAAAAAATAATAATAAAATAATTAATTAAAAAGAATAAATAACTTACCAAGTGAAAGAGAATTCCTTTTTTTTTTTTTTTTGAAATTTTCCCAGATCAAATATAGACGTCCTTTTTCACCCAGCTCCTGTTTGACATCAGTATAAAAAAAGGGACAATCAGTATAAAAAAAAAGAGAGAGTATGTGATGATAATCTTTCTTTCAAAGTATGGTGTTAGAAAACAATTCATCGAGACAACATTTGATTTTGAATTCCTGTCCCCTTCAATTGGAAACATGATTTTAAGATTATTCCACAATGTAATGTGTGATCTTTCAAAAACGGTTCTATTCAGTAACCTTTCAGTTGAAAAAAACCACTACACGCCAGCTTTTATGTCAATTAATACAAATGTTGTGAGAAAATTGTCTTAAAAATATAACAAGCTGTAGAAGAAATGTAATTCAGCGCGTCATACGGAAAAGCATCATAAAAGTAATCAGAAATACATATAGGAGCTAATACAATGCGGTTGATACGTATCGTCATTTTCTTAAATCCGTTAAGAATTGCACACTTAAAAAAAATTATAAACATTTTCTAGAATATGAAAAAGTATTCACAATTTACCTCAAATCGGTTTTAATTGATATGCACGTGTTTAAAATTACACTTGTATTAACTAGCTCCTTTCCGCAGCAGCAGCACACTACAATATGGAAAAAATGCTAATGTCGTAAAGCTACTCTATTCCTTCTCCTAGTCACGTGGTATGGACACAACGGTGAAAGAATGCAGTCCGGTTTCCATTCTAGCGAGAAAACCCTATGAGCAAGGGGCAGATAACAAACCGATTTCAGGCATAAAAGCAGTCCCCCACCCCGCTCGACCTTGACCATTGTTACTCATTCCTTACTTAGAGATAAGGAAGAGGGGATGGATTGCAAGAGTACTTGGCTAATAGAGAAGAAACAAATTAATTCAGAACTTGTTGAAATAATGTAATAATTGATTTCTTTTTGTATTTGAAAATAATTGTTCGTTTTCTTTCAAATATGCAAAAGCAAATTTCAAATGTAGACTTTTTCGAAACCTTTCGACAAAAAGCTTTTTTTTCTCTCTCCCTCTTTAAAACATCATGCTTTGAGAAGCGTTTTTCTGCATTTGAAATGCATCGATATACAAATTAACTAAAACTTTAAGAAACGCGGTTAGAAGTGAGATAGAGCAAGTGGCTCCACAGAGTTCAGTTGTTGATTAGACTCCCAGAATAAATAAGTTATGACAAAAACACTTTTCTTCGAAGTTCTATTCGTTTTTCTCGTATCGGACAGATAAGTATCCGAGGTATGATTCAGATTAAGGACATGTTGCGGAGATCAAGGAGTCACTTTTCACGCACGATTAAAGATTTCCGGTTGTAAAGTACATCAGAAAATGAGGCAAGATTTCAGCGAAAATTTTTTTGTATACATACACAACAAGAATAGATGTAATTATTTCTCATTGAATGTATTATATGTTCATAATTCGGATTCGAAAATGCATAAAATTTACATCAATAGAAACTTTATGCAGAATGTACACAAAAAATTTTTTGATATCATTTTTTTTTCCTTGTGCAAGGTACAATAAAAATATTCGAAAGCAGAAAGAATCTCGTAGTATGTGGGAACCAGTGGTGCACACAAGGGGGGGAGGATGGTCCAGACCACCCCAAAGTCCTTGACTTTTTTCCGATTGATTATAATTCTAAGTATATAGTACGTAAAATTTAATTTATTACTTGTTATTAATGATTAATTTTATTAATTAATGCTAATTATTTATTCAAAAAATAGTTTTTTTACTGTGTTTTGTTCCCGAAAATGGACAAGATCAAAAGGAGCATGATACAAGAATGGTGAACTTTCGACCCCGAACCCCCCCTTGAAAAATTCCTGTGTGCGCTACTGGTGGGAACTCTTATTTCTTTCTGAATTTCGAAATGTTTTAGAAACGTCACGCATTATTTTCTGCATTATAAAAGCCGACCGAAAAGTGACACGGAAAAAAAATTGATTTTTAAATCATACATTTTAAATTTATTAAATGAAAAATTTGTACCAGGGTACAATTAAAAATCTAATAGAGATTTTAGGTACACATATTTTTTTTTATTTCCATGGGGTCACTTAACAATAATCAGATTGAAAATCTAAACAAAATATGAGGAAGTCAAGTGGTTGAGAATAAATTATTTTGCAGACAAAAAGAAAAAATATAACTGTTTAATCTGAATGGCCATTTTTACAGGTAATGAGAATAAATAATATAATAATTGACAATTGCTACTTTCTTAAGAACAAGAGTTATTAAAACGCAACGATAATTTCAGCATCTACAAGTATTTTTCAAATAAATACTTTTCGATAAATTTTGTTTAATATTCAAATAATATTAATTGTTCTTTATAGTCCTTTTTGAAAGGAAACTTTATTTTCTCTTATTTCCTCAACAAAAACTTTATTTTATTTAAATTTTAATTTGTTTAAAATGCTTACCCGCAGTGATAAAAATTTCAGCATACTTACCATTTATATTTGGCGAGGAAGTGTGTCTTTGCGTATAATTGGCGATAATTCTCAAAAACACGTTGGCAAACCCTTAATTCCACCCCCGCCCCCTTCTGGGTTTTACATTTCACCCTTCTGCTCTTTAAAGTGGTTTGTGTAGAATTGTAAGTATGTATAAACACGTGCTCTACTAATAAATACTTCTCGATAAATTTTGTTTAATATCCAAATAATATTAATAAGTCCTTATGACCCTTTCTGAAAGAAACTTAGCTTTTTTCAACAAGAATTTTTTTTATTTTAATTTGTTTAAAAGCATTAGTGCAGTGATGAAATCTTTAACATACTGACCATTTGTGCTTGGCGAGGAAATGTATTCTTGCGATAACACTCCAAAACACGTTGACAAACCCTTAATCCCTCCCCCCTTCCTCCTTTGGGTTTTGGGTAAAATGTTAAGCTTGTATAAACACATGATCTACTATTAGTGAGCGGTAAGTTGTAAATAATTTTGAATTTGTGAGGGAAAAAAAGAAAGCGTGTATCAGTGTGAACACGCGTTAGAAGTTAACTTCTTTGGCTTACATGTATTGAATTTTATAATAAAGTTTTATTTTGAAGTAATCTTATATATAATTAAAAAATTTATTATCATTATTATTTCAAACTGTATTTAAAAAATAATTAGGATGGAAAAGGTCTAGATCTCCAATTAAAAGTTGAAAATAATATGCTAAAAAATAATATTTTTGATAAAAGAGACTCTTTTGATTTTAATGTTATAAAAATGCCATATTGGAATAGTTCCCATCACATTTCAATTTTTAGAAATATTATTCTAAATTATATAAAAAGAAATAATGATTTAGTATCTGAAAAAGTTTTAAGAATTAATAATTATAAAAAATTCTTTCAAAGTTGTCTAGACTATAACTATCCAGCTAATTTTATATATAAATATATGTCTTCAAAATTATAGCTATTTAATTTTACTATTATTTAATATATTCAATTTTTATTTAGTTTATAGTACATATTATTCTTAATTTTCTTATAATAATTTTAGTTACTAAATATATTTATAGATGGCGCCATTATTTTCAGTTATACTGTTTTTTTGTGCTTGGTGTCAATACACGAATGGAATCTGTAAAAAAGCGTAAGGTTTTAGTTTTTTCGCACATTTTTATCATTATTATTACTTTTGGTCATAATCATTTTTAACCTCTTTTGCAAGTATTTTTGTTTATACATATTTATATTTGTCTATTTCACCCGGATTCCTATAATAATTTAATATTTCAATTCTATTTCATTGAAATTATATTCACCCACGTGGGTTTTTGGGCATTAGCCTTGGTTTATCTCCTATGCTATTATGTCGAAAATTTCCGCTGTAGGGGAAGGTTGAGATCTCACAAAACACTGTTTAACCCTGTTTCACTGTCCTAAGCCAGTGACAGCTCGGGAAATCATAATAGCTTTTTCCACTCTAGCTAAATTTCTCATTTTTGGTTTGTAATGGTTCCATGTTATTGGTTCCTTCGGTTTGATCTTAAGATGTTTTAGGATTTATTAGTCTTCTTTTTTAAATTATTTACTGATATATATATATATATATATATATATATATAAATATATATAAATATATATATATATATATATATAATTATATATATAAATATATATAAATATATATATATATATATATAAAATAAATATATATATATATATATATATATAAATATATATAAATATATATACATATAAATATATATATATATAATATATATATATATATAAATATATATATATATATAAATATATATATATAAATATATATATATATATATATATATATATATATATATATATATATATATATATATAAATATATAAATATATATATACATATATTTATAAATACACTCTGTCGCAAAAAAATATATGCACCCAGAAAAAATTGAGCTACATTCACGAAATTTGTATGCATGTAGTCTATATGAAAATAAACAAATGATTAAAAATTCAGAACAAAATATCATTTTATTAAGGTTACAGCTTGCAAAAGGTTAAAAATCAGTAAGTAGTAAAGCCACCTCTGGCAGCTATACAAAAATTCGGCGTGGCATCGATTCAATTAGATCACTTATGACCCCCTGTGGAAGATCCTGCCATAGTCTTTGCATCTGCGCAGAATTCTCCTGTATCTCGACGGCTGCAGTCTTCCCAGCGCGTCCCAGACATCCTATTGGCGAAAGATCTGGTGACCTGGCAGGCCATGGTTAGGACGCCATATCCTTGAAGACATTGCTGGGAGAGTCGCGCAGTATGTGGACGAGCATTATCCTGTTGATAAATGGCACCTGGGGACTTGATAGCATGGGTAGCACAATCGGCGTTAAAATATCGTCCACGTATCTGCGAGCTGTCAAAGTGCCTTGAAGGACCACTAAAGATGATCGTGTGTCCCAAGAAATTGCTCCCCACACTGTCACACCTTGTGAAATTGCTGTATGCCGCTCCTGACAATAAATGCCAGATCGGACCGCTGGCCGGTGCGCCTCCAGACACATGTGCGGTGGTCATCATCACTGAGACTGAATCGGGATTCATCACTGAAGATGACACGTCTCCAGTCTGTCACACTCCAAGTTGCCCGAGGTCGGCAAAAATCCAGTCGACACTGCCTATGATGTGGGGTCAGTGGTAAGCGTCTTAGCGGACGTCGGCTCCTCGCCAACTTCGGTCAGTCGTCTCCTTATGGTTTCTCTTGATGGCACTGGATGTCTGGAAGGAAGTAAGTGGCGTTGAATCGATGCTAGCGACGTTGTTGGTGCCGAAGTGGCCACTCTTCTGATTGCACGATCCTCGCGATCATTTGTGTTCCTGGGACGTCCTGACCCTCCGCGATGGTACACTCTACCTTCTGTGATCCACTGTTGCCAACACCGAGCAACTACCATATCGCTCCGACCGAGGTGGCGGCCGATACGTCTATTCGACCAACCTGCTTCTCTGAGGCCTATTATACGGCCCCCTATCAAAGTCCGTCAGCTGCTCGTACTGCCGCCGGTTACGTCTTAAAGGCATCCTAAGTCTCAATATCGTCTATCAAAGTCATCAGATTCGTTTGGATAGCCGTACGGCGCTCGTACTCATGCTTTTAAACTCCCAGTTGCGCAACTAATATGCGCATAGCACACTTAGCCTTGTCTCATTGGCTTCGAAATTTTAATCATTTGCATATCTCTTACCAGACTACATTCTTGCCGAGTTTCGTGATTTTAGCTTGATTTCTTCTGGGTGCATATATTTTTTACAAAGTGTATATATATAAATATATATAAGATATAAATATATATATATATAAATATATATATTAGTGTATATACATATATATATATAAATATATATATATAAATATATATATATATATATATATATATATATATATATATATATATATATATATATATATATATATATATATGTTAAGTATTGGCCGAGTGGTAGTTTTTTGACGAGGTGTTGGCAGGTCTTCATCAAAATACACATCTTCAGTGAACAGACATCTTCTTTATTGTGGCGCACACATCGAAGTTTAGCACAAAATTATAATGCAATTTCACAAAGACGAGACAAACAATTCATGATGATGATATTAAGCACAGTGGACAAGCAAAAGTGACATCTTGACGGACACAACACATAAACACGGAGAAACAGCTATATTTACTAGTACATTATGACGGCAAAAAAGGAAGAGCAAGCGACGAGAGAACGCCATTACACAAGTTGTTTTTATTCTTCACCAACAGTGTAAGTGCGTGATGATTACGCAATCATAGCTGTGATTGGATAGAAAGTGCGGGACAGGAATTTCTGATGTAATAAATATTCATCGATTACGATTAAAATCAGAGTGTTAGTTTTGAACCAAATAATCAAAAGATTTTAATATTGTTTAAAAAAGTTAATTAAAGAGAATGCTAGAGGGAATTATTACATATATATATATATATATATATATATATATATATATATATTGTTAAGCTGCTTTTTGTTCGCAAGAATTGAATTATTCAAGTTTTATATAGATAGGGATCTATGAGAACAATTTATCTTTTTTTAATTATAATTTTTTGCTTTCACGAGAGGGTTGGCTTGCGAGGCGGCAAAACTGCTAGAGCCAGCCCTGCATATATGTTATATAAATCTAATCTACATAAGTAGTTTACATATATATACTTTTAAGCAATTAGACTGTGACGAATCTGTACGGAAACTTTCCACTAATCTTCTTAGGCGCCTTTTTGGGGAATATAAATTCGCGTTTATTTCCAATCCACTCCAAAAAGATTAACGGGATATGCAAAATACATAAGGTATTTAAGTCGAGCATTGTAAGCTAGCAAGGTAGATGATGAAGGCTATTGAGCCAGCACCTATAAACGCATTTTTAGAAGATTCAAGGAGATTAAGATTCATGAAGACGTCGTGCTGCTAGACGTACCAGAAAGCTGATATAAGCCAGCGGTAAATATAATTTACGTACGCTTAAAATAAGCGTCAGTTTAAGCGACTTAGTTAAAGTTGATGAAAGTTAAGAATTCGAGTATGTGTATTTCTCGGATCTCCTATTTTGATAGACCTTACTTGATCTTGAGCTTAATTATTAATTAATTGCATTATTAGTAATTTAATTTAATATAAAGATAAATCCCTTTAAGTGACGCAACATAATAGTATTATATGTTATCAGAGATTTCTTAGAGAAAATTATAATAATAAATAAATATTATTATTATTCAAAATGGCTCTTAGTGGTTCTTTGCCTCAAATTGATCTTGGTGTTCAAGGTGTGACCCAGGGGGGTCTTCACAGTGGCGCCCAACAAGTAAATCCGAGTTTAGAGTGGGATCTAATTTTCGAATTATCCCTGAGCAGTATTTTTCGGGGGTGGAGAACGTGGTAAAATTCTTGGAAAATATAGATAATCACTTAACATATTACTAGATACCCACACAACTAGCTTGTGCATATTTAAAGGGTCATCTTACAGGACGGGCACTAGATTAGTTTGAGGTTCTTGGTTATAGGATTGTTGAAGACAAGGCGACGGATTACGCGCACTTAAAGCAATCGTTGTCAGAACAGTTCCCCGCGGTTAGAAATAGGTCGGAACTAGAAACGCGTTTGCATTTATCATCTCAAAAGCATAGCCAAAAACCGTCTGATTTTGTGTATGATTAGTTGAAGATTCACAAAATCTTAAAACTCGAAATGACGGAGGAAAAATTGATCGGACATATTATTAGTAGGTTAGAACCTCAGATTTTAGATTATGTAGAGGTTAGGCATCCGCAAACCACATCTAGCCTCCTACAAATAATTGATAAGTATGAGGAACGGTTTCTAAATAGAAAAATCAGAGGTTCGAGTTGGGAATCCCAAGATATAAAACAAAACGAGAACAATCATTTCCCTAACAGGAATCGACAGGAAGTTTGGATGGAAACGAGAGGTAACACTAGATACGCGGACAATAGTAAACCACGGAGAGAGTTCAATAGATTTGAGAGTCAAGGTGTTGCGGATAATCAGAGATTCGATGGTCGACGCCGAGGTGGTCAATCGGATCATCGATTCCACAATCAAGGCGGTCGACAAGGTGGTTCAAGGAATAGTACTTTCAGGGGTCAGAATGATCGAAACAGATATTTAAACTTTTAAGCGATCGATGCGAGTATGGGGGTGATCGATCGCGATGTAAGGAAAATCCTCCAGATACGGAACACCGAACTATTAGGGTATCCACATTACGAATGACTCCAGTAGATTTACCGTATGGATTCTTTTAAATGATACATTCATTACAGCCCTTTGGGACACGAGAGCGGAGAAATCTTTCATATCAGAGTAGGTCTATCGCAAATATTTTTCGTATCGACCTCGTCAAAAGACGAAAGATAAGTAGTGACAGCCCATGGAGCCCGTGTTGTCACTTAGGTCGGGTCGAACTACAGATTCGGATCCGAGAATTCCAGAAATCATGGGAATTTCACATTCTTAACAATTTGCAGAACCAATGCACTTTACACATTCATTTTATGAAGGAGTCCAAATTGACTTTAGATTTCGATGAGAAATATCTGATCATTCCAGGTAACCAAATTAAACAGTTGCCAAAAATGGAAAAGCTGGTCGAGATTGATCTATCAGATACAAAGCTCGGGGAAGGAAAGAAGCAAAATTTAAGGAATTTATTTAATGGTTTTAAAGGGCTATTTTCAGACCAGCCGGGGTTAACTCATGTTTTATACCATGAAATCGATAATGGGGAAAAGGGACCGGTAGTGTCAAGACTCTACAGATATGACAGAGTCAAACAAGGAATAATCGATTATTACATTGAGAAAATGTTGCAAGAGGGTTGATCCGTCCTATTCAATCCCCATACGCGTCACCAGTAGTTTTAACGCGCAACAATAATGGTCTTCCTCCAGATTCTCCAGAGGCGTATCGATTCGCGATTGATTATCGCAAACTGAACGCCATAACTAAATACCCCCGATATCCATTACCGGTAAATAATGATCTAATCACAAACATTCCGTTTACTGGCATCATGTCGACATTGAATATAAAAAGTGGTAATTTTCAATTGGCGATTAGTCCAAAAGATATCGAGAAAACCGCGCTTATAACTCGCAATGGCACCTTTGCATTCCTCAGAATGCCTTTCGGCCTTTCAGGGCGGCACCGAATTTCCAAAAGGCCATTGACATTATATTAAAACTTGTTATATGGCGTTTCGTGATGGTTTATATGGATGATGTTATTGTAACATCTCCATTGTGACATCGCCTATGGATGTAAATCCCCATCTTTCGATTCACAATAGGTTTTATGGTTTCACCAGCTGGTCAAGGACAAGTTCTACGTCATCGATTGTCCCTGCATTTTTATGATCAACCAGCTGTGGAGTGACCAGTGCACGTGGCCATGGGGCCATTGTTTATTGTCTGAACTCAAGGAGTGGAGACAGCAGACGTGTCGCCATAATGGACTTAAGAGTTCGGCACCCCATTGACAATAGGCGAAGCCTATCTTAAAATAATCATGTCGTCTTTTCTAGGGTTTTGTGAAGGGGATCCTAGAAACAGGTGGCGTGATGGACAAGGAACTATGGCGCCTTGGGCCAGACGGCTCGGGTGTGTTTTGGCGTGTTATGCGCCAATAGGACGAGGGAGGTCACGAGAGACTTTTGTGACCTGCGAATAAGAAGAGGCGAGGGGCGTGTTGTGAACACACCCCTGAAAAGGAAAGAAAAGAGCTCGGAAAAGACGAGGGCTGGTTTTTTTTAGGAGGCGGAGAGGAGAATCCCAGAGTTTTGATCCGTGATGCTGACCAAGAATCCAAAACGCGAATGAGAAACAACGCCTTGCGGACTGGACGGAGACAAGCTGTGGAGTAAGCGACTTGAAAACGGGGCTACCATATTGGCTAGGCACGGAAATTATCAACTTCTTCATCTAACTTAAATCAATTTTCCTATTGGAGAAAAAAATTAAAAGTATTTTTTACTCCCACAACCTTGCTGTGATGTATTATTTTCACGCTACCATCTGACGACGTTACACCATCGTTTAATGAACACTTATATCTTTTGAATCAGGTATTTACATTGTTGCGAGACGCAGGGCTAACCCTAAACAAGGAATAATGTCACTTCGCACGTGACAAATTGAAGTATTTAGGTCTCATAATTAGTAAGGAAGGGATCCAAACCGACAATAGTAAAGTCAAGGCAATCACAGAAATGAAACCTCCCAAAAATAGTAAGGAAGTGTCGAAGTTTTTAGAAATGGCGTGGTGGTATCAGAAGTTTATACCCAAATATGCAGATATATGTGAACTATTATATCGGTTAAAGAAAAAGGGTGCTAAATTTAATTGGTCGACTGAAGCACAGGATTCTTTTGATAAGATAAAACGAGCATTAACAGAGGCACCATTTTTACAGTTGCCGAATTTTACAGAACAGTTAACTTATTTACTGATGCTATTGGGGTCGGAGTTGGTGCTGTGCTTAATCAAAACCACAGACCTATTGCATTCGCATCTAGAACCCTCAATAAAGCGGAACGAAACTATACTGTTACTGAACGCGAATGTTTGGCGGTGTATGGGCATTAAATAAGTTTAAAACTTATTTCGGATCCATGCCAGTGAGGGTAATCACAGATCACGCGGCATTAACAAAGCTAACGAAAGTTAAAAACTTATCTAGTCCGATGATTAAATGGGCACTCAAGTTATCCGAGTTCAACATAGAATGCAAACATCGCCCGGGGGTCCAAAACGTTTTCGCGAACGTTTTGTCTAGGAATCCAGTAGGCAATATGGATGGATTACAAATTTCATGCGCAGCTCTTCGAGCCCTAGCCTTAAACTCCCGAGAACAACTCATTCGAGAGCAAAGGGAAGATTCTGAGTTATGACACATCTATCATTATTTAGAAAACCCAGACGACGGTTCCGTTAATGTGACTGTATGCGAGGGTTGGTCCCAGGATTTTAAACTTATAGATGGTCTACTATTTTACGCGAAATATTCTACAACTCTTGGAGAACTAAGAGTGTATATTCCTAGATCGCTTCGCGAAGCAATAATGAAAGAATTTCATGATCTGCCATTAGCAGGCCATCTAGGAAAGAGAAAGTTCCATTTAAAACTGCGAGACACATGTTATTTTCCATATATGAGGAAATATATATTTGAATATGTATCAACCTGTGACTGGTGTCAAAAATTTAATTACAAAAAAGCGCTACCAGCTGGTCGTTTAATTCCGATAGTATCGAATTACTCCAATGAAATCGTAACGTTAGACCTATTAGGCCCTACCCCGCATCCCGACCCGAAAGATATAGATTTTTATTTGTAATAACTGATCACTTCACTAAGTGGAGTGAGCTTATTCCTTTACGACAGTGGTTCTCAATCTTTAAATATTCGCGACCCAATATTCAATCATCATTTTCATCATGCCCCCCTCCATAGAATAATTTTATTTATTTATTTTACAAATGCCAGGCCATTGGCAATCAGGTCATTAGGCAAATGGCTCTCCAATACCTTTTTACAATGCAGTTAAGATCATTCAGTGCAGAGCACTCGTTCAAATGAGCGGCAGTCATGTCTTGTCGAGTGTCACACAAAACGCAGATAGGTGAAGTCACTAAATTAAAACGAAACAGATGAGCACAAAGGCAGTCATGTCCGGTTAAAAGTTTAAATTTAGTCACAGAAGCCTTACCGTGGGATTTCTGACATAGTGTACTCCAAGGCTTATCACGAGCAACACGAGAAGCTGTAAGGCGAAATGATTCCCTAAAAATCCTTTTAATTTTCAGTTTGGCAGAATGAAGTGTCAGGTCTCTGCGAAAGTTCTGAAGGATACCCATTCCCTTTTTTGCCAAAAAGTCTGCCCTCTCATTTCCCCAATGACCACAGTGGGATGGTACCCATTGAAATACGATCTTTCCTTTTATCTTTCCCAGGAGTTCTCTACAGATCTGCACACGTAAACAATTATTCTCATTATAGTTGGACAAAGCCTGAAGGGCAGAAGTAGAATCTGAAAGAATTACAGCTCTTTCAATGGGGGGAAGACGAACAGCAAGTTGCTGAAGGGCTATATGTATAGCTTCAACCTCACCATCAAAGTGAGTTGTCAAAGGGCCGTCGTGTAAATAGAAGGAGAAGAGGTGACTAAAAACACCAATGCCAGCGCCTTGGGCAAAGTCCAAGAGTGAGCCATCTGTGTAAGTGTGAAGCCACTTCTCCAGTGGGAAGCGGGTATTGATAGTTTCCAAAGCTATAGCGTGAAGAGCAGTTGGACTTAGATCACGTTTTCTCACATTCAGAACAAGGTCCAATCTGATGTTGAGTATTGCGTAGTCGAGTGGGTTAGCAAAAGACAGTAATTCAAAGGGCACATCATTAATGACTTTATATTGAATGTTCTCACGAACCCATTGAATAAAGCCCTTTTGAGTCTTAAGATTACGTCCTCCATCGGAATCATAGTCTCGTCAGAATGAATTATTTGGGAGTCTAATAAGTCTATTGAAGAGAATAGCGCAGCATTCTTCTCAATTATATTAGTGAATGGCTGAAGGTCGCAAAGTAACTGCATGGCAAGTACTGGAGTAGTTTCAACTCCGCCAGTGATCATGCGAAGGGCTTGGTTATGGAAAGTGTCAAGAAGTTTTCTAACGTTCTCTGAGGCAGAGATCAGCACCTCATTGCAATAATTTAGAACTGGGTGAATATGTCTTGTAAGTTGTATTTAAGGTATCCCTATTGCATCCCCATTTAACTCCGGTCAATCTTTTAAGAATGGAGAGTCGCTTTCTTGACTTAGAAACAACAAGCTCAGCATGTTTAGTCCATTTCAATTTGTTATCAAGAGCGCAACCCAAATAAATTGAAACATCACTCTGTTGAACAGGCATACCGTTATAAACCAATTGGGGACTGAATGGTTGTCTGTTTAAAGTGAAGAACTGACAAGTAGTCTTCTTTAGGTTTACAGTCATATTATTTTCAGTACACCAAAGGTGTAATCTTTCAAAGGTCAGATTTAGGATGGTATTTATTTTGGACTGATCCCTCTTTGGTGTGCTGCACCAGATGGCAAGGTCATCCGCAAATAGAGCCGTATTGGTTAGTCCATCAGATGCCAAGAGATCAGGGAGATCATTAATAAAGATGTTGAATAAGATAGGACTAATCACAGTGCCTTGGGGCAGGCCAGTTTCACTTTGTTTAAAACTGGAAATATAGCATTTCCAAAACGAACGGCCGAGAAACGCTGAGAAATGAAGTTCCTTATCCACATAAGCATATTATTGCACACACCCAGGGTCTGCAATTTTTGAATACATTTTATCAAAGGCTGCTTCAAAATGCACAAATAGGGCAAGAGCAGAGTGTCTCTGATCAAGGGCGTCATTGATGGACTGTCCAAGAAAAACAACTTGTTGGTTTGTGGACTGACATTTTCTGAAGCCAGCCTGAGAAGAGGTCAGGAGATTATTAGTTTCGAGGTACCAGTCGAGTCGAGAAGTGATCATTCTTTCCATGACCTTAGATAAGATACTTGTTAGTGAGATGGGGCGATAACTGTTTAAATCATCCAGAGGTTTGTTCTTTTTAGGAATAGGAACAACTATTGCCTTCTTCCAGATTGCAGGCACACCATACTTCCAGCTATGGTTATTACAGTGTCAAAAGCACAGAAAGTGCATTACAGCCAAGGTGTTTCAAAAATTCAGGGTGAAAATTATCTGGTCCGGGACTCTTAGCACACCTTATGTGCCCAACAGCCTCTCTTAGCTCTGAAATACTAAAATTTCGATGGAAAATCTCATGTCCTCCATAGAATAACGATGTATTGAATTCAATAATACTATATACTTTGACACTAAAGCTGCAATAATACTGCTTTACCCTATTATACGCTACCAATGTATATAAACGTCTCGCTCTGACAAAACATTAATTTTCTCGGCGTATATATACGTCTTTTCAAAGTACGATCTTTTCTGTGCACTGCTGTTCATAAAATTATTCCGAAGGTTTTGGAATGCAATAAAAGGACCTTGACAGTGTTTGCATGGGATTTACTCATTTCAGAGGATTTGCTTATTTATTCCTTTTCTCCCCCCCAAACATCAAAATACGCGCGCCTATGTGGAAAAGGTTGGCATTGGGGAACGAATCACATAAATTTAAATCGGCTGTTAAAGAATTAATTATAAACCGTACAAATTATCAAGATAAGTGTTAATACAAGCCCATGAGGTCACTGATAATTATCAAAAACTTGTCCTTAACTTAATATCGTTAATAATGAAATACATTGCAAAGTACTGATACATTTATAAGTGTATTATATCAGTGTAAATATGTATTTTATCATATCAGAAAGTATTTGTTTGTTTACTTTCAGTAAATTTATATATTTTTAAATAATCTTTTGTTACCGACTTTTTAAAATGCTCGCGCCCCAGAGTTTGAGAAACACTGCTTTACGAAAAGCTTCGGCCCAGACCGTAGCTAACGCCCTTTTTGAGAATTATATTTCACGTTACGGAGCTTCGATTTCTTTAATTAGTGATAACGAGCCCCAATTTATATCCGAGGTATTTGAACATCTAAGTCACAGGTTGAACATAAAGCATATGAAAACGGTAACATACAGGTCACAGGCTAATTTAACGGAAAGAGTTAATCGCAATTTAGTCCAGATGATAGCCTGTTTTGTAGAAGGGAATCACGAAAACTGGGACCGATTTCTTTATGAGTTCACTCTCGCGCTGCGCACTTCAGTGAATGAGACAGCAAATAAAACGCCGACTGAGTTATTCTTAGGTAGAAAAAATATAACACCTTTTAGTAAATTAATAAATGTCACAGAGGGTGCTGAATATGTAGGAAGAAACATCGAGAAATTATTCGATGAAGCAAGGCAGAATAGGTGGAAACAACACAAAAATTGGGGAAAATATTATAATCGGAAAAGGAGGGAAGTTAACATCAAACTAAATGATTTGGAGTTGGTACAAACTCATTTTATAAGTGCTGCGGGTAGAGAGTGGTCGTAAAGTTTATGCCTAAGTTTGAAGGGGCCATATAGAGTGTTGGAGGTTCGAAATAACAATTTAATTATTTGGAAGAAAGGTAAAAGGGTCACAGTTAATATCGACCAGGTGCGAGTGTACCAACCACGACAATTTGACATGATTAGTTCGGATAGTCATGTTGAGACACTATATGAGGGACAGAGGTCTAGTAATGGGTCAAATAGATCGCAACTAGGAAAATTCAAAGGATCTAGGAAAACCTCGAGTGAGGAGAGTAACGGTCGTAAATCAAGTAAGGGTAATGCCGGATGGGAGAATCCGAGATTGAAACGTAAAGTAAGGTCAAATCTGTCAGTGAACAGGAAAAATTTAAAGAGGTCCAAAATTTTCAGGAAAGGATCTCTGCAGGGGTCCGAATATAGGGACCAGAAAGACCAACCCCTGAACCAAAACAGGGGATAAAAATAGCAATTCCATTCTCGGTTCCATTTCGAAATTATAAATTTAGAAGACCTAATAACCCCTCCCAGGGATCACAGTCCATTGTAGGTCCCTCACATCTAAGAAATGCCAGGCAGTGCAAGCCACCTACAGAAGGGAGCAAACATGACATGACCGAACAATACGACAAGGCCCGGGAGACCAGGACAACTACGAGCGGAACCAACCGGGTAGCTGAGAGGAGACCAGTCCGGTCTAAACAAGCGACAGCAGTGAGACCTTGTCCTTACTTGCCTACGGAGACGTGTAAAGCAGCCCGAAGTTCAGAGGATCGGAGAAGCATCGGAATTAACAGTATCCCACAGAACAACATCAGAAGAAGGGGCCTCAGTACGAGAAGCAAAAGTGGACCAACAATGAGTGTGTTTTTCTTGATGAGAAAAATCAGATTTTGTATTAATTTTTTTGTATAAATATGGAGGAAACATTTATAAGAATGCATTTGTTTACTTCTATGTATGACTTCGCTAAGATGCGACAATTCCTTTGGTTGTTTGTTTTATTTTTGAAAAATGTTTGAAATTGTATGTATATGTATGTGTATATTTTGTCTCACATGTGGTGACTTAAGACGCGGCGTAATTAGGTAGAGCTAACATTTAATACTAACAAGCGTAGCATTATGGAATGGAATGTTAAGGAGCCAGATGCTTCAATTGATGTATATGAAAATGTTATGTAAAAAATGATTGCATTTGTATGTACTATAGATGTTTGTTTCTTCACACTACTTAAAGAAGTTCTCATTTCCGGGTAGCTGACCCTGAGCATTGTATAGTGAGCAAAGAATCCAGATGCAAGTCCGAATATGTCTGTATAGTATATAAGTAGTTAAGTAAACCACGCAGTGCAGGTTTTTTACCATTTCGGTGGTTTTTCCCTCGCCTCTTTGCCAAATGGACGTGGTGTAGGGAAATTTAATTCTGTAAATGTTACGTCCTTTAAAGAGTACTTTTAGGTCGTAATTTTTTCTCTTTCCCTTAAGGAAGGAGAATTTGTATAGTATCCGATTGGTAGATATATATTAAAGTCGTCGGGACTATAAATCAAGTCTAGGAATTGGTTACATCATTTATTTTCAGACCGTTTGTGACCTTCGAATAAATCCCGTTTTCTTTTTGGAGGGGTTTGTGACGAATCTGTACGGAAATTTTCCACTAATCTTCTTAGGCGTTTTTTTGGGGAATATAAATTCGCGTTTATTTCCAATCAACTCCAAAAAGATGGATGGGATATGCAAAATAGATCAGGTATTTCAGTCCAGCATTGTAAGCTAGCAAGGTAGATGATGGAAGGCTACTGAGCCAGCAACTATAAACGCATTTTTAGAAGATTCAAGGAGATTAGATTCGTGAAGACGTCGTGCTGCTAGACGTACCAGAAAGCTGATATAAGCCAGCGGTAAATATAATTTACGTACGCTTAAAATAAGCGTCAGTTTAAGCGACTTAGTTAAAGTTAATGAAAGTTAAGAATTCGAGTATGTGTGTTTCTCGGATCTCCTATTTCAATAGACCTTACTTGATCTTGAGCTTAATTATTAATTAGTTGCATTATTAGTAATTTAATTTAATATAAAGGTGAATCCCTTTAAGTGACGCAACATAATAGTATTATATGTTATCAGAGATTTTTTAGAGAAAATTATAATAATAAATAAATATTATTATTATTCAAAATGGCTCTTAGTGGTTCTTTGCCTCAAATTGATCTTGGTGTTGTTCAAGGTGTGACCCAGGGGGGTCTTCACAGTGGCGCCCAACAAGTAAATCCCGAGTTTAGAGTGGGATCTAATTTTCGAATTATCCCTGAGCAGTTCGATCACCTGAGTACCTGTTCAAGGTGAGACCCGGGGGGTCTTCACAAGACTAGTTGACATTGAAATCGTATTCATTCATGTATAAATATAAAAGAATGCATAATTATTTAAACAATGCCCTTGATAGAAAATGAATGAAGTAAACAAATGCACTGATGAATAGGCACGAAAAAGAGAACGACCTTATGCGAAAAAGTCTTAAAAGGACAAGTAGTAAATCCGAAAAATTGGATTGTTTTGCCCACAATAAATTAGAAGTTTTCACTTCTATGGAGTGGTCATACGCACACACATTTTTATTTGTTTATTTATTTTTGAGATATACTCATGAAAGTTCAAGTAAATTTATATTTTTCAACAAAACGTGACGTGATAGAAATTTTCAGTTTTTTTTTTTTTTAAATCAGCACCAAAACATGCAGTTAGTTGAGCCATTATTTTGCTTGTATTTTTTCCATCGCAAGCTTGTGTAGTTAAAATCATTTTATCACATATTGAGCAATTATGGAAAAAATGAAAATTCTCTAATTTATGTAATGCTTCGACCATTCAGAAAACCTTATTTGGCATGTTGTTTTATTATAAAATATGAAAAATGAATAATTTAAAGCTTTTCTTCTTCCGAGACTTGTCTTTAAAATCTACTCTTTCAGCTTCTTTTTTTTAAAATATCATATTCTTTCTTTTAAAAGGAGAAGAAAATGAAAGAGCTGACTAATAAGTAATATTTGGAATGAGTCAGACTCTCCAACTAGAAATTATAAAAATACTTCTTTTCAATCAAAAAAAAAATGGAAGAAGGATTTATTGAATTTGTATTCGAATATTTGAGAAACCACAACAAAATATCTGAAGGAAAATAAATTTAAAAATGCCTGCTGTACTATTCTTCAAATCTATTCTGAGAAGGAATAAAATGAAGATATAAGATCACAAGAGTATTCCTTCGCGTAAAATATGGTATCATTCTTCCTTTACGTACCAAACCAATTCAAATACTTACTGCATCACAAATACTGTTATTTATTTACTTTCCTTTCTTAATAATGGGGTTGCGGATTGGAATTTCTATGTTTGTAGACCTACTACATTCCCGGGAACTGATATTAATTTTAATGTGGCATAATATAGGCAATACCAATCACCAAAGTAATTTTGATGCCCAGTTTCCTCCCCAAAGGGAGGCACCTGAACTCTTACAATGTAAGGAATTTAATTTTGTAGAGGAGGAGGAATTAAAGGAAGTCTAGGAATTTAATTTTGTAGAAAGCATCCAAACCAAACATGCACTCAACGGATTTTTTATTTGCCGCATAATCATACGATATGGACTCTGCGTCATGAAAATCCAAAGACTCGGGCATCTTGAAAGAACAGGCTGCAACAGCATTTTGATGACATCACGAAAGGAGCGAATGCTTTATAACTCGTAATCGCTGTCTGGAATATTCAGTGCTTACGAAATTATTTCTTTTCAGGTCGTAGACTAATATTAGCACATTTATATTCATTGTTTTCTTATAATTCTCAGTTAAAATATTTTCAGATGAAAATTATGTATTAATACGTTAGAAGGATGTTTAATATTTTCCAGGAAAAAGGGACAAATTTCATTCATGGAAGGCTCAAAACAATACAAGAAACATCTAAGAGAAAACTGACTCAATATAAATTAATTTAAATCTGATAAAATAAAAAAAAGAAACATTGAATTGCAAAGAAAATATGAAAAGTAAAGCATTAGAGACATTTTAATAAAAAAACATGAGAATTTACGAGTTTCGACGAATCATAACAAAGCTTAAATATGCATGCAAAAATATATAGAAATTCAAAAATATATACATGCAGAAATACATACTAACATAGAATGCAATGCATGTAAAAATATGGACGAATATAGAAATGACACAAACAGTTTTAGATACCACAATAATTATACAGCAAAAATAGATTCTAGATTATACGATAGAAAATATATGCATTAGAAAATAATACTTTTACCTTTAAATTGCACACACAAAAAAACATTTTATAGAATATATCAGTAATAAGGAAATGTACTAATTAGTTTTAAGTTTTTAAACATTTGCATTTGCTATGGTATTAATTAAACCAATTTTTATATTGTTTTTTATGCTTTAAAAATAAAGATTATGCCTCGGTAAAAATATCCAAACAAAAGATTTTTTAACTAAAAAAATGGCATTTTACATTTAACATACTTCGAATGCTAAAATCTTCATGAAAGTAATTTAAATGAATAATGTTAATAGAATTTTTTTTAAGTAAAAGTTATATGTGTGAACTTTTAAACATGTGCATAAAATATATATAGTATAAAAAATGAAGTATATTATATATAAGGAAGTATGTACACATGCACATTGAATAATATACTAATCAATAATTGAATATTTAAATAAATAAAACAGGAAAATATTAAAAGCAACATTAATCTATTTGGCCTTAAATTTCTTTATTTTTCGATTATTCTTTACTTTTAAAATTTCTTCACTTCGCTTTTTTGAATAATTATTTAAGCATATATTTTCGAGTGTAATGAATATCTTTTTCAAAAAATGAAAAAATAAAAGTGTGTTACAATTTACACAAGGGGAATGAAAGGAATTCGAGGCATTCCAGAACTCATGCAATTCCAAATATGCCTCTGTTATGCTTTTAAACAAGATAATTGGCAATTGTGACATCGTCGATGGTTGTGAATCCCCATCTTTCGATTCACGATAAGTGTTATGGTTTCACCAGTTGTTCAAGGACAAGTACCACACCCATCGATTGTCCCTGAATTTTTACGATCCACCAGCTGTGGAATGACCAGTGTACGTGGCTAAGGGCCATTGTTTATTGTCTGAACTCGGGGAGTGGAGACAGCCAGACGGGTCGCCATAATGGACTTAAGAGTTCGGCGCCCCATTGACAATAGGTGAAGCCTATCTTAAAATAATCATGTCGTCTTTTCTAGTGTTGTGTGAAGGGGATACTAGGAACAGGTGGCGTGATGGACAAGTGTGTCCAGATGTTGGACAAGGAACTATGGTGCCTTGGGCCAGACGGCTCGGGTGGGTTTTGGCGTGTTATGCACAAATAGGACGAGGGAGGTCAAGAGAGACTTTTGTGACCTGCCAATAAGAAGGAACGAGGGGCGTGTTGTGAACACACCCCTGGTGTTTAAAAGGGTTCTTTTTTCAGGGGAGAGAAAAAAGAGGACGAAAAAAGGGTCCGGGAAAGAGAGTCCGGGAGAGAGAACGGACGAAAGGAGAAGGAGGGGAAAAGTCAGGAGAAAGGAGAAGAAGACAGGAGAGACGGAGAAAGAAAAGGGCTGAGTCCGGAATTGGAGTGAAAAAGACGATGAACGCCGGTGGCGTTGAGAATGGAATATGAACTGACTACACCGGCTTGGCAATATTACTTCATTAAGAATTGTTTATCAAATAAACAATATTTTTATATCATATTAGGCTGTACAAAAAAATTTATTGATGGATAGCTACACACGACGTTACACAATTAACTTTAAGATATCTTGATTCGAATTTTTTCGATATTCACAGATTATAATGAAATATTGCGTTGAATTGACTTTCATAACAATCTTTGTGGGAATTTTTAAATCTCTTATCCGAAAGTCTCAAATGTTTTTTCCTGAGTTTTCTGAATAGAAATTATTTCTTTATCTGAAACAATAATATATTTGCAATAGAAGAATTCGAATTTCATATTATGCATGTAATAACCCGCTATGTACATTAAAACTTTGTACTTTTCTGTTGAGATATGTTGTAATTTATTTGAAATGGGAAAAATTTTGTTGCGTGTGTGTGTGTGAAATCCTTGATATCTACTTTACCATTAAGTATCTCTCCTGAATGGTTCGAAATTAAATTTTTCAGTGAAAGAGAACCATAGTTATATATCCAAGAGCAAATATAGCTCGCTTTTAACGTCCATTTATTTTTCAGCTTGCAAATTTTTTTTTTTACTACATTAAAAATTTCAACATACTTTTCTTAAGATTGAATAGCCATAACATGATGAGGAAAAGAATTAATAAAGCAGATTTTTCAAAAACATTTATACCGTATAAAGAATATTTAGCAATTCACTGAAATATGTTAGCCAATATGTTACTCATTCAAATAAGTTGGACAGTCGGTAAAATGTAAGGATATGTATTTATCTCTACCAGGGGGGGCGCGAGCATATTGAAAAGTTTAAAACAAAAGGTTATCTAAGAAATTATTAATTTACTGAAAGTAAACAAACAAGATACTTTCTGATATAATAAAGTATAAAATACACATTTACACTTATATAATACACTTATAAATGTATCAGTGTTGTACAATGTATATTTTATTATTAATTTAACTATATTAAGTTAAGAACAAATATGATAATTATCACAGAACCCATTGACTTGTATTTACACTTATCTTGATAATTTGTAAGGTTTGTAATTAATTCCTTAACTGCCGGTTAAAAGTTACGCGATTTGCTCCCAAATGCCAACTTTTTCAACGTAGGTGAGCGTATTTTGATATGTTTTTGAGCAGGAGAAAAGAAATAAATAAGCAAATCCTCTGAAATAAGTAAATCCTTCGCAAACACTGTCTCTCAAGGTCCTTTTTTCCATTCCAAAGCCTTCTGAATAATTTTATGAATAGCATTGCATAGAAAAGATCATACTTCAGAAAGACGTATATATACGTCCAGAAAATTAATGTTTTTGGCTGAGCGAGACGTTAATATACGTCCATGGCACTTAAGAGGTTAAAGGCGTATTGTAGTTTTAGTGTCGAAGTATAGTATTATTTAACTCAAACGTTGTTGTATGGAGGGAGGCGATGGAAGCTAGGTGATCAGCAAGGCGAGTAGCTCGTAAATTAGGCCGCACTGATTGAGTTGTGAGAAGGTGTTGGGACCAGTGGATCTGAGAGATATCCTTTACACAAAGACCAAGCTCAGGATGCTCTCGACAGACCAGTCGTCGAGAAAACCACCACATCATAAGAAATGCACGCGTACAGCCAATTGCTTCATTGGCCGCCATCCTGACACAGGTAGCCCCTTCACTACGGGCCCCTGTGTCTTCTCGAACCATACGAAGGCGCCTGGCTGAAGGACATTTGGGATCGCGGTGCCCATTACGTGTTCTGCCCTTGACACCCGCCCATCAATGCCTCCGTTTGGAGTGGTATCTCACTCGAGGGGAAACTGGACTGCAGGGGAATGGAACCAGGTCATCTTTAGCGACGAATCCAGATTTAATCTCAGTAGCGATGACAATCATGTTCATGTGTGGAAATCCCATGGTGAACGCCTCAATCCTGCCTTTGCTTTACAGCGACACACCGCTCCCACAGCTGATGTGATGGCATGCGGTGCCACTGCCTACAATACACAGTTACCCCTAGTATTGATCCGTTGCTACATAACAGCCCATCAGTATATCTATGACATCCTGCAACCACATGTGTTGCCACTCATGCAATGGCTCCTAGGAGACATTTTTAAACAAGACAATGCTCGGTCTTACACGGTAAGGGTGTCACAAGACTGTCTCGACACAGTTACTACCCTTCCTTCACCTGCCCGATCCTCAAATATTTCTCCAATCGAGCATATCTGGGAATCTTTTTGACGGTGAGTTGGACATCCCACTGGTTTGAACGAACTATAGGCAAGGTTACAGAAAATATGGCAAAAACAACATCTGTCTCAAAATACCATACAGAACTTGTATGCCTCAATGCTCGATCGTATCACATTGTTCATTCGCGCGAGAGGGGGTTCCCCAGGGTATTAAATCCTCCGTTCTTTTGACTTTTTCTCTGAAATAAATGATTCTTTTTCTCCAATTTCCTAATCATTTACTTATATCAAACTAGTCATTGCGTATGTAAAAATTCATTTCATTCTGACGACTCCATCTTGGTGCAGTAATTTTTTTTGTCAATGAGTGTATTGTGACATCTTCGATGGGAGTGAACCCCCGTCTTCCAAGTCACAATAGGTTTTATGGTTTTACCAGCTGGTCAAGGACAAGTGCCTCACCCATCGATTGTCCCTGAATGTTTTACGATCAACCAGCTGTGGAATGACCGGTGCACGTGGCCATGGGGCCATTGTTTATTGTCTGAACTCAGGGAGTGGAGTTTGTAGAAGGGTCGGCATAATAGACTTAAGAGTTCGGCGCCCCATTGACAATAGGCGAAGCCTATCTTAAAAATAACCATGTTGTCTTTTTCTAGTGTTGTATGAAAGGGAATACTAGGAACAGGTGGCGTGATGGGCCAGTGTGTCCAGCTGCGGACAAGGAACTATGGCGCCTTGGACCAGACAGCTCGGGTGTGTTTTGGCGTGTTATGTGCCAATAGGACGAGGGAGGTCAAGAGAGACTTTGCTGACCGGCGAATAAGTAGCGAGGGGCGTGTTGTGAACACACCCCTGTTGTTTAAAAAGGGTTGTTTTTGAGGACAAGGGAAGAAAAAGACCGGAAAAAAACCTGGAGAGAGAGTAAGAGAGAAGAGACCCGGAGAGAGAGAAGAAGAAAAGACCGAAAAAAACCTGGAGAGAGAAAGAGAGAAGAGACCCGGAGAGAGAGAAAGAGAAAAAGACCGGAGAAAAGACAAAATCCCCGAGAGAGAATGAAAAAGACGAGGAACGTCGGGGGCGTTGAGCATGAGTATATGAACTGACCACACCGGCTTGGCATTTAATCTGGATTTATATTACTTCATTTACAAATCGTTAGCAAATAAAGTTTGCTTTTATTTGTATATTAAGCTGTAAAGATTTGTTTATTGATGGATAGCTACTCACGACGTTACAGCTAATATAAATATATGAAATTGGTGGCAGCGGTGTTGATCCGGCATTTAAGTAAACAGATGCCCGAATCCTTGATTTTAATTGAAGAAAAAAAAAAGGCCAGCCGTGTGCGATTGTGATGAAGCGAGTTTAATGACCCCTAATTCCTGGATTTCCCAGCTGTGAGAAGTGCTGGATGCAAGTGTCTCCCGTTCCTGCTTGTGAAGAGTGCCCGCGAAGTGCCTGCCTTCCGTTTTTTCCCGGAGAAGGATAAGGAAGAGGTTTCCAGTGTTTTCACCTGCAATGTTAAGGTCAGTCTTTTTCTTTGAGTATCGTATCAGGGCAGCAAACATTATTTTTAGTTAATGTAAAATTTTATAAGGAAAATAATACTAGATAAAGTTAAAAGTATAGACTGAGAGACTACAGAAATTATTAAGTTTGTTTGCAGTGTATTGATTTGCTATGTTTGTATGTATGTTTGTTTATTGAGTTAGGTCGTAGTATACAGTAGTATATTTGCTTCGTTAGCACAGTTTTTGCGTAGTGTATTGTCACGTTACTCTGAGTATTTTTATTATTTTGTGAAGTATAATTAAAGTCTAGGTTTAGTGTACGGTTAGTTACGTTTGGTAGTTGTATAAGTTTGTGTGGAGTACAACTGAGTATAGTGTATAGTGTAGTGTTGATTTATGTTGGATATTTGATTTGTTTTAGAGACAATTGAGATTGGATTTAGTGTTGTATTTATTAAAGCACGATGGCGTTCCTTTTAAAGCAAACAAAAGAGGTATTGTTAGAGGTTGCGATAGATTTGGGAGTCGAAGTCAATAGTACTCTAACCAAATCAGAAATTAAGAATAGAATTTGTCAGAGTGAAGACTATAACGAAGAATCGGTTAAAAGTTTGTTGGAGGGTATCTTGGCGGAAAAACAGGTTCCTAGGAAATTGAAGGAAAGGCAGGAGACTAGAAAATATGAGTTGGAGCGGTTAAGATTGTCTAACGCCACTGAAACGGTTAGTGTATCGTCTGCCGATTTAGAAGGGCAATAGGTAAATAGACGTGTTAATTTAAAAGACTTAGTGCCTAAATTTGATGCAAAAAATGCAGACATTAATTTATTTTTTGAAATATTTGAAAGGCAGGCGATAAAAAAAAAGTGGCTGAGGATAGATGGGTCTCCCAACTCATTCCTTTACTTCCCATAGAAATTGCGGAGATAGTAGCGAAAGAACCTTTAGAGAAAAGCGACGATTACCCCCACATAAAAAATCTACTCTTGGCCCGGTTCCAACTTACACCGATAGCCCTTAGAGATAGATTTGAGTCGCATCAACGCAGACCTGGGGCCATGTGGGCGGATTTAGTATTCGAACTAAGGTCCTACCTGGACAACTGGCTAGCGGGGATGAAAGTGGGTGATTTCGCCGCATTAAAAGAGCTACTAGTGACAGAACAAATAAAAAAAAAAAAGAGCACCAAGTGAATTAGTAGACCATTTTCTAGATTCGTGGGATGGTTTCAAGGAGGCTAAAAGTTTAGCTGAGAAATTGGACCATTTTGAGGCGATTAGAAAAGTGCATAAAAAAACAGGTCCGACGAAAACCTCGGAGCGTAGAACCTTTGATAAACAGCCTTTCGAAAGTAAAAATAAATCTGCGTGTTTTAGTGGTAAGGGTAAAAATATCGGGCCCTTGAACAGGGATCCTTATAAGCATGAGGTAAGCCAGGGGAGTTCTCAAATTAGGAGGGAGTGCCCCAGGGCGGGGGATAATCAATTTGAGAAGAGGAAGCCCATAATATGCTACTACTGCAATGAGACAGGGCACATAAAGCCAGTGTGCCCTAGATTAAGGAAAAATAATTTCGAAACGGTAGCTAATTTAACTTTAAATACCGGGAATTACGACCCATTTAAAAAATTCAAAATGAACATGGAAATAAATGGCATTGATCGCGTATGTCTAAGACATTCGGGGTCATCCATAGACGTCTGTTCGCGGAGCTACATTAATAAAGATGACCTCCTAGGTGAATACGTTTGGTTGAAAAGCCCGTTAAATGAGATTTGCCACTGTTTGCCTCTGGCTAAAATTAAAATCAAAACGAAGAAAGGAGAGTTTTATACCAAGGCTGCAATAAAACAGGATAGTAGTGACAATGATCTATATTTATTGGGAAACCGAACGGCTGAACTGCTGGAGTCAGACGAACAGGGGGTGCACTTGGTTAACACAGTGGTGACTAGAAGTAAACAAAAGAGATTTTCCAACGAGAAAGTAAAAGAGGCGAACGAAGCGGAGTTTGAACTTACGGATTTTCCCCCTGTCCGAGGGAGGGGAAGACGATAGCTTTATCATTCCCGCTTTTGAAGGAGAAGGGGGAAAGAGTTTGGCGAAAGTGAATGGTGTTGAATTTAAAGAGGAACAAAGAAAATGCCCCGATCTAAAACCATTATGGGATAAGGCCCAAACAGGAATAGACAAAGAATTTAGGGTCATCAGGGAAATTAGTTAGAGTCGCGAAAACTAAGCGAGGGGAGGAGGTCAGACAGCTATGCGTACCCATAAAGTTTAGACTCGACATTAACAAACTTAGCCATGACGAAATAGGGGGCATCTGGGGGTGACGAAAACCAAAGATAGAATTCTAAGGCCTTTTTTTTGGCCGAACGTGTACAGAGACGTGGAGGAGTTCGTCAAAACTTGTGATTCGTGTCAACGAGTAGGGAAACCGAGAGATAAGGCGAAAGCACCCCTGAAATTAGTGCCGATTAATTCGGAGGTATTCTCTAAAATCAATATAGATGCTGTGGGACCTCTCCCTGTCTCAACAAAGCAAAACAGATATCTGATTACGTCAATTTGTGTGGCCTCTAAGTAACCGGAAGCTATACCGGTGGAGAGTATTACTTCCCCGAACGTAATAGACGCCCTCTTGAGTATCTTTTCTAGGATAGGATTCCCACGCGAAATACAATCCGACCTGGGAACTTCTTTCACTAGTGAATTGACCACCACCTTTTTCAATAAGTTCCGCATCAAAGTGACGAGGTCATCAGTCAGCCACCCCCAAAGCAATGCAGTGGAGCGAGTGCATAGAACCATCAAGCGCGTAATTAAGGCTTTGTGCGTGGAATCGGGAGAAGATTGGGAGGGGGTTCTTCCTTTGGCATTATTCTCTCTCAGAACGGTTGCGCACGAGAGTACAGGTTTCAGTCCTACCGAGTTGGTCATGGGAAAGAATTTGAGAACACCCCAAACGTTAGTTTACGAGGAATGGATGGAGGAGGGAAACACGAGTCAATCGGTAGTGGAATATATATTGCAGTTAAATAATAGACTCAAACGTTGCCAAGATATTGCGATCACTAGGATGAAAGAATGCCAACTTAAAAGCAAAACGTGGTACGATCGCGATGTCGTGGAACGGAAATTTGTGGAAGGGGATCTGATAATGGTGTTAGTTACCTCTAAACAAAATAAACTTGAGGTAAATTGGATAGGGCCGGGAAAGGTACTTAGTAGAATTTCGGATACAAATTATGTGATAGATCTACCAGGAAGAAGGGACCGTGGTACTATCTATCACGTAAACTTACTAAAACCGTTTCATCGGAGACCCGAGCTGGTAAGCCTGGTTGTAGAAGAGGTCTCGGATGACATAGAGGGAGATGCGGAAATTCTTTATCCAGATAAACAATGCACGAAGTTTGACTATCACGAAATATTGCGGGAAAGTCAACTGCAACTTAAACTATCCCCCTCTCAGATCGACGAATTAAAACAAGTCATTACTAAAAATAAGGACGTGTTTTCCCCAGACCTTGGGACGACTAACTTGATGCGAATGGATATTGAATTGATCTCGGACAAGCCCATTAAAACAAAACCTTATCGGATGTCTCCGAGACAAATTAACATATTGCGAGATGAAATTAAACGTTTGTTGGAACTGGGAGTAATAGAGATAGGACAGTCCGATTACACTTCGCCCCTTATTTTAGTATAAAGCCCAAATAAAGACCCTCGTCCTTGTGTTGATTATCGTCGATTGAACGAGATAACTCGAGCTGAATTTTTCCCTTTGCCAAATATGGAAGAGATAGTAGAAAAAGTGAGTGCGGCTCCCTATGTAACGGTGATGGATTTGTCGAAAGGTTACTTTCAGATTCCGCTCACGCCGAGAGCTCAGAGATACGCAGCTTTCGTTACTCCATTTGGCACCTATATCCCCAAGAAAATGATGTTCGGGTTAGTATGTGCGCCCTATTATTTTTGCAAATTGATGGCCCAAGTTTTAGAGGGGTTGGAGCAGTTTGCATTGCCGTACATGGACGATATAGCCAATTTTTCCCAAGGGTGGAAAGATCACGTAAAGCATATCGACATAGTTTTAGGAAGATTGAGAAAGGCGGGGCTTAAAGTGAAACCCTCTAAATGTAAGTTTGCTCAAGAGGAAGTCTTATTTCTAGGGCCTCGAATTGGTTCAGGGAGTAGGCCTCCGAGTGATTTGAAGATAAAAGCTACAACAGATTTCCCGCGGTCCACCACTAAAACACAGGTACGATCCTTTCTCGGTCTAGTGGGGTACTACTCTCATTATATCCCAAATTACAGCACAATAGCTTCACCCTTGACCGACGCACTGAAAGGGAAAATTAAGAAAGAGAAGATCACTTGGGATGAGAAATGTGGGAAAGCGTTCGAGGAGCTAAAAGCCAAGCTCGTCACCCAACCCATATTGTTTGCCCCAGATTTTGCCACGGAATTCATCCTGCAAACGGACGCGAGTGAGGTGGGTGCTGATGTTGTTTTATCGCAAAAAATAGAAGGGGAAAAACACCCCATCGTTTTCCTAAGCAAAAAATTTTCTAAGGCGGAGCGAAACTACAGCACGGTGGAAAGGGAATTAGCTGCGATAATTTTTGGTCTAAAGCGATTAAAGCATTATTTAGACGGGCAAAAATTTATTATAGAAACCGACCACAATCCCTTAAGGTACCTAAACAAGATGGGGAGTACTAATCCTAGGTTACAAAGATGGGCGTTGAGTTTACAGCCGTTTAATTTTGAAATCAAACACAAACCTGGGAGGCCCCATGGAAACGCGGACGGCCTAAGTAGATTGGAATAAGTAGTTTGTAGATTTTGCTATTAATTATTATGTATATTTAAATTACTGTTTTATTTATATGTGTGTATGTGTATCTGTTTACATTGTGGAAGAAAATAAATTGTTAGTGAAAATCTCTGATGACTCTTAGTCAACCGTAAGCCAAAAGATGTTTACTTCTGTAGTCAGGCGCGATTAAGTGTAGATGGTTATTAAGATATTGGCATTTGACGCCTTTTGTTTAAAATTATAATTTAAAGGTGAAATGTAACTTGGAGAAAAAGAATCCCAGATTCGGATTTTAAGATCTAATTGTGTGAAGTGTATATTTTTTTTTGGAAATTTGATTCATGTATTATGTTATTTCTTGATTGTTCTTAATACCGGGATTGCTGCCCTGATCAATCTCATTGATGGGACGGTCTTTATGTGTGTGAATTCTAAGAACTGAATCCAACTAGGACCAGAGCAGTCCCGTGAAATGGACTTTTTTTAGGGGGGAGGAGTTGTGACATCTTCGATGGGAGTGAACCCCCATCTTCTAAGTCACAATAGGTTTTATGGTTTTACCAGCTGGTCAAGGACAAGTGCCTCACCCATCGATTGTCTCTGAATGTTTTACGATCAACCAGCTGTGGAATGACCGGTGCACGTGGCCATGGGGCCATTGTTTAATGTCTGAACTCAGGGAGTGGAGTTTGTAGACGGGTCGGCATAATAGACTTAAGAGTTCGGCGCCCCATTGACAATAGGCGAAGCCTATCTTAAAAATAACCATGTTGTCTTTTTCTAGTGTTGTATGAAAGGGAATACTAGGAACAGGTGGCGTGATGGGCCAGTGTGTCCAGCTGCGGACAAGGAACTATGGCGCCTTGGACCAGACAGCTCGGGTGTGTTTTGGCGTGTTATGTGCCAATAGGACGAGGGAGGTCAAGAGAGACTTTTCTGACCGGCGAATAAGAAGTAGCGAGGGGCGTGTTGTGAACACACCCCTGTTGTTTAAAAAGGGTTGTTTTTGAGGACAAGGGAAGAAAAAGACCGGAAAAAAACCTGGAGAGAGAGTAAGAGAGAAGAGACCCGGAGAGAGAGAAGAAGAAAAAGACCGGAAAAAAACCTGGAGAGAGAAAGAGAGAAGAGACCCGGAGAGAGAGAAAGAGAGAAGAGACCGGAGAAAGAAAGAGAAAAGACCGGAGAAAGACAAAATCCCCGAGAGAGAGTGAAAAAGACGAGGAACGCCGGGGGCGTTGAGCATGAGTATATGAACTGACCACACCGGCTTGGCATTTAATCTGGATTTATATTACTTCTTTTACAAATTGTTAGCAAATAAAGTTTGCTTTTATTTGTATATTAAGCTGTAAAGATTTGTTTATTGATGGATAGCTACTCACGACGTTACAGTATGTAAAAATTAGTCAAAATATGAAAAATTCTCTAGAGGGGCGACACATTAGGTCTTCGCGCGCGGGTGGACGACACCCTAGGAACGGCCCTGTATAACAGTGAACAAGCTGCTACTTCAATATACGTTTTCATGATTCAAAGAGGTTTTTTTTAAAGAAGTAGTTCATATACAATGCCGGTGAAAAAAACCGATGGAGAAAAACTGTTTGTGGTTGTTAAAAATACTATCGTAGAACTAGATGGTATAAGATTCAGAGCTATATGTGTTAGTTTTTGACATTAATTCTATAAATCAAAAAGCAATGTCCAACTTTTCGGCTTCCCCGAAATTGAGCATTGTATATACCCACATCCTTATAATACTTTTTTGCTATTGATTAAATGCATTCGTAACAATTGGGTTAATCAAAAAAAGGCAGGTTAGTGTTCTTATTTTCCAGATTTTGAAGATTATAATAAGTTTCCATTATTAGAAGCAAATTTCTCTGTTCTTAAAATGACTATATGACATAGAAAGTAGTAATTTAGTAAAATTTACATATGGTTTAACTTTGAAGGCTTAATGTCCAACCAAACCAATGGAAAACCAAATGTGAAACTTGTGCTTAAAATATTTAATGACTTTATTTTTCAGGGGCTCCAACTATTAAAAGAGCAACATAAACTAATTAATTATCAAACAACATCAATTGTTATTTTTTTAATTTACACATGGTGGAAAATTGTTAATGTTAAAACACCTTTAAAGGGGAAACACAATTGCTTCATCCTTACCAGTACTGATTACTTTACCCTCAAATTACAAAGCATGTGAATTCTTGCGTAAGACTTTGCCATGGTTAATCTTGTGGAAGGAAAGAGATTGTACTACTATGGAGAACCCTTAATAAAGAAGCACATCTTACTTGTATTCATACCACATACGCTCTACTTGAAATGTCAAAATATTGTATTGATGTATTAAAATTTCAGTATTTTCTTCCCGGGAAAATTTAAATAGTTGGATTAGAAAGTCGTTTGGGAAAATAAAGGGCACTTTCAAGTTCTCAATATTTAATATCAATTCGACAGCTTTATGAAATAGAAGCTAAACAAAGAAGGCAAAATTTTTTACCTCTAACTTGGGTTTCAAACTCTTATGGGTAGCTTAAGTTAAAAGAAATTAATTTGGAAGATTCTTGCGATGAATATCATTTAGTCATCTGTATCTCGTAATTATAATATTACAGTATCTGAAAAAGATTTTTGTGATGCTCAGCCGTACCTACCTGTTTTAACATATTTAGCTGCTGTTTGTGGAGGAGCAGTATTTAAAAAATTAAAATTCAATTTTTGTTCCAAATCACTTGTTCTTAATAAAGCTATTGAACTAAATTCTAACTATGATTTAATACGTAACTTAGACAGAGGAAGTTTATTGTTTCCTTCCCAAAATATGTTGTCACAGTAGTATTCTGCAACTTTTTAATAGTTTAGAAACTTTTTTCTGATGATTATAAAAATATGTTCCTTAAACAAAATAATAAACATCAAATTGCATCAGAAATATCAATTAGATTAATTAATTCAAATGAATTTTTTATATACACTGCTGGACAATTGCTAAGGACGGATAACACTATCATGCATAACAACCACAAAATGAAACGAAGCAAAATGTGGAAAATTAGAATAAGTGCGGAATATTAGTAAGAAGAAGTATGAGTATGCAATTTTTTTTCCACGTCTGTTCATCACGTGATAGCGTTCATAAGAGCTTTAAAGGTTTTGACGCGTGTGGACAGTTGTTGTTTCAAGTCAAAGTTTTACAGGAAAGATTTAATAGACGAACTTAAATTTTTTGGCATGTCTTTCCGACATCACATAGATGATTTTATGCGTGGACGAATTATTGGAAAGATCGAAGAAGGGCGAAAAATAACAGATGTTGCCAGGGAGTTCGACATCGCTCACAGCGTTGTTTCACGGCTGTGGAAGTCATTTAAAACTACTGGAATGTGTAGTAGACGGCACGGGGGAGGTCATGTTAGAAGTACGACGCCTGCAGAAGACAGATATATCGTCCTATCAACAAAAAGGAACAGGAGCACCACAGCTCAGCAGGTGGCAAATCAGTTTCTTGCTGCCTCAGGAAAGCAGATCTCCCGAAAAACTGTTGCCAGACGTTTGAGGAGAGGAGGACTATACGCACGCAAAACTGTTGTGTGTGTCCCATTGACCAGACAGCACCGTACTGCCCGTTTGCAATGGTGTCGTGAGCATCACAATTGGACTGAACAGGACTGGGCATGCTTACTATTCTCATATGAGAGTAGGTTCAGTCTGTCATCGGATTGTAGACGCCAACTGATCTGGCGCGAGAGTGGTACTGCATATCGTCCAGAAAATATCCAGGAAAAGGACCGATATCCAACATGCAGTATCATGATGTGGGCCGGCATCATGATCAATAGCCGCACGCGCCTACATGTGGTTGCGAATGGGACTATGACGGGTCAACGATACATTGATGAACTTCTACTTCCTCATGTTCGTCTTTTCCGTGGTGCTGTCGGTGATAAATTTGTTTTTATGGACGACAACGCAACATGTCATCGAACACTCGCTGTTCAGGATTGTGTAGACAGCGAGGGTATTCAACGTCTCGTATGGCCAGCGCGTTCTCCAGATCTAAACCCCATTGAAAATGTGTGGTATGCCTTGGGGAGGCAAGTTTCTGGTCGAAACTATCCTCCGACAAACAAGAACACCCTCATCCGTGCACTCACAGATGAATGGGATCAATTGCCTCAACAGCTGCTGGATAATGTTGTGCAAAGTATGGTACGACGTGTGGAATGTTGCATCACACTCCACGGTGGACATATCCCGTACTGATACCTTTCTTTAAGGTGCCTGCTGACTTTTAGATGCATTGTTCCATTTCTCCGTACGCAGATCAAATGAACATTTTTTTCTTTCAGATGTTTCACAGCTTTTGTACTTTCCAGAACAATAAATATTCTTTATTCTAATGTCTGAACAGTGTAGCAACTATATTTAATCCTTCTAGGCCTCATGTCTCGCTTAATGTTATGCTACATAGCAATTTGTGATCCGTCCTTGGCAATTGTCCAGCAGTGTATAATGAACTTCGAAAAAAATACGTACTTTATTAACTAAAGGAATTACATTCTTGTTGTACGGGTGTATTATTTTTCTCTTTATATATACATTTATTTTAGGTATATATCTGTGCTTTTATATATATATGATTTATCTAAAAATATTTTAACCTATTTTACGATAGCTTGTTATATTGTTATTTATGTGAGCTTTATTTTTTTGGTAAGTCTTAATGCTGTGTTGTTGCAGAGAGTGAATTTTTGTTTATTACTGTGCATGACACCAATACAGTTTTAAAACGTATTTAATCTACATTTACAACAATGCATAACTGAATAACTACTGTTAGAGGGAAAATACAGAAGCATTTTAAACAACTAAAAGTAACTGACAAACAGCTAAATAAACAGAGTAATCTACACTCATGGACAAAAAAATTAGCGCATCAAGAAGGAGTCATCAAAATGAAACGAAATTTTACATACACAATGGCTACTTTTATGTAAGTAAATGATTAAAAAATCAAAGAAAAGGGATCATTTATTTCAGAGAAAAAGGCAAAAGCACGGAGGATTTAATACCCTGTGGAACCCCTTCTAGCGCGAATACACGATGCGATACGATCTGGCATTAGATATACAAGTTCTATATGATATTTTGAGACAGATGTTGTTTCATTCCATATTTGCTGTAACCTTGCCTGTATTTCGTTCAAACTAGTGGGATGTCCAACTCGCCGTCGAAAAGATTCCCAGATATACTCGATTGGAGACTAATTTGAGGATCGGGCAGGTCAAGGAAGATTAGTAACAGTGTGGAGATGGTCTTGTGACACCCTTGCCGTGTGAGGCCAAGCATTGTCTTATTGAAAAATGGCTCCTGGGGGAGCTGTTGCATGAGTGGTAACACATATGGTTGAAGGATTCATGGATATACTGCTGGGCTATCATGGTGCCATGGATCAATACTAAGGGTGACCGTATATTGTAGGCAATGGGACCCCATACCAACACACCAGCTGTAGGAGTGGTGTGTCGCTGTAAAGCAAAGGCAGGGTAGAGGCGTTCACAACGGGGTCTCCACACAGGAACACGACTGTCATCACTGCTTAGATTGAATCTGGATTCATCGCTAAAGACGACCTGGTTTTTATTCCACTTTAATCCAGTTTCCTCGTGCGCGGTACTACTCCAAGCGGAGGCGTCGATGGGGGGCATTAATGGCAGCACACGTAATGGGCACCGCGTTCCCAAATGTCCTTCAGCCAGGCGTCTTCGTATGGTTCGAGAAGACACAAGGGTCTCCAGTGAAGGTGTTACCTGTGTCTGGATGGCGGCCAATGAAGCAGTTGGCTGTACTCGAGCATTTCTTACGATGTGGCGGTCTTTTCGACGACTTGTCTCTCGAGAGCATCCTGAGCTTGGTCTTAATGTAAATGATATCTCTCGGATCCTCTGGTCCCAACACCTTCTCACAACATAATCAGAGCGGCCAAATTGATAAGCTACTCATCTAGCTGACCACCCAGCTTCCATCATGCCGTTGATTCTCTCCCCCTCAAACTGCGACAGCTGCTGATACTGTGTTCGAAAATAACGTAATGGCATGTCCACCTCATCTCTTCCTTTGTAAACGATTCAGCACACTTAAACAAGCTTTGGTTACCTGTTTTATACTCCACGGAGAACGACGTTAAATGCCCTCTACCGGCTATACGCAATACGCAATCAGGCTGCATTTCTAATCATTTGCATATCTCCTCGACATGAACCTTCATGGCAAGTTTCATTACGGTCTGCATTTATTTCTTGGTGCGCTAATTTTTATCTCAATGAGTGCATTTAATTACTTATTATAACGATCACAAACTTATTTATTATAATATTTATATATTTACTTACTTATTATAATGATTACAAATTTACTTACTTATTGTAATGTTTATATATTTAAATACTTATTGCAGTACTTATATATTTAATTGCTTATTACAATACTCATATATAAAATTATTTATTTAATACTTATATATTGGGGTTATTAACTCCTCTACCTGTATAAGAGTTAAAAGTAAAACATTAATAATAATGCAAGTAAAATTTTAAGATCAAAATTTTATTTTTTGGTCAGCTAATAGGTTATGATTGCTACAAAATACTTGAAAAAAATAATGAACAAGAAAAAATACTACCATTGAAATAAAAAACAAAGACATTTTATAATTATAGAAGCAAAATAACAGTATTTAATCAGAAAATATAATTTAATAAAAAAGTACTAAAGCACATAAACCTCGCGAAACGAATACATAAATCAGTCATTCTATATATATATATATATATATATATATATATATATATATATATATAAAGACTACTTAATAATTAATTATAAGTAACTTTTCTGGTTTTTTCTGAGAAGCAAATTTGTCAATAATTTTGGTGAAGTCAATTTCTTTTGACATTTCGGATTCAATAGAGAATATGTTCATATATTTATGCCTTTCTTGTGTAGTATCCTTAAAAACTAGAAAAAATTCTAAAATATATACCTTGCTATATCAGCAATGCTCACACATCTAATAACAAACTTAATTTATTCTGCGTGATAATTACCTGGTGTGGAGTCAAGAATTATAGTGAAATAGTTTGTTTTTTTGACAATGCGTATTACCTCATTGCAAATTTACAAATAGATACGGCTAAAATAGTAATTATTTCATTTTGAAAATGGTGCCCTAAGTAGTGTGGAAAACGTGTTTTATTATTTTTACATTTACTGACATTTTTAATGTGTTCTGAAATAACTGGATCAAATTTGGCCAATATCTAAACTGTCTTTAAAAAAAATTACCATTATTTCAACACCGTCTAGTTCTGCTAAATGCCAAATTTCGACTGGCTAAAAATTGTGCTTCAGCAATCATTCCTTCAATGATTGCGTGCCTTTGTATTTTTCTCTCGATTGTATACATTTTGTGACATCTTCGATGGGAGTAAATTCCCATCTTCCGATTCACAATAGGTTTTATGGTTTCATCAGCTGGTCAAGGACAAGTGCCTCACCCATCGATTGTCCCTGAATGTTTTACGATCAATCAGCTGTGGAATGACAGGTGCACGTGGCCATGGGGCCATTGTTTATTGTCTGAACTCAGGGAGTGGAGATAGCAGACGGGTCGGCATAATAGACTTAAGAGTTCGGCGCCCCATTGACAATAGGCGAAGCCTATCTTAAAAATAACCATGTTGTCTTTTTCTAGTGTTTTATGAAGAGGATACTAGAAACAGGTGGCGTGATGGGCAAGTGTGTCCAGATGTGGACAAGGAACTATGGCGCCTTGGACCAGACAGCTCGGGTGTGTTTTGGCGTGTTATGTGCCAATAGGACGAGGGAGGTCAAGAGAGACTTTGCTGACCGGCGAATAAGAAGGAGCGAGGGGCGTGTTGTGAACACACCCCTGGTGTTTAAAAAGGGTTGTTTTTGAGGACAGAAAAACGCGGAGTGAAGAAAGGAGACCAGAGAGAAAAAAAAGGAGGACAAGAAAAGTCCGAGGAAGAGCAGAAAGAAAGGACAAGAGAGTCCTGGAGAGAAAGAGTGCGAAGCCCGCCTTGAATGGAGAAAAAGGGCTGAGTCCGGAAATTGGAGTGAAAAAGACGATGAACGCCGGTGGCGTTGAGCATGAGTATATGAACTGATTACACCGGCTTGCCAAAATTACTTCAAAAAGAATTGTTTATCAAATAAACAATATTTTTTTATTTCTATATTAAGCTGTAAAGATTTTTTTTATTGATGGATAGCTACTCACGACGTTACAGCTAATATAAATATATGAAATCGGTGGCAGCGGTGTTGATCCGGCATTTAAGTAAACAGATGCCCGAATCCTTTATTTGAAGTGAAGAAAAAAAATGCCAGCCGTGTGCGATTGTGACGAAGCGAGTTTAATGACGCCTAATTCCTGGATTTCCCAGCTGTGAGAAGTGCTGGATGCAAGTGTCTCCCGTTCCTGCTAGTGATGAAGTGTGCCCGCCTGTATGTGCCAGTTATGAAAGGTGTTCCTGTGTTTTCCTGTTTGTGAAGAGTGCCCGCGAAGTGCCTGCCTTCCGTTTTTTCCCGGAGAAGGAGAAGGAAGAGGTTTCCAGTGTTTCCACCTGCAATGTTAAGGTCAGTCTTTTTCTTTGAGTATCGTATCGGGGCAGCAATACATTATTTCTAGTTAATGTAAAATTTTGTAAGGAAAATAATGCTAGATAAAGTTAAAAGTATAGACTGAGAGACTACAGAAATTATTAAGTTTGTTCAAGTGTATTGATTTGCTATGTTTGTATGTGTGTTTGTTTATTGAGTTAGGTCGTAGTATACAGTAGTATATTTGCTTCGTTAGCACAGTTTTTGCGTCGTGTATTGTCACGTTACTCTGAGTATTTTTATTATTTTGTGAAATATAATTAAGTCTCAGTCTAGGGTACTGTTAGTGATGCTAGTTATGAGTATAATTTTGTGAAGTATAATTAAAGTCTAGGTTTAGTGTACGGTTAGTTACGTTTGGTAGTTGTATAAGTTTGTGGAGTACAACTGAGTATAGTGTATAGTGTAGTGTTGATTTGCGTTGGATATTTGAATTGTTTTAGTTACAATTGAGATTGGAGTTAGTGTTGTATAATATTGCATGATGACTTTCCTTTTAAGATTAAGAAAAGGTGATTTGCTAGAAGTAGGCAGGAAATTAGGGGTAGAAGTCAACGGCGATCAAACAAAAGTAGAAATTAAGGATATGATTTTACAAAGTGATAAAAATGATATGGAAACGATCAAAGCGGTGATGGAGGGAATTTTAGAAGAAAAAGAAAGAGAATATGAGTTGGAGCGGTTAAGATTGTCTAACGCCTCTGAGACGGTTAGTGTATCATCTGCCGATTTAGAAGGGCAAGGGGTAAATAGACGTGTTAATTTAAAAGACTTAGTGCCTAAATTTGATGCAAAAAATGCAGACATTAATTTATTTTTTGAAATATTTGAAAGGCAGGCGAAAAAAGAAAAAGTGGCTGAGGATAGATGGGTCTCCCAACTCATTACTTTACTTCCGATAGAAATTGCGGAGATAGTAGCGAAAGAACCTTTAGAGAAAAGCGACGATTACACCCACATAAAAAATCTACTCTTAGCACGGTTCCAACTCACACCGATAGCCCTTAGAGATAGATTTGAGTCGCATCAACGCAGACCTGGGGCCATGTGGGCGGATTTAGTATTCGAACTAAGGTCCTACCTGGACAACTGCCTAGCGGGGATGAATGTGGGTGATTTCGCCGCATTGAAAGAGCTACTAGTGACAGAACAAATAAAAAAAGAGCACCAAGTGAATTAGTAGACCATTTTCTAGATTCGTGGGATGATTTGAAGGAGGCTAAAAGTTTAGCTGAGAAATTGGACCATTTTGAGGCGATTAGAAGAGTGCATAAAAAAACAGGTCCGACGAAAACCTGGGAGCGTAGAACCTTTGATAAACAGCCTCTCGAAAGTAAAAATAAATCAGCGCATTTTAGTGGTAAGGGTAAAAATATCGGGCCCTTGAACAGGGATCCTTATAAGCTTGAGGTAAGCCATGGGAGTTCACAAATTAGGAGGGAGTGCCCCAGGGCAGGGGATAATCAATTTGAGAAAAGGAAGCCCATAATATGCTACTCCTGCAATGAGACAGGGCACATAAAGCCAGTGTGCCCTAGATTAAGGAAAAATAATTTCGAAACGGTAGCTAATTTAACTTTAAATACCGGGGATTACGACCCATTTAAAAAATTCAAAATAAACATGGAAATAAATGGCATTGATCGTGTATGTCTAAGAGATTCGGGGTCATCCATAGACGTCTGTTCGCGGACCTGGATTAATGAAAATGACCTCCTAGGTGAATACGTTTGGTTGAAAATCCCCTTAGATGAGATTTGCCACTGTTTGCCTCTGGCTAAAATTAAAATAAAAACGAAGAAAGGAGAGTTTTATACCAAGGCTGCAAAAAAAAAGATAGTAGTGACAATGATCTATATTTATTGGGAAACCGAACAGCTGAACTGCTGGAGTAAGACGAAAAGGGGGTGCACTTGGTTAACGCAGTGGTGACTAGAAGTAAACTGTAACGTCGTGAGTAGCTATCCATCAATAAACAAATCTTTACAGCTTAATATACAAATAAAAGCAAACTTTATTTGCTAACAATTTGTAAATGAAGTAATATAAATCCAGATTAAATGCCAAGCCGGTGTGGTCAGTTCATATACTCATGCTCAACGCCACCGGCGTTCATCGTCTTTTTCACTCTCTCTCGGGGATTTTATTTTTTCTCCGATCTTTTTCTCTTTCTCTCTCTCCGGGTCTCTTCTCTCTTACTCTCTCTCTCCAGGTTTTTTTCCGGTCTTTTCCTCTCGTGTCCTCAAAAACAACCCTTTTTAAACAACAGGGGTGTGTTCACAACACGCCCCTCGCTCCTTCTTATTCGCAGATCAACAAAGTCTGTCTTGACCTCCCTCGTCCTATTGGCGCATAACACGCCAAAACACACCAGAACCGTCTGGTCAAAGGCGCCATAGTTCCTTGTCCACAGCTGGACACACTGGCCCATCACGCCACCCGTTTCCAGTATCCCCTTCAAACAACACTAGAAAAAGACAACATGGTTATTTTTAAGATAGGCTTCGCCTATTGTCAATGGGGCGCCGAACTCTTAAGTCCATTATGCCGACCCGTCAGTCTCTCTTCACTCCCTGAGTTCAGACAATAAACAATGGCCCCATGGCCACGTGCACCGGTCATTCCACAGCTGGTTGATCGTAAAACATTCAGGGACAATCGATGGGTGAGGCACTTGTCCTTGACCAGCTGATGAAACCATAAAACCTATTGTGACTTGGAAGATGGGGGTTCACTCCCATCGAAGATGTGACAACTCTTCCCCCCTAAAAAAGTTCATTTCACGGGACTGTTCTGGGCCTAGTTGGATTCAGTTCTTAGAAATCACACACATAAAGATCGTCCCATCAATGAGATTGATCAGGGCAGCAATCCCGGTATTAAACACAATAAAAAAATAACATAATACATGAATCAAATTTCAAAAAAAAATGTACACTTCACACAATTAGATCTTAAAATCCGAATCTGGGATTCTTTTTCTCCAAGTTACATTTCACCTTTAAATTATAATTTTTAAACAAAATGCGTCAAATGCCAATCTCTTACTAACCATCTACACTTAATCGCGCATGACTACTGAAGTAAACATCTGTTGGCCTACGGTTGACTAAGAGACATCAGAGATTTTCACTAACATCTATTTTCTTCCACAATGTACACAGATACACATACACACATATAAATAAAACAGTAATTTAAATATACATATTAATTAATAGAAAAATCTACAAACTACTTATTCCAATCTACTTATTCCAACGTTGTTTCCAACGATATTAAATAATCAAAATAAACATTTGTAAATTCCAAGCTTTGCAAAAAACATAAAAAACCAAATTTTTAAATTAAGAAGTTTAAACTAAAACTTTTAAAATTTAATTAAATCATGGCTATCAGCAAGCATTATCACAACCTTCATAACAGGTTATTCACAATTCATGGTATTGTCTTCCATTACGTTAGTTATTGAGAAAACACTTTAATTGGGAATATAATTAACAAGCCTCAGTAGCTCATGCAATAAATTTCACTATATCTACATTACGTCAACACGGAATAAACTTGCCCCTGTCTCTACTTTACCTTTAGTCGGCCCGACTTCCGACCCAACCCTACTCAACCATTTTAACACAAAGTCTATTTTCTTCACACGGTTTTTCCAAGTTTCCATCAAAATGTCTATATCGACCATTCGCGGTACTTCAATCGGCTCTAACAACTTCAAAATCCGAGTCGTTAAATTACATTCATCAAAAGCACAAAGAAACTTAAACCTCGATTTTTTAATAATGCACATGCCAACTGGCATAACGCATGGGGTGTGCTTCGGATAATTCATCAGTAGTGAACGACGAAAATACCATTTCCATAAATCCAATACAGTCACCCACGATGCCGCGTTGATCTTTTCTACCAAACTTCCCCTTCTTAAAAAAAAATTAATCTCGGCTCGCGTCACCTGGTTCAAATTCCCATACTTTACACATTTGATACGCGGGTACGGGTATCGGTTCACTCTCCCTAACCAAACAACGGGGAGAGTACGGTTTGACTCCCCCCATCCCGTTCACACCTAAATCTAAAAAATACTCTGTATCCTCTCGTAGTGAATTAATTAACATCTGGGATGAACAACAAGTTAATTCTAAATGGCGTTCCCGTAACCAAATTAATATCCATCTGTCTTAAAACAATCGTCCCAGGACCTGGTAGAAACCTTTCTTTCTTCTTAGCGTTAATCATCCTTAAATAGCTACTCCGATCAGGCGGTAATTTAAAATACAATTGACTTTTCCTTAAATTACCCTGAAAACCAACATCCATAAATAGCTTTACCGAATACAGAGTTTCGGAATCTATTCCTTCTGAGCTATTCTCCATAACCAAATTTGCCAATTCCGGCTTTCTACGGTACAACTTTATTAAATTAAGACGATAAATGGTACTGCGATCTCTTTTTCCCGGTAAATCTATCTCGAAACTACATTCTGAACCAATGTTAGAACCATTATCCGTCTCTAAACTATCCTTATAAATCTCCCATGGTTCTGAGAGAGGCAATCGCATTGCTAACCCGTCTTCCAAGCATGTCAGCCCATCTGCTTTACACGTGTCTTCCTTCCCTTTTAACGGCCCTGCTATCTTAGCTATTGTATGAAATCGATTCACTGTTAACTGCTTTTCACAACCCCTTAAAGTCAAAAGGGTATATTTTTTCTCGCAGCTATTCTCACAAATCAATCCTTCAGTGATCGCCACTCCCTTATCTCTTTTCAATTCAAAAGAGCCAACTCCAATGTTAACAGGATTTATTACCCGCTGTGCACCCATCGCCACAGTTCTGACCCTTCCTTCACATACCCCTACTTTCATTTTCACGTCACAATCACTACTCCTATTCACATTGAATTCTTTCCTTCCTACTTCAGATGGGTGGGAAACGTTCGTACATCTCACTGGGGGTCACAATTCTTCTTTTCAAAATCATAAGACGTAGCGTTCTCCACGTCTTTACTAACTACCGGGTTATTTACAGGCCTACACTTATTAACCGATTCACTAACTTCTGTAGTACGATTTCCTGACAAAATACAAACATTTGCGAGATCGTTAATCCTATTCCCTGCCTTCAATTTATTTTCATTTAACTTATTTCTGAGTTCAGCTCTCAATCTTTGTAACTCAAGTTCTCTAGCTAGTCTACGTTCCTCGTATTCCTTAATTTCCTCTTTAAATTCAACACCATTCACTTTCGCCAAACTCTTTCCCCCTTCTCCTTCAAAAGCGGGAATGATAAAGCTACCGTCTTCCCCTCCCTCGGACGGGGGGGGGGAAATCCGTAAGTTCAAACTCCACTTCGTTCGCCTCTTTTTCTTTCTCGGGGGAAAATATTTTTTGTTTACTTCTAGTCACCACTGCGTTATCCAAGTGCACCCCCTGTTCGTCTGACTCCAGCAGTTCAGCTGTTCGGTTTCCCAATAAATATAGATCATTGTCACTACTATCCTGTTTTATTGCAGACTTGGTATAAAACTCTCCTTTCTTCGTTTTGATTTTAATTTTAGCCAGAGGCAAACAGTGGCAAATCTCATCTAACGGGCTTTTCAACCAAACGTATTCACCTTGGAGGTCATCTTCATTAATCCAACTCCGCGAACAGACGTCTATGGATGACCCCGAATCTCTTAGACATACGCGATCAATGCCATTTATTTCCATGTTCATTTTGAATTTTTTAAATGGGTCGTAATTCCCGGTATTTAAAGTTAAATTAGCTACCGTTTCGAAATAATTTTTCCTTAATCTAGGGCACACTGGCGTTATGTGCCCTGTCTCATTGCAGTAGTAGCATATTATGGGCTTCCTCTTCTCAAATTGATTATCCCCCGCCCTGGGGCACTCCCTCCTAATTTGAGAACTCCCCTGGCTTACCTCATGCTTATAAGGATCCCTGTTCAAGGGCCCGATATTTTTACCCTTACCACTAAAATGCGCAGATTTATTTTTACTTTCGAGAGGCTGTTTATCAAAGGTTCTACGCACCAGGTTTTCGTCGGACCTGTTTTTTTATGCACTCTTCTAATCGCCTCAAAATGGTCCAATTTCTCAGCTAAACTTTTAGCCTCCTTGAAACTATCCCACGAATCTAGAAAATGGTCTACTAATTCACTTGGTGCTCTTTTTTTTATTTGTTCTGTCACTAGTAGCTCTTTCAATGCGGCGAAATCACCCACTTTCATCCCCGCTAGCCAGTTGTCCAGGTAGGACCTTAATTCGAACACTAAATCCGCCCACATGGCCCCAGGTCTGCGTTGATGCGACTCAAATCTATCTCTAAGGGCTATCGGTGTGAGCTGGAACCGTGCTAAGAGTAGATTTTTTATGTGGGGGTAATCGTCGCTTTTCTCTAAAGGTTCTTTCGCTACTATCTCCGCAATTTCTATCGGAAGTAAAGTAATGAGTTGGGAGACCCATCTATCCTCAGCCACTTTTTCTTTTTTCGCCTGCCTTTCAAATATTTCAAAAAATAAATTAATGTCTGCATTTTTTGCATCAAATTTAGGCACTAAGTCTTTTAAATTAACACGTCTATTTACCCCTTGCCCTTCTAAATCGGCAGATGATACACTAACCGTCTCAGAGGCGTTAGACAATCTTAACCGCTCCAACTCATATTTTCTAGTCTCCTGCCTATCCTTCAATTCCCTAGCCTCCTGCCGTTCCTTCAATTCCCTAGCCTCCTGCCTTTCCTTCAAGATACCCTCCAACAAACTTTTAACCGATTCTTCGTTATAGTCTTCACTCTGACAAATTCTATTCTTAATTTCTGATTTGGTTAGAGTACTATTGATTTCGACTCCCAAATCTATCGCAACCTCTAACAATACCTCTTTTGTTTGCTTTAAAAGAAACGCCATCGTGCTTTAATAAATACAACACTAAATCCAATCTCAATTGTCTCTAAAACAAATCAAATATCCAACATAAATCAACACTACACTATACACTATACTCAGTTGTACTCCACAAACTTATACAACTACCAAACGTAACTAACCGTACACTAAACCTAGACTTTAATTATACTTCACAAAATTATACTCATAACTAGCATAACTAACAGTACCCTAGACTGAGACTTAATTATATTTCACAAAATTATAAAAATACTCAGAGTAACCTGACAATACACTACGCAAAAACTGTGCTAACGAAACAAGTATACTACTGTATACTACGACCTAACTCAATAAACAAACATACATACAAACATAGCAAATCAATACACTTCAAACAAACTTAATAATTTCTGTAGTCTCTCAGTCTATACTTTTAACTTTATCTAGCATTATTTTCCTTACAAAATTTTACATTAACTAAAAATAATGTATTGCTGCCCCGATACGATACTCAAAGAAAAAGACTGACCTTAACATTGCAGGTGAAAACACTGGAAACCTCTTCCTTATCCTTCTCCGGGAAAAAACGGAAGGCGGGCACTTCGCGGGCACTCTTCACAAGCAGGAACGGGACACACTTGCATCCAGCACTTTTCACAGCTGGGAAATCCAGGAGAATTAGGGGTCATTAAACTCGCTTCATCACAATCGCACACGGCTGGCCTTTTTTTTCTCTTCAATTAAAATAAAGGATTCGGGCATCTGTTCACTTAAATGCCGGATTAACACCGCTGCCACCAATTTCATATATTTATATTAGCTGTAACGTCGTGAGTAGCTATCCATCAATAAACAAGTCTTTACAGCTTAATATACAAATAAAAGCAAACTTTATTTGCTAACAATTTGTAAATGAAGTAATATAAATCCAGATTAAATGCCAAGCCGGTGTGGTCAGTTCATACACTCATGCTCAACGCCACCGGCGTTCATCGTCTTTTTCACTCTCTCTCGGGGACTTTATTTTTTCTCCGGTCTTTTTCTCTTTCTCTCTCTCTCCGGGTCTCCTATCTCTTACTCTCTCTCTCCAGGTTTTTTTCCGGTCTTTTCCTCTCGTGTCCTCAAAAACAACCCTTTTTAAACAACAGGGGTGTGTTCACAACACGCCCCTCGCTCCTTTTTATTCGCAGGTCAAGAAAGTCTCTCTTGTCCTCCCTCGTCCTATTGGCGCATAACACGCCAAAAGACACCCGAACCGTCTGGTCAAAGGCGCCATAGTTCCTTGTCCACAGCTGGACACACTGGCCCATCACGCCACCTGTTTCCAGTATCCCCTTCAAACAACACTAGAAAAAGACAACATGGTTATTTTTAAGATAGGCTTCGCCTATTGTCAATGGGGCGCCGAACTCTTTAGTCCATTATGGCGACCCGTCAGTCTCTCTTCACTCCCTGAGTTCAGACAATAAACAATGGCCCCATGGCCACGTGCACCGGTCATTCCACAGCTGGTTGATCGTAAAACATTCAGGGACAATCGATGGGTGAGGCACTTGTCCTTGACCAGCTGATGAAACCATAAAACCTATTGTGACTTGGAAGATGGGGGTTCACTCCCATCGAAGATGTCACAAAACAAAAAAGGTTTTCCCCTGAGAAAGAAAAAGAGGTGAGCAAAGCGGAGTTTGAACTTACGGATTCCCCCCCCGTCCGAGGGAGGGGAAGACAATAACTTTATCATTCCTGCTTTTGAAGGAGAAGGGGGAAAGAGTTTGGCGAAAGTGAATGGTGTTGAATTTAAAGAGGAACAAAAAAATGCACCGATCTGAAACCATTATGGGATAAGGCCCTAACAGGAATAGACAAAGAATTTAGGGTCATCAGGGGGAAATTAGTTAGAGTCGCGAAAACTAAGCGAGGGGAGGAGGTCAGACAGCTATGCGTACCCATAAAGTTTAGACTTGACATTAACAACAAACTTAGCCATGACGAAATAGGGGGGCATCTGGGGGTGACGAAAACCAAAGATAGAATTCTAAGGCATTTTTTTTTGGCCGAACGTGTACAGAGACGTGGAGGAGTTCGTCAAAACTTGCGATTCGTGTCAACGAGTAGGGAAACGGAGAGATAAGCCGAAAGCACCCCTGAAATTAGTGCCCAATATTTCGGAGGTGTTCTCTAAAATCAATATAGATGCTGTGGGACCTCTCCCTGCCTCAACAAAGCAAAACAGATATCTGATTACGTCAATTTGTGTAGCCTCTAAGTACCCGGAAGCTATACCGGTGGAGAGTATTACTTCCCCGACGTAATAGACGCCCTCTTGAGTATTTTTTCTAGGATAGGATTCCCGCGCGAAATACAATCCGACCTGGGGACTTCTTTCACTAGTGAATTGACCACCACCTTTTTCAATAAGTTCCGCATCAAAGTGACGAGGTCATCAGTCAGCCACCCCCAAAGCAATGCAGTGGAGCGAGTGCATAGAACCATCAAGCGCGTAATTAAGGCTTTGTGCGTGGAATCGGGAGAAGATTGGGAGGGGGTTCTTCCTTTGGCATTATTCTCTCTCAGAATGGTTGCGCACGAGAGTACAGGTTTCAGTCCCACCGAGTTGGTCATGGGAAAGAATTTGAGAACACCCCAAACGTTAGTTTACGAGGAATGGATGGAGGAGGGAAACACGAGTCAATCGGTAGTGGAATATATATTGCAGTTAAATAATAGACTCAAACGTTGCCAAGATATTGCGATCACTAGGATAAAAGAATGCCAACTTAAAAGGAAAACGTGGTACGATCGCGATGCCGTTGAACGGAAATTTGTAGAAGGGGATCTGGTAATGGTGTTAGTTACCTCTAAACAAAATAAACTTGAGGTGAATTGGATAGGGCCGGGAAAGGTACTTAGTAGAATTTCGGATACAAATTATGTGATAGATCTACCAGGAAGAAGGGACCGTAGTACTATCTATCACGTAAACTTACAAAAACCGTATCATCGGAGACCCGAACTGGTAGGCCTGGTTGTAGAAGAGGTCTCGGATGACATAGAGGGAGATGCGGAAATTCCTTATCCAGATAAACAATGCACGAAGTTTGACTATCACGAAATATTGCGGGAAAGTCAACTGCAACTTAAACTATCCCCCTCTCAGATCGACGAATTAAAACAAGTCATTACTAAAAATAAGGACGTGTTTTCCCCAGACCCTGGGACGACTAACTTGATGCGAATGGATATTGAATTGATCTCGGACAAGCCCATTAAAACAAAACCTTATCGGATGTCTCCGAGACAAATTAACATATTGCGAGAATAAATTAAACGTTTGTTGGAACTGGGTGTAATAGAGATAGGACAGTCCGATTACACTTTGCCCCTTATTTTAGTAGAAAGCCCAAATAAAGACCCTCGTCCTTGTGTTGATTATCGTCGATTGAACGAGATAACTCGAGCTGAATTTTTCCCTTTGCCAAATATGGAAGAGATAGTAGAAAAAGTGAGTGCGGCTCCCTATGTAACGGTGATGGATTTGTCGAAAGGTTACTTTCAGATTCCGCTCACGCCGAGAGCTCAGAGATACGCAGCTTTCGTTACTCCATTTGGCACCTATATGCCCAAGAAAATGATGTTCGGGTTAGTATGTGCGCCCTATTATTTTTGCAAATTGATGGCCGAAGTTTTAGAGGGGTTGGAGCCGTTTGCATTGCCGTACATAGACGATATAGCCATTTTTTCCCAAGGGTGGAAAGATCACGTAAAGCATATCGACATAGTTTTAGGAAGATTGAGAAAGGCGGGGCTTAAAGTGAAACCCTCTAAATGTAAGTTCGCTCAAGAGGAAGTCTTATTTCTAGGGCATCGAATTGGTTCAGGGAGTAGGTCTCCGAGTGATCTGAAGATAAAAGCTATAGCAGATTTCCCGCGGCCCACCACTAAAACACAGGTACGATCTTTTCTCGGTCTAGTGGGGTACTACTCTCATTATATCCCAAATTACAGCACAATAGCTTCACCCTTGACCGACGCACTGAAAGGGAAAATTAAGAAAGAGAAGATCACTTGGGATGAGAAATGTGGGAAAGCGTTCGAGGAGCTAAAAGCCAAGCTCGTCACCCAACCCCTATTGTTTGCCCCCGATTTTGCCACGGATTTCATCCTGCAAACGGACGCGAGTGAGGTGGGTGCTGGGGTTGTTTTATCGCAAAGAATAGAAGGGGAAGAACACCCCATCGTTTTCCTAAGCAAAAAATTTTCTAAGGCGGAGCGAAACTACAGCACGGTGGAAAGGGAATTAGCTGCGATAATTTTTGGTCTAAAGCGATTAAAACATTATTTAGACGGGCAAAAATTTATTATAGAAACCGACCACAACCCCTTAAGGTACCTAAACAAGATGGGGAGTACTAATCCTAGGTTACAAAGATGGGCGTTGAGTTTACAGCCGTTTAATTTTGAAATCAAACACAAATCTGGGAGGCTCCATGGAAACGCGGACGGCCTAAGTAGATTGGAATAAGTAGTTTGTGGATTTTTCTATTAATTATTATGTATATTTAAATTACTGTTTTATTTATATGTGTGTATGTGTATCTGTGTACATTGTGGAAGAAAATAGATGTTAGTGAAAATCTCTGATGTCTCTTAGTCAACCGTAGGCCAACAGATGTTTACTTCAGTAGTCATGCGCGATTAAGTGTAGATGGTTAGTAAGAGATTGGCATTTGACGCATTTTGTTTAAAAATTATAATTTAAAGGTGAAATGTAACTTGGAGAAAAAGAATCCCAGATTCGGATTTTAAGATCTAATTGTGTGAAGTATACATTTTTTTTTGAAATTTGATTCATGTATTATGTTATTTTTTGATTGTGTTTAATACCGGGATTGCTGCCCTGATCAATCTCATTGATGGGACGATCTTTATGTGTGTGATTTCTAAGAACTGAATCCAACTAGGCCCAGAGCAGTCCCGTGAAATGGACTTTTTTAGGGGGGAGGAGTTGTGACATCTTCGATGGGAGTGAAACCCCATCTTCCAAGTCACAATAGGTTTTATGGTTTCATCAGCTGGTCAAGGACAAGTGCCTCACCCATCAATTGTCCCTGAATGTTTTACGATCAACCAGCTGTGGAATGACCGGTGCACGTGGCCATGGGGCCATTGTTTATTGTCTGAACTCAGGGAGTGGAGATAGCAGACGGGTCGGCATAATAGACTTAAGAGTTCGGCGCCCCATTGACAATAGGCGAAGCCTATCTTAAAAATAACCATGTTGTCTTTTTCTAGTGTTTTATGAAGGGGATACTAGAAACAGGTGGCGTGATGGGCAAGTGTGTCCAGATGTGGACAAGGAACTATGGCGCCTTGGACCAGACAGCTCGGGTGTGTTTTGGCGTGTTATGCGCCAATAGGACGAAGGAGGAGGTCAAGAGAGACTTTGGTCCTGCGAATAAGAAGGAGCGAGGGGCGTGTTGTGAACACACCCCTGGTGTTTAAAAAGTGTTGTTTTTGAGGACAGAAAAATGCGGAGTGAAGAAAAGAGACCAGAGAGAAAAAAAAGGAGGACAAGAAAAGTCCGAGGAAGAGCAGAAAGAAAGGACAAGAGAGTCCTGGAGAGAAAGAGTGCGAAGCCCGCCTTGAATGGAGAAAAAGGGCTGAGTCCGGAAATTGGAGTGAAAAAGACGATGAACGCCGGTGGCGTTGAGCATGAGTATATGAACTGATTACACCGGCTTGGCAAAATTACTTCAAAAAGAATTGTTTATCAAATAAACAATATTTTTTTATTTCTATATTAAGCTGTAAAGATTTTTTTTTTAATGATGGATAGCTACTCACGACGTTACAATTTCGTTGTTCCGCGTCAAAAGAACAATTTTTGTTTTCAACCTTGTCTTTAATTCGCACCACGATCTTATACAGCTTATGTGTTTCAGAGTTTTTTCAGGCTTAATAGAAAAATACATTATATTTTTCTTATTCCAAAAATTCTGTCTTTTAGCTTCCTACAAAAATGTCCTTTCTGGATATTTTCGATAACATTTGAATATTAACACAGGCAATCTTATTTGAAAATAAATTTAAAACAATTCTACTAAATTTATATCTCTTTAAATTAAAAAAGAAAGTAAAAGGGGAAATAACTAACCTATTTTTGACCTAATTCACACACTTTAAATATTCCGAAAGAATTTTTAAGAAATGCCTTTTCGATACTTCGATCAGCAATGACACAATTACTTATAAGAATATATGTATAATTCTAACATAATCTTACTAAATTTCTTTGGATGTATAAAAAAAGAGAGAAAAAACCCATCTAAAACACATGTGTTACATTGATTTAACAAGGTGATTCAGAAAAAGGATTCATAACTGATGATTCAGAAAAAATAATAAAAATTTACAATAAACAAGGCAGATGAACCGCACTTTTTTTTTAATACTGGAAATAGTAATGAAGGATGTGCATGTCTCATTCTGGAAGTGGAACCTATCTTATGAAGAAAAAAAATAGCGCATCAATTAATATTATTTCGATTTAATCCAAAAATGAAATTTTACAAACCATGTACTATTAACTATAGTTATGGTTTCGTATAAACAACATAATTTCATCGGCATTAAAATTAGCTAGTTTTCTTTTAACTCTGTAATCCTTTCAGTTAAAATCGTTATGCGTTTATGTAAATTTATTTATTATATAAATGTATACGCTCATATATTAATGAAATTAGATTTTTTAAAGCTAAATATATTATTTTATAGTCCTCTTTTTCATTAAGGAAAGTACAATAAAATATTCCTTAATACTTTATCTTAATAGGGTAAAAATATGGTAGTACCTTCCAATAAAGAACCTTGGGTTTGACTCAATATGAGCCAGAAATTTAAACCCACCAGACAAGACATTGGGTATTTTGTCATTTAATGCTAAGCAAATTAGTTTAATTAGAAATTCACACACAAGTCGTATTAATCTTTAAATAAATACTTTAAGTCACATGTTTTTTTAACTTTAAATTCATAAAAAATTAAAATTTTTAATAAAAAACTTTAATTAAATGTTTGAAATGAGCAATAAAATCTTGTACTTACAAAAATTTGTTGAAAATATTGCGTTGTATGGATCTTTTTGAAAGCCTCCGCTTTGTGTCTACCTAAGCTAGCGTTTCTATTTCTTATATTAAATCAAAGAAAACGCCCTCCCTCACGAGTGGCAATCGCTTTATTATATATTCTGTTTTGTCTCTAAATCAAAGCATGGAACAGACAATGTTGCAATTTTTTATTTCTCTGTTCCTTTCATCTGTTAAATTACATTGATTGATTAGGAGAGCACTATATTTATTTTATTTAAAGAGAAACACGAACTTTGTGGGAACCCCCCTGGGTTCCACCCTGGACCCCAAGATTAATTTGAGGCAAAGAATCACTAAGAACCATTTGTATAATAATAACTTGTATTTATTATCTTGATAAAAATGTCAGAAACTCTAATAACATATAATATTTCTATGTTACGTCAAACAAAAGGGAATTACCTTTAATATTAAATTAAATTACGAATTAGGAAATTAATCAATAATTACGCGTAAGATCACAAATAATGTCTACCGAAATAGGAGGTCCGAGAAATGAAATACACATAACTCGAATTATTAGCCTTCATTAACTTAAACTAATTTTATTAAACTAGCGATTGTTTTAAGCGATAATAAACTATATTTATATCACCTGGCAATACTTCGTCATCTTTAAAAGATTCCTTCGGCGATTACTAACAATAACTCTTCGATATCGTAATCCAATTGAATCCTCCAAACTTGAGGCTACTACTGCTGGCTCAATAGCCTTCATCTTTGCTAGCTTACAACGCTCTACTTAAATACCCTATCTACTTTGCATATCCCGTTCGTTTTTCGGAGATGATTGGAAATATACGCGAATTTATAATCCCCCAAAAGACGCCTAAGAATATTAGTATAAAGGTTCCGTACAGATTCATCACAACTTGTCTTTGAAATATTAAAATTTTACAAAAAAGAAATAAACTTCTTTCGGTGTCATTTAAATAGAATGCCCATTAATAAGAAATACATAAGGTCCATATTCCAAGAGACAGGTATCAACATTAATCGTGCATTATTCGGAAGTGTACCTTACAGGAGGAATTTGTATATTATTTTAAATCTTAAAAAATACAAATTAATTTGAAATTAAAAACATAATTACCTGTTGCTATTTCAAACGAGCTGTATGTAAGAGATTGAATTGTGCAAATTTCAGCAGGCCATTTTTTTCGAAAACGAGTCTGTCAATGGTAGACATCACACAAGCGTTATTTTTAACTTCAAATAATAACATTCAAGACTAAAATGAAATATCTAATGTGGCTCGTTATCTTCCAAATATTCTCATTGTCTCTGCCCCCTTTAAGTTAGCTGACACCGGACATCCCATGAGAGGGAAAAATGTCCTTTGTGACCGACTCGGGAAGGGGAGAAAATTACAGAAGAAAATAAAAAAAACCATATCAAATTTCATGATTTAACGTACACACCAGCCTCGAACCCTTCACATTCAACACAGAAGAAAACTGACTTTAAACGAGCACAGTACAGAATAAGAAAATAAGATACATTAAATGAAATACCAGATTCACACACACACACACATTGCTAGATACAAATATGTAACGAAAATTGCAAAAAAGATAAATCAAATACATATTTAAAAATAACTTCTGTCAGAAAGTCAGTCAAATATTTAAATGGGCATTTAAACGCAAGTAATTCTTTTTTTATAGATATAATAATCAAATTAGAAAAGTGAACAATAACTTTTTAAGAAACATAATTTTTAATTCAACATAAAAGCAGAATTTTGAAGTACTGCAACTTGCCGAACGCTGCGCTAAACAAAATATTAATTTTTGTACATTTGTCACCTTTAACGTAGTAATACCATATACAAAACATAATCGTTCGTACCTGTATCCCGAGGTTGGGGCCGATATACTTCCTACAACAAATCGTCACGTAGTGTAATTTTTACTTTTTAGAAAAAAATATAGTTTTTACAAATTTTACTAGAAGTAGTCGGATTTTCAATTCAGTCTAAAATAAAATTCCAGGTATTTCCAAAGTATAAATAATAATATTTCAAAAAATATTTTTCATACTAATTTTTCAATTCCACTCTCTCCCTATATATATATATATATATATATATACACTGGTGTGCAAAAATTAAGGACGAAGTCGAAAAATTAGCACATCAGCTGAACGAAGAGGCAGAGCGGACAGAAAGACCAATCAGGAGATTAAGTAAGGTGATGTAGGTAGCACATGCGCAGATATGCAGGTAGACGTAATGGGGGAGTGTCTGAGTAGTATAAAGCATGTTGTCGGTGTAAGATCAGTATTTCTGGCAAAGAGATTGCCCGCCCTATATCAGTTAAAATCACACCGAGTTGCTGCCTCAGCGAGAAATGGCGAATAATCAATCTGTTAGACGACATCTGGATGCTTTTACCCGAGGTCGAATCATTGGGAAGGTGGAGGGAAGGCCGCAGTGACAAGTGTGGCTGCAGAGTTCGAATTGCTCACAGCATAGTTTTTCACGACTTTGGAGACAATTTCAAACTACAGGAACAGCTATCCGGGGGTTCAGTAGTGGTCGTCCACGAGAAACCACACCGACAGATGACCGGTACATTGTCTTACAGGCCAGAAGAAACAGGTGGCAGACAGCGGGAGAAATCGCCAGACACACACGACACAGGCGACTGACGACCGATATCGCGTTTTACCATCGTGGCCAGAAGACTGCACGGTGGTGGTCTGTTTGCATCGACGCCCTGTACGGTGTGTGTACCTTTAACGCCTGCCCATCGGAGAAGGCGTTCTCTGTGGTGCCGGGAACACCGGAATTGAGAGACAATGAATGGGGACGAGTACTTTTACAGATGAGAGCAGATTCAGTTTGAGTAGCGATTCTCATCGCATACTCATCTGAGAGAGCGGAGAAGCCGCAATCATCCTCGAACATCATTGAAAGGGACAGGTATGGAGGTCGCGGTGTTCTCGTTTGGGGAGGCATCATGCTTGGTAGTCGTACAGACCTTCACATCTTCGACGCAGGTTCAGTCAACGGGACCCGTTATTGTAATGGGATATATATGCGTCTATATGCGCGTCTTTTTAGAGGCGCTATGGGTCTGCAGTTCGTTTTCATGGACGACAATGCACCATGTCATCGCACAGTAGCTGCCGAACAGCTCTTAGAGAGTGAGGATATTGAACCTATGGATTGGCCGACACGATCTCCGGATCTCAATCCCATCGAGCATGTATGGGATTTTCTAGGCAGACGCTTGGCAGCTCGTACCTTACCACCAATAACGATTCGGGAGCTTTGATTGGCGCTGCAAGACGAATGGGCAGCAATGCCTCAACAACTCATTGACACCCTCATTCTCAGCATGGGCAGACGCTGTGAAACCTGCCTAGCAGTCAGGGGAGATCACATCTCCTACTAAAGACCGGATGTTTCTTGCTGGACACCCATCACAGGGATGTTTCGGCCTTCAGTCGCATTGCATTCCATGCTACTTTTTCAATCAAGCTTCTTTTTATCCCTCTGATTTCTCTTTTAGTAAGTGTTGCTTACATATTACACATGTCTTTACGTATTGGGGATCTTACGGTATTAAATGTGTTGATTTGGAAAACTTTTGTACAAAGTTATATTGAAAAAACCGTCTCGTCCTTAATTTTTGCAAACCAGTGTATAATTATATATCTTGTTCAAATTTTCAATCGTTAATAAAATACTTTCTATTCATCGAATCAAGTTCAAATACATTTTTTAAACTTGTAGCGGATGACACTTGATGTTAATACAGTTTTTTAAAATATTTATTCATTAATTAAACTAAAAAATGAATAAATGTGTATATAGTAACACATACAAAAAAATAACAGCTGAGTACCATATACATAACCGAAAATAGAAAATTGCAAGGAAAATCGCTTTTTATTTTGGCACTTCATATTGTGATTCTGTCATATGCAAATACATAATTATATCAGTTGTAACTATTTAATAAAAAGTAACTAAAATAAAGTTTTTCTTTGTTGACTCAAGTAGGAATTGACTTAAATTTTTATATATATATATTTCTTGTTTCTTAACAAAAAACAAAGTAATTTTCAAATTGAGTCCATATGCCACTTCTAAAATTTGTCGCTTTGGACATAGGTCTAGTTACCCAGGGCCTTGAGCCGCTCCTGGCCCTGCTAACATAGAGACAATAGTAAACACGGTAAGGCGTTTAGCCCAATGCTTCTCAAACTTTCAATAGTTGCGACCCAATATTCAATCACAATTTTCGTCCCCCCTCCCCTCCATTCAATAATGTATTGAATTCGAAAATACGATACTTTGATGCTAATAAAACTACCTTACGACTTTAACCTCTTAACTGTCACTGGCGTATATAAACGTCTCACTCAGTCAGTGCGTAAATTGCCCGAACGTTTATATACGTCTTTCCAAAATACGATAGCTTTCCAGATCCCTCCTATCCATAAATTATTCCGAAGGTTTTGGAATGCAATAAATTGATCCTGACAGGGTTGGCGAAGGATTTACTTTTATTTCAGAGGATTTATTTATTTATTCCCTTTCTCGTCCCCCAATACACCACATATGCGTGCATAAGAGCAAAACGGTGGCATTGGGAAACAAATCACGTAACTTTTAATCGGCAAATAAGGGAATGATTATAAACCGTAGAGGTTATCAATATAAGTGCTAATTTTTGCATATAGTTTTATATATGACAAGCCCGTTGGGTCACTGGTAATAATTAAATTTGTGTGTGTTCTTAACCCAGCATTTCTAAATTAATAATCAAATACATTGTGCAGTACTGATACATTTATATGTATATTATATCTGTGTAAATAGGGTTTTTTTTCCCTACTTTTTATTATGTCAGAATGTATTTTGTTTGTTTACTTTCAATACATTTAAAAAAATTAAATATTATTTTGTTTTTCACTTTTTAATAGGCTCGCGCCCCCTTCTAGGGTCATCAAACCCTCCTGGGGGAAGCGCCCCCCAGTTTGAGAAGCGCTGGCTTAGTCGCATAGATCATAAGAAATTACTCTTCGACTAGGAGTATACATGTAAGCGGGCAGATATATATAGATCAGGATTAGCTTTTAATTTATGTTTTCCTTTATTTCTATTTTAGTGCTATGTTGTGAATCGCTTGATTCGCCTGTTTGATGACATGGCATCTGTGTAGTTACAATTCGGAATTTAAAAAAAAAAACGCATAAAACTAGTATATTTTTAAGCATAGTACAAAAAGTACCATCAAGTTCCGACAATATAAAATGAAATTTTGAACTTCGCTAACATTAATAATACTATGTGAATATTGAAGTGTTGTTCAAACAGGCTTTGTAATGTAAATCATTTATTCAAAAGTCAAAAGAAGTTGCAAGATTTTTTTCTCTTATAACTTAATACCAAATAAAACTACAAGAAACTACCTTTTAATATAGAGGTATAACTCACAAAAAAGGAAAACGGGCATTGTTTTTAAGCGTTGTAAAACCATAGGCAAAAATCACTTTTTCCTCCTATTTTGTTTTTCTAAATTGTAAGGTCATTATTTAATTAAAAACTCCTACTTTCCCCAAATTCATATTGAATTTTAACATTATTAGACTACCTGTATTAGATAATTTGTAAAGCAACTTTCACAAAAATCATTTTTGAGACGCCTTTATTAAGCAACGAACCACAGTGTGCTGCCAGTTCCACTATTCAACAAAAAAAGCCCTTTTATTGCTGTATTATTGGCTCCATTACAAATTTTTCTATCAGATGAAGGACGTTTGTAAAGAGTAGATATTTATGGACAATCGGCCAGCACATTGCGCACTAATATTCTATTTTATTTAACTGTGCTGTGCTATCGGAAAATAGGGACTTTATTTTTCAATAACTATTCAAAATTCAGCATATTTATTTGATTAAGGATATTTTGAGAAGTACGTAAAAAATTTTGTTGATTGAAAGAACCACATACGGCCAACGGCCACCCCTTGGCTTGGCCATCCGCGTGCGGTTTTCGCGCTGCACACCTGCAAGGATCGACCCTGCTGTTATGTGCTATCCCAAGATTATTGTCACCTTTTAAACCTAAATATGGTTTTAAATTAATTTCATCAAGCATCAGTATGACAGTTTTGTCAACAGATTTTAGGAGGGTTACTTTTTCCTTCGTGTATGCTAGACAGTTTTCGTTTGATTGTTTTTTGTGAGGGTTAGTTTTAAAAGATGAACGAATTTTGTGCAAAGTTCTATGATGGGGAATATTAAAATATCCTTAGTTTATTAAAATTTATAAATATTAGGAGATATGGATTGTAATATGCAAAAGAAAAAAAACTGTCATTTCTGAGAAATATTTAAAAGAAAACTTGTTACTGGTTAAAAATTTAAGTTGGTCTAAATCATCTAAACCTCATACCATACTTTCTACAAGGTCAGGAATAAAATCAAATGCTGTAGGGAAATTATGAGAACTTTTCATTTCTATGAGACCCAGCTCATGTTAAATTTAATTTATAACAACAGCATTATTAACTTTTACAGGAAATTTGTACTTGCCAAGTTGATCTTTGTTTGGACTATAAATGTTGAAAAATCTAACTCTTTATTTAGAATTACTAATGATGTAATAACAGGAGTTATTGTCGTGTTTTTGCATCATAATTATTACTTAATATTTTTTGCAAACAGTAGTCCATATGTCCTGAAGCTTTTGTGTACATAAACACTAACAAATCTGGAAAAGAGTTGAATGGTTTATTTTTTTCAAATTCTTCTTTGGAAATGATGCTTTCTTGGATTGAGAGTTGCAAATAGTCAATGCTGTTTCGGCTCAGTACATTCTAGGGTGGGATTTGTAGTTTTACATATATTTTGGGAAAAGTTCAAAAAATTGGCACAGCAAAATTTTGTAAACTGAAATGCTTTAAGGGCACACATATTTCCTCTTCAGTTTTCTCCTCATAAGTATCTGTGTTTCTTCGCATTGCATCATCAGCAAAGTATAATTCGCAAACCTAAATTATATATATATATATATATATATATATACATATATATATGTATCGACAGAAAAGATTTCTCCGAATTAACAAAATTTGTTCTGATAATTTGATTTCTTATAATTCTGAATGGAACTTTTGTTGGAAATACCGAAACAATTTTGTTACAACAAAATTATGACAATGCTTTTATACAAAGTTCGAACATTTTTTTTTCTCTTTTATTTAATGAAATTTTTGTTTATTTTGCTAGATTGCAAACAATGCTTGAAAGGAAACTCTGTATTGTTGTTAAGAGGCCCTTAGATAGAGATCGAAACTCAAAAACGATGAAAGCGCCCTCTTCTGGGAGGGGGGATTGGGCGTGTCCAAAGGAACGGCGAAGTACTCATATGGTAATGGTCGTAATGATCGAAGGTAAATAGTTCCTTCATAAAAGATGAATTATATGCCATTTTTTAAAAAAAATTTCCATTATTTTCTCGATTTTGAAATAAACTTTTTTGTTATGCTATTATTCTTCAAATTTTCGCTTACTTTATTCAACTTTCTGATGATTATGTTCTGACAGCTGTCATGATGAAAGAAAATGACATCACTCTTAGAATCATCCCCTTTTTCACGTTTAGGGATGGCTTATGTTCGTTCACAACCGTTTGAAACACTAAAACCCCTCTCCCCCCCTTCTGCTTTTATTCAAAACCAAAGATAAGGATAGCTTCTGCATTCTTCTCGATTGGTGGGGTTCAAGTTTGACTTGTACAGTCTGTGACAACGTTTATATGAAACCAACTGATCCCTCTTTTATTGCTATCTTTACCCATCGTTCAAGTTTGTGAAGGACTAAAGACTCAAGATTCCAAGTTCAAAAAAGATCATGAATACATGCTTAATCACGAGCTTAATCACTAGGGACTGGAGAATATTTTCCTTCCCTTCTCAGTTTACATGCAGAAATTGTGGAGGTGGAGATAGAGGTTGTTTCGCCATCTATCGTCTCGCCGAGCTAAATCGTACTGTCACCTGTATGGTGCTCAAGACCAACGACAGGCGTACCTCTTGCCCATGCCACGATGAATTTCGTGGGCCTCGATCTGACTACGTCAGACAGGTGGCATTAGAAAAGAACAACAACAATATCTTTATATTAGATTTAAACTCATTACAAACATTTATTGGAGCGAAATTTAAAAAAAAATGGAATGAATTATTATTAGTTTTATTATTTTTCATCTATACAAGCATAGATGATTTAATAATAATAATGTAATGAATCAATGATCTTTTTTTCAACAAACTGTCGAAGTTTAGGTCTATTGAGATTAAATGCAATCACATTACGTATTCTGAGTTTAATTTGTTTTTGTATCCACTCACATTGAAAAATATATTTCACTTAAACATAATTTTCTGAATGGCATTAAAATGTTTATAGCTGTATGAGATCTGTGTGTATTTTGCGCAAGATAGTTTGTAGTATAAAATTTAGGAGCTGTTCTTGTATAAATTAAAATTTCAACATCGAATGTGTGATACGCCGATAAGTTCTTTCCTCCCCTTCATTTTACGTGTTTTTTTCCCGCAAATGGAAAAAGATGCATTTTCCATTAGAAAACTATTTAGTTTTGCTAGACATTGTGCTGACGAGTATAAAATTATCTCGTGGAATCCAAGGTAGTAAAAACAATAGAACATTCACAATCTAATTAGAAGTATATATACAAAGATAAAATGTGTGTTTTAATATTCTTCTGTTGTATTATAATAAAAATTAAAAAGATGTTGCAAAATAAAATTATTTTACATAAATAAAATTTTCAGTTTTAATTAATAAGATGCGCTTTAAATGCTTGAAATTATACAAATTTTATAAAGAACGTGAGTCCATTTTGCATATATATTTATAAGTTTATTTTCATTTTTTTATTGGGACTCATGGAACCCCAGGGTTCCGTGGAGCACAGTTTGAATTGAGGAACCCTACGAACTACAAGGAATTTGGAGGGAACCCCATTCCATTATTAGAAAAACATATCCTGAAACAATATTTAAATTTAATCAACTTGCTATTAGTACATTATAGATTGTAAAAAGTATTGTATTTTTGTTATAAGAAAAATTCATACTATTTTAATATAATTCGCGCATTAATAATAAACTATACTCCAGATGTCACCTACCCATGTATTATACTTAACAATTGGGATATGTTTGCATTTTTTTTCACTCAATCGCAAATTATTTGTAATTGAGTCTATGCAAATTTATTTGCAGTCGCATTTCATATTATAAGTCTAATTTTTTTTCACACCTTCATTTTGTTTCCCCATACGTTGAGAAACACATTGTTCTGATTGGTATTAAATCTTTTAGAGCTGTGTGAAAGAGATCTTGTGCATTCAGCATGTATTTATAACCTAAAACTAGGAGCCATTTTTGCTTAATTTTAGATTTTAACGTCAAATCTGTTGAAGTGCCAATAAGTTGTTTCCTCTTCTTCATTGGCAAAATTTCTCATTTATCTTTTATTATATTATAATAAAGTTCAAACCCCAATTTTGATAAAATAATAATAATAAACTAAAGGGTAAGTAGCCCACACCTCTTCCCTCAACCTCTCGAGATGATTTGTGGCTAGATGGCTATTTAGAGTCCTACCTTGCTGCAAAGTCACTATACATTTACAAATATCCAGGTTTTGGCCGGTAATTGAACCTAGGCCCTACGGTACAACAGTTGGCGTCACTAACCACTATACCGTATAGGCAACAAAAATTTTACAAAAAAGCATCAAAGCCTAGATTTCTTTATAAAAAATTATAATACATTTACACATAATTCAGTAAAATTGAAAAATTGTTTAGTAAAATAAATGTTTATATTTGTTGCGTTAGTTAGGTTTTTATGAAAATGATAAGCAAAATTTCAGGTCAAATATTAAAAAATAAAATTGTATCAATGCATGAAGCCCATTATTATATTAATTGAAACTGAACTAATATGCAATTACAATCTGTGTTTCTGAAATCTTGTTTATACTTGTAAAATTAGAAAAATAAAAGAAATCTTATGAACGTATTCCCCCTAATTTTCTGACAATATTTTAAGTTAAATTTTACTTGTAAAACTTTTTTGGGGAAATGTTTTTTAGCATATTTGTTATATTGTATGCTATATATTACAGAAAAATGTAAAGGGATTGAAAAGAAAAAAAAATTTTTCCAAAGGGATAGCTACTGATAAAAGTTTGGAAACCCCTGATCTAGAGTTTCTCAATAATACAAAAGTAGTAGAAAAGTGGGGGTTCTGGATCACGAGGCGCTGAGGTGCTTGAGGTCCCCGCCTCCCCGAACGAGTTCTCTCCGTCCCCTCCACCCCTTCCCGCGGTTCTCCCCATCCAACCCTTCCGGCGTTTCCCTCCATCCACCCCTTCCAACCGGTCCGTCCAATTTCATCCTTCTTCATCCGTGACACTTTACACCCCCCCCCTTTTCCCTTCTATTTTCTCTTAGCGGGATATTACATAAACAATCGAAATAGAAAAACAAAGCATAAATAATTTTAGGCTAATAATTTTTTTTCTGTAAGCTACAATACTGAAATATTGCTTTTCATTTATAGATATGATTAAAATATGGGAAGATAGATTTCGTAAATAAACCATATTGAAAAAGCGCGTTTTTTTCTTTGTGAATCTGATTATAATAGTGATGTCATATGACTAGTGACATCAATAATTTTTCTACCAATTAGTTGCTTCCAAAGTTACGTCATGAAAATGAACCAATCAGCTTACTGTTACCACCTTGTAATACTCATTTTTTTTCTTTCTGTGTATCATTTCTTCTCAAGCTCTGAATTGGTAGAATACTTTGCTTCTCCATAAAGAATTATCACGTTCCAACCCTACCACAAAATTTCAAGATATTTTCTTTCGTGATTAGTGAATTGAAATTAATTTAGTTAACCATGAAACATGCTACATCTCTCGCCTTCTCCCATCCTCGAGCCAAAAGAGTGTGTTTTGATAAAGACAACGGAAAGCTTCGTTTAAACCAGATGCTGTTCCTGAGAATCATTTCCATTTAGGAAGTCACAACTACGCCGTTGTTTCTGATTTTGCAGACGTTGCTCGAATTCACTTGCGCCGATACAAGCTCGATGCCACTGGATCTCTTTTACCTACCAAAGATGGAATCACTGTAACACCTTCCGTATGGTTAGCCCTCGTAAGAGAATTTTCTGCAATCGATCAAGCCTTTGAGGATGGAAAAAGTATTTGTGTTATCAGGGATTGTCTCTTACTTTCCCGAACTGTTATCGAGAATGCTCACTCATATCATAATGCAACGTTATTTCCAACGAAAGGACTTTACTCGTAAATTTTGACTCCAGTTTCCATGCTAAAAGAAACGGAATGGAATGTGATAAAAGATAATATTCTCCATAAGCAGATCACGTCGAAAAACTGTTTCAAACATGTTCGGGCGTGTTTTTCTGAAACTTCTGAGGCAAGAAGTGACTAAACACATTCCTTTTCCAAAATCTGACTACGTCGATTGTATCGACGCAGAAATGGTTCTCACTACAGCAATGGTCGAACTCTTATGTAACCATATCGAAGAAAATATTTCATCATTGTTCGTATGCTTCGGATGTTTGGAAGGATACGAAAATCAACTAGGTCATGAATGTATGACATATTCAAACGGACAGAGAATTTAAGAATATGGTGATTTAGCCATATTAAACATGGACTGGGATAAAATGGTTGCAGATTTTGTCAATCGAAACATCCAAATTGTAAATTACATGAATGAGATGTTTCTCAATAAGTTGAATATGAATGTGCTGATAGAAAATGCTAAACAAATGTATGTTGCTAGAGATTCTTTATTATTATTGTAAATAAAAAGTATTATTTTTCTTCTTCAAAGTGTATTTCTTATTTCTTATTTTTTTTTAAGAAAAAAGTGGTAAAGTACACACACAGAGAGATAGGCACACAAAATTCGTACAAAAATGTATTATTCTCATTAAATTTAAAACCTAAGATTTTAAAAATGATAAAAAATATGCTCAAAATGTATTCATTTCTAAGGGTTTTTCTTCAAGGCTAACATGAATTTTCATATTGATTCAAAACATTGTTTCAGTATTCTTTTTGCTTATATGTTTCGCCGTAAAGATGTTGAATTTAATACTCAGAAAAGTTGAAAAAAAAAACTGATTGAAAATAAAATAATCACCTTTTACAATTAAGACAGAAATAAAAATAAATGATTATAAAAATAAACAGCATATTTTTTGAATAAATCAACAGTTTCAAAAAATTGAGTTCGTGTAAAGTTTAATGAATACAATATATTTATTAACATGTGTCAGTGTTCTTTCCAAGTATGCTTAGGTAATGCCATTGCAAAATAAGATAAAAAGAAGTTATTGTATTAGCTTATTTAGAAATATATTTTCTTTTCATGACACATCTCCAACCCAAAATATTGCAAACAAATACGGAGAAATAATTTGTAATCGCTGCATTTAAAAATGTCTACGAAAAAAAAAAAAAAAAAAAAAAAGATGGGAAGTATTCGAAACTTTTTTCATCAAAACAAAGCTACAGAAAGGTAATTGATGCATTTATGAGATAGAAAGAAGTTTTACTTGTAGACATTACTAGATTCTAAGGTAAAAACTCTAAGGATTGAGGAACCAGAAAGCCGAAACCATTGAATGAACTTTTTAAAAAGATATTTATTTTTATCGGCACATTTAAAGGAAAAATACAAAAAGAGAGGCCGAAAAACATTTATAAATACTGTGTTCCCCGAATACCTTTTGAAAATATAAATAAGGTAACTGAAATTTTTAAATCAAATCAAATGTGGGGGGAGAGGTAATCATTCCTTTAAAAAGAGATTGTAAAGTAATATACACATCAATGGGCTTTTTTAGAAAAGAGAGTACTGTGGTGGGTCTAACCGTTGAAGTGTGAGAAACTTGAAACTATCCTATTAAGTCAAAAGATGTTTTCCAATCTAACAAAAAAACCCACCGGTGGTTAGAAAAAAAAATTCTCACGTAAAACATTTTGAAAAGAATCTTCGAGAGCAAATAAAAAGTAATTGGAACTCTCCCTATGACATAGACTAAGAATTTTATCTCCATAGGGTAGCAATCAACCCATTCATAGGTATGTATGAAAAACTCGTGTGTAAGAATTTCAAGATTGTAACAGTTGTAAGTCTAACTATTGAAGAATAAATTGCGAAATTATCCTATTAGCTTGTAAAAAAACCATTTGTCTGAGTATCTCTTTCAAAAAGCACAAACAGATGTTGCGAAAAGTCCACACAAAACATACCCTTAAAGCAGACTTTGTGTGTGTGCGAATATATCAGTACAAAATAAAAGAAACGTAACAACTGGACAATGGAAGAATTTGGTTTACCTACAGGGAGGTAGTAAAATCGCATTCTTTAAGTTGTGGGGAGAAAAGTGGGGCTGTTGTGAGTAGGTCTGAAGTAATTGGAATTTTACAGCTTTTGAAGGTGGGGAAAATCAGTTTACCAGGGTTGTAAAACCCCATTCATACGGTTGAGGGGAGATGCCAAATACTTTTAGAGTTAAAAAGAAGATAAGCCCCGCCCTTTCTTTCGCTATTCGTTACAAAAAAAATACTTTTTAATTATTTTTCACTGTATTCCTACGCATAACGATTGATTCCGTATATAAGCAGATGAGGCGAATGAACCAATTCACTTCTAGATCGAAATTTTTTTCTGTGCGCACTTCATGCTTAAACTTTTTACAATGGATATCGAAAAAATATTCGAAGAGACTGATTTTCCTATCAACGACAAGGTTTTGGCTTCTGCGGATTTTGGAGACTTATCCAGTGAGTTAGATGAACCCTTCGATGGTGTTTTAAGAGGAACATTTTCATGCGATAAATGCGATAGTGTTTTCACGCATCGTCGCAGTTTAGAAAGACATCGAATTTCAATTCACACCACGTCAGCCTTATTCCATTGCAAAATATGCAAAAAGAGATTCAATCGAAAAGATAACTTCGTTCGACATTCAAAAATTCATAAATTAACACCGATTATCATGTAACCCTGGACAATCTTTTCAGAAAGGATATGGTATTGGTGGATGGTTCAAACGATTATATTCCGTACAGCTTTACCTTTTCTTAAGAGTGGTGCTAAATCAGTGGGAAAAGAAGTTTTGAAAACTAGCACACAAATTGCAAATGATATGTTGGAGGGGCAGAGTTTTCCAGAGTCTGCTAGACAAAGGACTAATGAAACTGGAAAAAAGTTAATAAAAAAAGCTATCCAAAAAGCTGACGAAATGATAGGGCGTGGTAAGAAGCATCAAAGGTATAAAAGAAAGCGCACAGTAATAGATCTTGTACAGGATCAGAAAAAATCGAAGAAACTCGTTGCTTCTCCAGCATTTCATAATTTTCGTATAATAACAACAGATTTAATTTCGATAGAGAGAAAAAAAGTTTCCCTTTTATTTAATAGACCGATCTACATTGGTTTCTCCATTCTAGACATATGTAAGATTCTTATGTATAATTTTCATTATAAGTATATAAAATCAAAATACGATACCAATGCAAAATTAATTTTTACTGATACTGATTCGTTGTGCTATGAAATTGTAACACAAGACGTGTATGAAGATATGCAGAAAGATCTACATTTCTTCGATACTTCCGATTATCCCCAAACTCATCCCCTATACTGCGAAATAAATAAAAAAGTGCTTGGCAAGATGAAAGATGAGTTATCATCCAGTTTGGCTCTTGAATTCGTTGGGCTCAAACCAAAAATGTATAGTTTAAAAGGTGGTGAAATGGAGAAAAAAACGGCGAAAGGAGTCTCAAAAATTATTATCCAACAACAAATTAGACATACAGACTACAAAGAGACTTTGTTATGTCGTCGTCGTGGATTAGCCAAAGTTAAAAAAATAGCAAGTCACAATCACATTGTGCAAACTGTGGCTTATCAAAAGTCAACTCTGAGCCCTTTTGATAGCAAACGATACATTCTACAAGATGGAATAAATACTTTAGCATATGGTCACTTTAAAATTTAGTAGCAAACTTATGTTATTTTCACTTAAAAAAAATTCACCATGATGAATGAGTAAATATGTTGATGGTAAATACGTTATAGATAAATACATCTCAAAATTTTGAGTTTTTATATTTTGTAAAAATTTGGGTATTTATTTATATATATTTGTATTAGAGTGAAACATTCCTTCACCCTGTCAAAATGTTGCTTTGCTTATGAAAAGATTATGTAAATGAAATTATTCTGTAAATGGTATATGACCACTTCTTAGTTTTTGTTTTTGAAATAAAACAAAAAATAATTTTTAAAAAAATACCGATGTACTATTACATTCCATATGTGTGGAGGACGGATTCTTTATTTACATTGAAATGTTAATACTATATCATTTACTCTAATCAATTCAGTTTCATTATTGTTGGAAATATTGTTTGTTGTATCTCTGTACATTGTTATTATTTTATTGTAAATAATAAGTTGATATAAAAAGTTTTTGTTCAATCTCAATTATTTGGTATTCATAGTTAACTATTTTTATGCAAGTAAAATTATAAACATATTTACAATATAAATAGTATGAGAAATTTACAAATCCTTGCATTTGCAATGGAGTTTCCAACCATACAACATCCATCATCTATGCTAATAAGTGGTCCTTCCAATTCTGGAAAAACTTACTTTGTCAAAAAGTTGTTGGATTATGAAATGTTTAAGCCAACTCCTTCAAAAATCATTTGGTGTTATGGTGCTTATCAAACTCTGTTTGATGAAATTTCTAATGTCGAGTTCATTGATGGTTTACCCTCAGATCTTAGCCAGATAAGTAATGCATTAATCATTATTGATGATTTAATGTCCGAATTAGGAGGCGATAAAAAATTATCAAATTTATTCACAAAAGGTAGTCATCATAAGAATATTTCTGTTATATTTATTGTTCAAAATCTTTTTTATAAAGGGGCAGAATTTCGAACTATTTCATTAAATGCATCTTATATGTGTTGCTTTAAAAATGTAAGGGATAAAATGAAAATGGCTTCATTAGCTAAACAAATGTATCCGAGTCAAACCAAGTACTTTCAAGAGAGTTTCAAAAATGCAACTTCAGTCGCATATGGTTATTTGTTTATTGATTTAAGGCCAGAAACAGATGAAAAATTACGTCTTCGCACCGGATTATTTCCAGAGGATGAGAATATCTTCTATCAACCCCGATAACTCAAAATTGGTTCATTTCCAAATAGTCAATTTTTCTCGTGGGATGGATTATAATAGTTTTTAAATATAATTGATCGTTAAGAAAAGAAATCAAACTTTTCAATTAAATTAGATACTTTATTATAGTAGATACTTTCTCAAAAATTACTGTAACTGGAAAAAAAAGTTTACATGAGGTAAAATAATTAAGTTTTAAAAGTTATTTAAAGCTTGTTATACAATCAATTTTTTCATTTAACTTAAAGATGTTAGCGAGTCAACATATTAGTCATTTGAAGCAACTGGCTCGAAGCAAAAGCAAAGCTGCTCTTTTACGAAATTGTACAAACTCCCTCATAAAGGCTTTGTGCGAATGTACCATCAACATTCTCAAAGGAAACGTCCCTTTGACAAAACATCGAAAGTCTCGGCTGTCCCCCTACAAAAAAGTGCTAAGAAAATTAGCAAGTAGGAAAGTACCATTATATAAAAAAAGGAAACTTCTTGTACAGAAAGGCGAAGGTTTTCTGAGCTTCCTCATACCTGCAGCAGTTTCTGTTATATCTTCATTACTTCAAGGAACACACTAAGAAATTCGTCCTTGTACCTGAAGAAAGACTTCGACAATTCGCTGAAATTCATTTAACCGATTTAGATAAGGAAATGCACAAAATTCTTCGAAAACCTAACTTAAGCGATTAAGAGAAAGCTACTTTATATACTCAAATTCTTCAAAAGTATACAAATTTTCCTCTGCCAACCCAGAACATAACAGAACCAATACATGAAGTTAAATCTGAGGACTTTAATACAAATGAGAAAAAAGAATTTGACCGAATGAATTCCTCTGATGAAATACGAATAAATATCGAAAATGAAATTTTGAATCAGATGCCTCTGAAAAGAAGATACCAAGCAGAGAAAATTATGGAACTTCTTCAACAAAATAGTGCGTCATTATCATGGACTAATGCAGTGTTTCTCAAACTTTCAATACTGGCGACCCAATTTTCAATCATAATTTTTATCGCGCCCCCCTTATATATTAATAATGTACAGAATGCAATAATAATGCACTTTGCCGCTAAAGCTACAATAGGCGATCTTAATTATAAACCATACAAATTAGTAACATAAGTCAGTGTTTCTCAAACTTTTTCAATACTGGCGACCCAATTTTCAATCATAATTTTTCTCGCCCCCCCCCACCTGTACAACAATAATGTATTCACTGCAATAAAAATGCACTTTGAGATAGAGACGCTAAAGTTACAATACGATTTTAATTATAAACCGTGCAAATTAATACAATAAGTATATTAAATTTTGTATATGTAACTTTTAAGCAGTATATATTTTAAGAATTTTTTTTACTTTAAATATATATTACTTACTTATTATTATGTTATTTTTCTTTCTCTAATTTTTAAATTGGAACAGATCGCAAAATGATATATTTAATTAAAGATTTATTTCCTTCAGCATCCATTTCTCAAAGTACAAATGTCATTAGAAAAATAGTCTAGTCTATGTTGCTCTCTATCATATCCATCACATCTGGCATTATCGGATACGTTTGCGTGAGTCTGGGCAAACTATCGGATGTCTGGGCAAAACATGTAAAAATGCTTTTCCTCGTACAATTCCAGTCAGTTTTGGTCGTCTTAATACTTCTATAGCTATTGAATCTATCTTGAATGTACATTTTTTTAATTTGCACGGTAATTAAGTATTTACGGCCGTAGATTAAAACAAAATCATACATACATTTTTAAGTCGTAAGCAAACATTCGATGATAATAAAGGATCAACAAGTACACAGACGAGCATGGTTCCGAAAATTAAATCAAGGAAATATTCTCAAAAATACTTAAATTTTGGATTTACCACTACTGAAGTAAATGATGGGGAAAAAAGCCCCAGCTCGTTATGTGTGAAAACTTACAAATCTGAAGAACAACATGTGAAAGTTGTTTTTATAACCATGTAAAATCATTTAGACATGCTGGCAAAGAATATTAAAAGTATTTTTTGGATGAGGACAACTTGGTTGCAAGTTACAAGAGTGGATTAGGGATTTATTTCAAGATACTCCAGAAGGGCTCTCAACTTCCGAACTGGATGTGAAATCTAGATTTCACATCCAGTGAAAACTAAAAGGCAATTTTTGTAATAAATCGCTCTTTGAATTTTGGGTAGAGGTGGATGATGAATTCTCTGTACTGAAAAAACCAAAGCACTTCATATACTATTACCATTTTCAACATTCCACATTTGTTAAACTGGATTTTCTGCGGTGGCTGCTTTGAAGACAAAATATAGATCTCAGCTAAATATAGAAAAAATAACTCAGAGTGTCAATTTCTGATGTTATAAACCTTCCTTTGAAAAATTTGCTCTACAAGACAAGCCCATGAAAGTCCCTAATAATTATTAAACTTGCTCTTAATTTAGTATTAAGAAATTATTTATAAAATACCTTCTTCAGTACTGATACATTAAACGCATACTGGCTGAAACACCGGCTCTTCGCACGAGTTCATTTTTTTAAAAAATAAAACATTATTCTTTATATAATAGCTGAACTGTAAGGAAAGTAAAACTGCGTGCACGACATTGTATACAAAAATGTAAAATGATTTTTTTTAGATAAATGCTATAACTGTAAATAACTGTTTAAAAGAGAACTGTAATTTTAAACCTCACAGAATTAGCATTTAGAACTAATGTTAATTTATGAAAAAGAATATAAAATTCCGATGAAGAATAATTGTGTTACTTTTTAATATTTAAAGCGAGAAGACTCGTGACACCTTTGATGATCAACAAATAACAAGTTAAACTTTTTCTTTCTTGTGTCTTTTGACAAGGTGAACTGAACCTTGTGGTACACTTATGGCTTCATATTTTAAGTTCATGGAGTTCTTTAGAAAGCATTTGAAAATTTTCCTTTCGTTTCATGTTCATCGCGTTTCTCAATCATGAATAATATGCATCTTTCAGCAGGTTCTTCTTTTGGTTGATAAGTTACAACTTCCTTCAATAGAGATCACAGATGCCCCGCGCAACCGCAGCCTGACTGAAAATTGAATCATGTCTTCCTTTTCTTTTTCTATAACTAATGTACGGTATTTCAATAATAATTACAGTGATGAATTGTTTATCTTCTTAGAATTTTTCTCATGGGTCTGGGTTTCGTTTTTTTCTCTTAACGAAAAATATTTTATGTTAAAACGTAATAAAAGTATCTCTCATTAAACAAAGTGGTTTTTTTTCTCTTTAATTTGGTTTTGGGATCAAAGATAGCTATTTGATGACGGAAAAAGGTCAGATAATAAACATAAATTATATCAATGTTGTTATGCATTTTTTTTATTATGGAAGAAAGTATTTTGTTTTACTTCTCTTTCCAGTTATATTTTTAAAAAAAATTTTTAATTTTCGATATGCTCGCGCCCCCCTTGTAGGGTTATCATGCCCCCCCAGGGGGGCGCGCCCCACACTTTGAGAAACACTGGACTAATGAGAAAGAACTAATGATCAAAAATAAGATACTTCCAAATACCAACATTGTAGACTTGGTAGCGTTTTTGTTAAAAGATAGAAAAACTGAACCGAATGGACTTCGGAATTTTATTGATATTCTAAAAGAGTTTGATTTTCCATCTCAGTTAATAAAAAACAGATATTTTAAGTACGAGACTATGTATGCAAAACCTGCTACTTGGATTCAATATTAAATATTTTATGTATGCTTGATATTTTAAATAAAGCTTTTTTTTTCATTGAAACATTGTGTGTGCGTTTTTATTTATATGATTAAAGAGGGTTAATAAAGCAAAAAATTTTAATTAGTGTATTTATTGTTGAAATGCAAAAAAAAAATAGATATATGAATTGAGAATTAATTTAAAAAATGAAGGGGAACAATAAGAGAGGGTCAAAGAAAATTTAAAGAATAAAGGATAGGAATACAAAATAGTGTTAACTTGTTTTTAATTAAATGTTTATAAAAAAGATAATAGTTTAAAATTGTAATTAGAAATACTTATCGCTTGATAAAGATATATGGAAAACTTTAAATAATAAATAGAATGTATATGTGTGATAAACTATAAAAACAAAAAATCAATTTTTTTTTCTTTAATATTTTTTTATTTCTTAAAAACCATCTTTACATTATAAATTTTTTGAAATACAAATACAGTCTAAAATCATTTTTCTTGCGGTTAAGAAAGCGTCCCAAAATGTCACTCATTGAATGTCTTTACACCTTTTAAGAAGATAGAATATACAATATTGTCCACAAACATTGGATGTGAGGCTTTGTAATGAAGTTTCATTATATATTACGTTTGAAATAATTTCACATATTGCGAGATATGAGGCTCGTATACCGATGGTGGAAATCCATAAGAGTCAAAAATTCGATGGTCTTTTTCATCTTGAATATACATAGCTAACCAATGAGATCCTTCTTCATCATGGGGGTCTGTATTTACCACGAGTGCTGCTTTTTCTTGAAATTGGGTATTTTGTCAGAAGGATACACACCTAAGAAATCTCTAGAGCCTCCTTTGATAAAATTTTACTTATCTGAGAGGTGAACATTTAATTCCCAAAGTCAAATAAAACGTTTCGTGTCTTGTTTATTTCAATCAGTGATTCAAATTCGGCGAATACAATAAGTGAGACAGTTTCATTCAGAGCCTTATTAAATTTTAACTCGACTCTCAAATTGCTGTGACGAATGAGATTAAAATGCTCCTTCACAAGATCTGGGGATAAATCAAATAAAAAAAAGGAATAGCCTTTAGAAAATTCTGATCTAGACAAATGAAGTCCTTCAGAATTTAAAAATAAGTTATTGTAAGCTTGAATATAATTTTCTTTTTCAAAATCTAGCTCTAGGGGTTGATGGGGAACAGGTTGACCGTCTACGTACACACCGATAAAATTCACATCATAATGTTTGAATTCGAAAGGAGATTTTTTATAATTCCCATTGAAGGCATCATTATCTACACATGCTATGACAATACGCTTAGGCATTTGTCCAGAAAATACATTATCTTGAATGAAAGAATAACTAGATTGTGGGATTGAAAACACCTTGCAGCTAACTCGATCAATTGGGTATTTCGCCGTTGTTCTTTCTAAAAGCTTTCGCATGACCTATAACAACCACCGGATTAACTTGTACTTTTCTTACATAAAGGAGACATGTTCAAAAATCACGTTGTAATCTCCCTCTCCCATCAAACAAAATGATGGTTTACTTCGGATGAGTTTTAGTTTCACATCCACTAAATTTAATAAAAGTCTGTCTTGGTTAAATAAATCCACATGTAGTCGTCCAACAATATCAACAGTTCCACTTCCTTTAATGAACTTCACGCGGCTTTTGAATCCTTCATTCGGTTCCTTATCATTTCATCATAAACATTCATCCTGCCAGCAGTGTCTTTATAATAAAGTTCAGATGTCAGCTGAGAAGTCTTGCTGTCGTACCCATGATTTAATAAAGTTTCTATTATAGCTCTATAGGGATATGTATTATTGCTAGAGGAAACTGTTCTTTCGTTTAAGCAAACGTCTACTTGGGAAAACAAACTGTGCAAAAATAAGAGTTTACAGGTCCAACTTTATTTTCATTAGTAATTACTTTACCATCGCTTTTAAAGATTTTTGCTCGAACATGTAATTGGGTCTGAGAGAGATTTAGGTAAGCATCACCACTTCCAGGTATGAGGAATTCAATAGGACCTCCATCTGCAACATTAGTAATGGGATGGAATTGTACCCATTGACCTTTTTCTATTACAGTTTGGGTAGGAGGAGCTAAAAATAAATTCAGCTCAGATTTAACACATTCAGGAGACTCCTTTAATAGAAAAGCCATCACTCCTAATGATCGAAAATATCTCGTCCTCTTACTTTCTTCAATTTGGAAGAACTGGTAGCTTTCATTCCTTTCCTCTTTCTTTATACCTTTGATGCTTCTTACCACGCCCTATCATTTCGTCAGCTTTTTGGATAGCTTTTTTTTATTAACTTTTTTCCAGTTTCATTAGTCCTTTGTCTAGCAGACTCTGGAAAACTCTGCCCTCCAACATATCATTTGCAATTTGTGTGCTTGTTTTCAAAACTTCTTTTCCCACTGATTTAGCACCACTCTTAAGAAAAGGTAAAGCTGTACGGAATAATCGTTTGAACCATCCACCAATACCATATCCTTTCTGAAAAGATTGTCCAGCGTAATATGGGAGTCCATTTCCTGTTTGTGAAATGTAATAGTCTTCAAATTGCTTTGTACAACAATTATAAGGAACAAGCATCTTTACTCATTAAATTTCTTTCAAGAAATGAATTTTATATTTACTCACATCTTCTTTTAAATGATTTGTCTCAGCCTAAATGTAACACAGCTATCACGCGACCTCTCAAAAAGGAACTAAGTCACCAGAATGTAATCGCAGAATCATTTCAATCGTTTGGAACTGTTGTCGAATAACAGGTACGTAGTGAGGTCTTGTATAGTGAGCATTGACTACTTCTCCGTCTTTCCTTCTACTTTTATAATTTTCAGGAGTGGAGCTTGAGTGTGACCGACGATCTGAGGTTCAACGAGATCACAGTAGGCATACATGATAGGAAATGATGCTGTAGGATCAGCTATGTATGGACTTTAAACTGATTTTTTATATTCACCAGATTCAAAACCTAATAATTCAGCTAGGCCTTTGTATAAAACGACTCTAGCCTGATCACCAAGCTTTATCTTTACCTTCTTTGTCACAGAATGATAAATAAACTCGATTTTATTTTGATGCAATTCCAAATGCATTCCTTTTAAAATATCTGGCACAGTTTCATAACAACCTGGTGGAACTCGTCTCACAAGTAATTCTCCATTACCTACATCAAATCCAAATATATTATTATCGTTTCTTATGTTATACCATGTGTGTGGATAGATTAAATCTACTAAGCCAACTTCCCACTCTCCATTATTCAAAGTAACGGGCAATGGAAGTTGAGTCATGAAATGGGATATTTTGTTTTCTGGAAAAAAAAGCTTGGAACTGTCACTAACTAGTGTAATGTAGAATGAGAGAGAGAGAGAGAGACATCTTTCAAACTAAGGAAAGAGTATTATGCGCTCCCATTTATATCATTCTGACATCACTTACCCATGTATTAAATTTATCTGGGTATCCCTGAAATTTTACTAAATATTTGCTTTTACCATTCCTTTTCCTTGTTCTAATAACTTTTTCAACAGGATAAAATCCAGAATCGGATACTTTTTGCAGTTCTTGGGGATAAAAGGTGCCCTGAATAATTTCACCAGATAAATCTTTTACTCTGTAAACTATTGGATTTCTAGAAAGGATTTGGTGAATCGTGAAAATTTCTCTCGTCCAATTTTTGTGTATAACCTTTTTTCAAAATTAAGTTTTTCTGCTGATTCGCACGGTATCACCCACTTTGAATATGGATTTTTGATTCCTTCAGAGACTGTCCGTACAAAGTTAGCCACACTTGAGTTTGATTTCCCTTCGCTTACCGAGCTAGGTTCCATGCGAATGCTCCGATGCCACGTATGATTATAACTGTACACTAATTTTCCAAGGACATCAATGTAACACTTTGTGTTCATCTCAGTAAAAAATACTTCCACATTTTAGTCTTCAAAGTACGATTGAATCGTTCTACAATGGAGGCCTTTGCCTTATTATTTGTTGTAAAAAATCCAACTTTCATTTTCTTTAGATATTTTTGGAACACAACGTTCACAAATTCTTTCCCAGCATCTGTTTGTAATTTTTTGGAATGCGCTCAGAAAAAAATCTTTTTAAAAGCCGATACAATAGATTCGGATTTTTTTATTCTTCAATGGCATAGCCCAAGCATACTTCGAAAGAACATCGATACAGGTCAACAAATATTTGTAACCGTCATTAAAAGAAGATAAGGATTGCATATCGACTAGATCTGCCTGAAATTGCTGATTTATTCGGCCAACGATTACTCCATTCGTATCAATTTTTTTCTAACTTTTTTTATGTAAAGTGTATGATTCCTTTGTTTGTAACCAATTTTTTATATCTTTTCTGGAAACCTTCCCTTTTTAGAGAACGATGTACAAAAGCATCGATACCACCGAACTACCTGCGTGTTTGGGAACCCGATAAATGTTTTTCCACTCCATGTTTAATTCAAATACTGGTTTTAATCATTAATACCGTGTTAATTTTGAAATTTTAGATATGATTCAATTTGG
>BMAU01000055.1:0-290462 GCA_019973935.1 Trichonephila clavipes | reverse complement strand
ATTTTTAAATTGAAGTAGAATTATCTTTTACTCTCTCATAGCCCCCTCCCAAGTGGTTCCACAAAACCCCTCTACTCAATAAAATAAACATGTTTGCCAAAATTTAAGTCTAAATCTAATGTATCAAAAACTGATTTTTATCCATAAACTCCAGGAACCACCTTTGAGAGCCGATTTCTGGCAAGACTTGTTCAACAAATATCTTCAAGTCAACAACAGAGACATACCAATTTCATTACTGTTGGTGTAGTAGTTCACAAAAATGGGTATTTTTTTTTATCAATATTAGCTCCGCCAAAGATTCTCTCTCCCCCATAGGGGTCGATTTCATAAAATCCACCTCTTTTCAAATTTTAAACATTAAAGTAACCTGCATACTAAATTTTATTATGGTAAGTAGTAGTTTGATAACGAAAACTTTTGTATAAATAAGTTAATAAGCTCTGCAACTCCCCTCCTGCGGTAAGGAGTCAGTTTCTGTAAAATCCATTCTTCGCTTTGAGGATCTATAGTCAACAAAAAAAACAAACACGCCAACAAAGTTTTAAGATCTGTGCATCTATATATATAAAAGTTCAAAAATGGTAATGTTTATCTCTAATATTATAATATTATGCCTCACAACAGCCTTTCAGAGTTGATTCTCAAAACACTTTTTGTAGCAATCTCTACTCAGGAAAGGAGCAGACCTGCCAGATTCTAGCATGTAGGTCTAATAGTTCAAAAATTGGATTATATATAATGCCTCTTCGACATCCTTGGGGCTCAATTTTGTAAAACCTTTTATGTAGTGGACCTATAATCCTTGAAAGGAATATGCCCACCCAAATTTCGAGTTTGTAGGTCCAATGGTTCAAAGATGGGAATATATATCTCTTATGTTCCTTAGGGGTCAATTGTACTAACTCTGAGACTTTCATGGCCATGCGTCTAACCATTCCCCAAAAGTTTTCTTCGCAATCAGATGAATGGCTTATGAGAAAGGCATAAGAGACATACAGACAAACATTCATTTTTTTTTTATATGGACTAAGACAGTATTTCTGAAAAGCATATGTGCTGTGCCCGGGCATGGACATGTTCATACTGAATGCATATTGACTTGCCTGTTGCAAAGAAGTTAATATTTACATTTTTAAAAATAAGAATAAATAAGAACAGAAAAGTAGTATAATAATCTACTAATCTGATATTTTAAAATAATGGATGTAATATCTTATTCTTCCAGATGATGTTGTGGGAAGTGACCAAGAAGAGAAACTACAAGGTGCAGCTCTCTACCACCAGCACGAATACTGTTACCTACAGAATTGCCTGTCATTCAAATAGCTTGTGGTCTTCATCATAGCGATAAGTAGTAAAAAAAAAAAATTCCATCAGTTTGCTCTAGTTTTTCAAAGCTTTTTTGCTCTTTTTTAAATTTTCTTTTTTGTACTTATTTTGAATTTAGAAAATATGATATTTGACCGTGAAAATAAAATAAAAATAGTTTCAATAATTTTAAATCTTAAAAAATGAATAAATATCTTGAATCTTGTCTTGTGTGTAAAATGAAGTTAGGGCATTAAACATGTCTGTGTCTGGATAAATTGTAAAATTTAACATTTTGTCATTGTACAGGATGAAAAAATATTAAATGTTTTTTAAATATTTATTTAGATGGAAATAAAAAGCTTGATGTTTGAAAAATTTTTTTTTATAGTAATTCTTGTTATTAGACACCTCTAATATTATATGTTTTGGTGAATATTTAAGCAGATGTTGAATTTGGAAAATTTTGTAGTATTCTGTAGTTAAAACTATTTTTTCTGTATTATTTCAAAGAGAAGAAATATAGATTGGTATATTAAATAAATTATTGTATTATACATGAAAGTTAAATTAAATTAGGGAGGCTTTTATAGTAAAAGACAGTACATATGTAATTTTTTGCAGTACATGTATAGTTGAATTTTTATTACATTCATTTCTTTTTCAGTTCTTTTAGTTCAAAATGGAGATGTGTATACATTTGGTAATAATCAGCATGGGCAGTTAGGTTTGGGAAACTTCCTTATACGGTAAACCTTTTTAAATAAGATATAATTTTAAATACTATGAGATTAAACATTTTTAAATATTTACTTTTTAATAATGAATTCATTGGTATATAATTTAAAAAGTAATATAATTTAAATATAAAAAATGCTATTTTAATACAAAGATGTAATAAATTATATTCTTACTGGAATACAATACAAAATTCAGTTTGTATTTTTCATTTTAATAAATAGGCATTCTAATTTATTATAAATGATCTCATATCATTCATTTTTTTTATTTTAACATTTTAAAATAATGTTTTAGAGAGAACTCCAACATTTGGTGAAATTTCCTTCATGTTTACTTCTACCTCAATCATTCAAGTTGCAGCTGGTAGTTGCCATACAGTTCTGCTCAATTCACAGGGCCAAGTTTTTGCCTTTGGAAGCAATTCAGTAAAGTTTATCTACATAAAGTTGTTAATAAGCTTATTTTTTATTTATTTTATTCGTTATTAATAGGGTTAACTTTTTTTTATTTGTGTTATTTTTATTTGCTTATTGTAGTATTTCTTGTATAAGAAAGCTTTAAAACAATTTTTTTTAACAACTTCAATTCATTTAGTTGTCAACCTTCAATTTTAATTTAATGTTGTGTAAAATATTTTCAGTAGAATGTATTATAATATTTTATTAATCTTGTATTGTACTTTTTGAAACTATTTATTGGTCACTTAAATTAATTTTATTCATTAAATTTGGAATTTTTTTAAAAAAATATTACTTATAGGAATATTTTATGTGCATTTTGTTTAAATAATTAAAACCATCCCTCTTTAGAGGTTTTAAAGAAGTATATAAGGATAGTTTGTTTTGGATTTTTAATTGATGTACAGTGATTCCTTAATGAAAAATAAATATGTTCAGTGATTTGTGTGTGCATGTTTGTGTAAGCTGTAATATTTGTCCTTTAAAATTTGAGCCACAGATGTAATATAACGTAAATATTCTTAAAAAACTATTTTTAGTTAAATTTTTTTGAAACAAATATTTTTTTTTGTCATATTAATTAAAGATTTTCAATAGTTTTTTAGTTGAATTAAAAATTATCAGTTATCTACTTGAATAAATTTGATAGTTTTTTGAATCAAAGACAAATTTACTTACTAGAAAATATTGTTTTTGGATACATTAAATACTTAAAATTTACGTTAATAATTTTATGATTAATGTGCTTAAAATGTTTTAATACTTAAAAAATGTTGTGAATAGGATTCAATTTGTATTAACTTAGACATTATTAAAACTTAATTTTTTAAGTAATCTGTATTAAAAGATTTAAAAATTAAAAACAAATTTAATTCTTTTAGAAAGGTCAATTAAGGCGTTCTGCCACAAAATTCATCCGTGAAGAAAACAGAAAAGATCGAAAGAAAGATCGTGATAAAGATAACAATTGGAATGCTGTTCCTGGTCTTATTCATAACATTGGAACAAAATTTGGACGCAGAGCTACTTGGATTGGTGCATCTGGGGATCAAACTTTTGTCAAAATTGATGAATCACTTATTAATTCCCATAGCTTAAGTAAATCCAGTGTGGTTTGCAGTAAAACATGTATAGGTTAGTTATTTTTATTTCCAAATGTTTGTTATGTGATATGCTTTAAGCATGTTCATTGGTATATGTAATATAATTTACAGCTGTTATGTAAATGAAAAAAAACTAAGGAGTAATTGGATTGATTGATAATCTCATTAAATTCATTTTCAAAATTATTATATATATTTTTAGTTAAAGTTTTTCTTTTGGTTTGGTTTTTTTCAGGTATTATACCTAATCAATTGGAGCAAGCTTCTTCATTTAAAAGTCTAGTAATAAGTAAAGTGGATGGTTCTTGTAGAAGGTATTAAAATAACTTGTGTGTTTATATAATTGCTTATTGTAAAATCATTTAACCATGAATTTTTTTGCTGCATTACTTTAAAAAAATGGTTATTCATTATTTTATATCAAAGATATATTACTTCATATAAGTGACTGTTTTTTCAGTATTGTAAAAGGTTTTTTGGATTTAGTTTTAGCTCAGCAGACCAGTTAGAACTGAGAGAGAGTTCTGTGTGCCTTGACAGTATTTATAATGTTCTATGGATGTGAGTAATTTTTTTAAATTATGGAATTAAAATTTTCTTTTCCTTCAATTTATATGTAGATCACATATATTGCAACATTATGAATAAAAAGAAAAAAATTCTGTCTGTAATTTACAATGTGTTGGTAACTGCACTAATTTATATGATTATTGGAATATTTTTGTGTTTAAAAAGGTGTATAATTTGAGCACTGTTAGATTATTAGATAAAGATAGTCTTCTTGTATACATATTTAATTATTTTAAAGATATTAAAATTTTTACACAAAGACCGTACAGTATTGATAGTTCAGTAATAAATATGATATATAAACATAGTTTTTATTCTATATTAAAAATATTTTTTATATATTTTAAAAGTTTTAAATCTCACATAAGAAAATACCATTAACTTTTGAAAAAAAATGGTAAAATATTTCACTAACCAGGAATAATTTGATTAGTTTAATATTGTTGTTGACCTTGTATTTTAAATCTAAAATGTTTTGTTCTTATTCCTGTGAAATACTTGTACAAAGTTATTTGTAACCTGTCATTAAATATGACCATTTATTAAAGTCGCACTTGTAAAAGTAAGAAATGTAGCAATGCAATTTTAGTTTTGGTGCTTCTTGAAGTTAGAATTTTTAGTGTTCAAAATGGATTCAAACATTTTTTTTATAAAAAATGAAATTTTATTTTTAAAGCACAGATTAATCCTAATATTTGATACTTTTCTACTTTATGTCTACCATGCATTTTCATTCTTACATGAATGCATTTTAGTTTATCTTTTTATTCTAAGTGATAATTTGACAGAATTTATTGTGGATGTAATTATTGTTATGAAAACAAATATTGTCTGGAAAGAAGCACAAAATAACAAGGCCTATAGCTGAGAAAGTACACCAAGTCTTATGAATGTAAATGGAAAAAAAGAACTTTATTTTTTAACAAATGAAAATATTTAATTCCACTTTATTCTTTCAAAATTTGTACTTGTTGTATATTTTCCTAATTTGTATAGAAAAAGTTTAAAATATAAATATGTTCAAAATTTTGAATTTTTTCTTGTTCGATTATTTTTAGTTTTTGTCCATCATCCCAAAGAATCACATTGTTCAATATCATCATCACAGAGCTTCAAAATTTCAATTGCCCTTCAAGTAAAGTATCTGTAAATTCTGGTGCAAATAATAAAGATTTTAATCCATCACTTCCCCGCATTTTGAATCCTGAACACATGCTTCCTTTCAAGCCTGGGGTACCCATTAGTAGAGCTCATGCAGCCTTGAACATCATGAGTAGTTTGGACACCTTGACATCTGCCCAAGAACAAAACCTTCAAGTGCTTAGCGATGATCGCAAGAGACAAAACTTAAGCAAAGTGTACAGCAAGGAAGACTTTTCTGTTGTTAACAGATTTGACAGTAAGATATTCCTCATTTACCAAGTTGAAATGATTTTTTTTTTACACTTCTCTCTGTGAAAATTGATGATATTTTTAACATTAAGCTTGTTTTCGGTCGGGTTAAAGAATAGGACCCGAATGTAGAATTATTTTTCAGATACAAAAGAACTGAAACATTAATATTGTTATGTAGATCCGGGTTCGATGATTTTAAGCAAAACAATCACGAAGAAAATAAACAGTTCTTTAAGAGCGATGCCAATTTATTATCAAAAATCCAATCCTTTAAATACTAGATTCAGCGGCAATAGTCGCAGGGTAAGTATCCGAAGGTCTTCGCACCTTCAACAGCAATCAAACACAATCATCAGTGTTTAAAAATATACGTAAGTAAAGATTATTCACAAGTACAGCCGAGCTAATCGCTAGTCAAAACAATTCTCACTACTCGCTGGTTTAATCAAGACTCCCTGCCATACCGGCAAGCATCTTTATTTATAGGCATGACAGAAACTTCCAGAAATATAACCGCTTGTGTCATTAAGCATGACATTAGTGGGGAGATCCACAACTTTCTAGAAGATTCCAGAGGGTTCCGAACTTGCCAACATGGTCGCCAATGACGTCAAAATGGTCGCCAAATTGGCCACCAACTTGGTTGCCAACTTGGCTGTACCGCCAAGTTGGCATAAGTTCTCATTAAATCACCATTATAATGTAAGGATGGTATTGCTTGTGAATAGTACAATTTTAACATGAAAAAATATAACATAGAATAATATAAATACATTAATCACTCAAATACAAATTATTTACACAAAATTCGTAAAAATATTATATTCTGCCTTCACCATCTTATAGATTTTCATATATTTTATCATACTATTCAATTTAATTTGAATTATCCATTTTCCCTGGTATAAAATGTGTTTCACATTCTTTCTCCTATACCACAATGCTAAAGTGCACTTTACATATTAAAAAGAAAAAGTAACTATTTTTAGAATATTTTGAAATTTTAAAATTGCTATGTTATTAACAGATGTATGAATTATAATGTTGCAAATTTTCATGAAAATTGAGGCATTTTTCTGCCTGAAAACATGCTCCACTTTTACTTCAGGTTCTTATACATTTGACGAAGACAGCCTTCAACAGATTCAATTTTGAAAAACTCTTGGGACGTTTTCAGAGTATGCTTGATGTTATGTATCAAACAAATCATCAATAAGGCTTAAATCTAATCTAATCTTTAAACTAATTGTTTTGATTCTTAATTTGATCAGAACTAAATAATTTGGAAAATAACTTTTAAAGTGGCTTGAAAATTTTGATTCTAGTAATTAAAAGCATTCATGTCTTAAATTGTTAATTAATAGGCCATGGAGGAGGATGGGGCTATTCTGGTCATTCTATCGAAGCTATCAGATTCATGGCAGATACAGATATTCTTCTTGGAGGGTTCGGGTTGTTTGGGGGACGAGGAGAATATACTGCAAAATTGAAGGTAAATTTCTTAAAAATTAAAGGCATTTTTTTAAAATAAAATTTCTTAACTAATATTGCTTCTAATTATTTTATGTTATTTACCTATCCTGATATTTTCTTTTCGCATTTACAATTTTATTATAAAAAACATCTTTTTAAATTAATTTTAAAAAATAAATTAGATAATAATTACACATAAAATGATATAAATGTGTTATAGATGCTTTATTTTGAATCACAACCTCAGTCATTATGGTATTTGCTGGATGTGTAATTATTGTCTCCTTTTACCTCTGTGTCAGCTTAAAATCTATTGTTTTTTCTTTCCTACAATAGAAGTTTTTGAATGATAAAAATAAATGCTTTTTAGGTTTTTGATATTGGTCCTGAAGGTGGTGACCAAGAAATTGATGGAGATGTATTAGTTGAAACTGATGAAATTCCATATGAATGTGGAGCTAGGTAAAATGTGTCTGGTTTTTTTTTCCAAATGTATTTAATTAAGTTATCAAATTTTAGTCTCTCTTTGTTCACTTCATTCTAGTGGTCAAGTGAAATGTTGTTATTGAATGTTGAAACATTAGATAAATAAATATTTCAATTTCTCGAAGTGAAAATCAGAATCAAAAAATGACATTCTTAACTATGTGAAGGTCTTAAGTATTAACAAAATTAGAAATATATTTTATTTATAGGCATAAATATCCTATGTTATTTGATGAACCTATTCAACTCACTGCAAATCGATGGTATGTGGCATGGGCTAGAATATCTGGACCTAGCAGTGACTGTGGCTCTAGTGGACAATCTGTGGTAACTACAGAGGATCAGTAAGTGAATTTTTTGCTGTTGAGAATTATTAAATTAATACAAACAATCAAATTGCTTAAATAACCTTTTAGGGAGTTGTTTTATAAAATTCCTTCATTGTTTAGGAGTTTTTGTAATAATTTTTATATATATTTTTCAGGATTATATTTTATTTCAAAAGCTCAAAAAAATCCAATAATGGTACAGATGTTAATGCAGGTCAAATACCTCAACTTCTTTACAGGTGAGTCTGATGCAATTTATTATTATTTTCAGCTATTTAATGTTGAAGTAATTGTTCTTAATCTGCAAAATCAATTTTTTTTACTTAAAATGTGTTTAAATTTAAAACAAATGTTTGTTAATGAATTCTGACCTTTTTTCTATGTATGCAGGACAATAACACCCGACAGTCAAGGTTTATCAAAACCTTGTAGCGAGATTGAACCAGTTACAGTTTTAACCAAAGATTTTTCCCGAACAGTCACTCCTGTAAGATAATTTTTTATTAGTATTAGAAAGAAACATAATTACATGAACAAATATTTTTATGATTGAAAACTTTGGTTTAAATAAAATTGGTAAATTGATTAAAAAAATGTTAAATTTTTTGAAATCAATCATGTTAATTTTTAAAAATTTTCCTATTATTTTAAATATTAAAATTTCAAAGTTTGAAATGTATATATATATATTTAAGAAATTTAAAAAAAAGCATTTAGTGTAAATTGTATTGAAACTTGTAATATTTGGTATCAAAATAAGAATATCAATTTGTCATTTGTAAAAAAAGTGATTTTTATTAATTTACTAAGGATTTTTAAAATTGTTTTATCTGAATCACTCAATATTGCACTATTCATGGAAAAAGGTGCCATATCCTCCAGGAGGTTGGACTTCTACCTGTTGGTCCACGGAAGGTATTTTATTTCCCTTCTACCACCCATTGGAAACCAATGGAGGCGTTCCCCTATCCGCCACCTGGGGACGCGCCCTCTAGGGGTTACAGGCTCCCCCGAGGGTAACTTCACTTCTATCAAACAGCTTTCCGAACCCATCATAGTACTACCGACCAGCTCTTTTACCTGAACCAGTCGATAATTAATGGTTTTCAAGAAAAGCCTCACAAGAAAACTTTAGCAGTATTTTTGGACATCTCAGCAGCATTTGATAGAGTTTGGCGTCAAAAACTGGTCCATACTATCCAAGGCACCGGAATTAATGGCAAAGCGTTATTATGGATAAATGATTTTCTCAGAGGAAGAAAATTTTCCGTTAGATTTAACGGGGCACTTTCAGAATCTCGCAGAATGTGGGCTGGAGTTCCTCAAGGCTCTGTCTTAAGCCCCTTGCTCTTTCTCATCTTTATGAACACCATCCACCATCATATTCACCCAGACACAAATATATGGCCTGCTACGCTGATGATATTGCTATATGGCACTCACACAATGACATTACAGAATCGGAAAAGGCCCTAAACACAACACTGAAAGGTATTGCTGAATGGGCAGAGAATCTTAAATTAACCATCAACGCAGACAAAACAAACTACTGCATCTTCTCTACCGATAGACGACACAGAAGCAGTTTTAATGCTAATATCAAAATACAGAACTCTCAAATCAAAAAGTCGACCTTCCCACCTATCTTGGAGTAACCTTAGATCCTGAACTCCGCTTTTCAAAGCACATCGAACAAACTACCAACAAAGCTCTTGGAAAACTGAATATTCTTGAAAGCTATGCGGAACTTCTTGGGGCTCAAGACCTCAAACCCTAAAAAGCACTTTCTGCACTGTTATCAGACCGGTTTTAGAATATGCGACCCCAATTTGGACTCCGGCCTCTATTTCTGTTAGCGGAAACTTGATTCTGTACAACACAGAGCTGCCAAAATTATTATTGGAGCAGTGTCATCAACCAATAATGAAAAGGCCGAACAAGAATGCGGCTTGCCTCCACTAGAAAGCAGGCGCAAACTTGCCACTATCAAGTTCACTAATAAACTACGCTCATATGGTTTGGACCATATCTCTAGAAGAGTTTTTGATAAATGGAAGCATTCTACAAGGCTCAAAGATCTTCGACTCTCCAACTTGATAGTGAATTCAGAAAAGAACTCAATTTGGATCATTCCTCCTTAGAGTTCCTTCAGGAGCCCCTCATTCAAAAAACCCACCAAAGAATACCTGTTTCGAATTGGAATTGCTGCAGCCATGTTCCAAAAAAAAAAGAAGACCCTGTAACTCTCAGACAAAAGGACTGGAAAGCGATAGCAATACTCTCTCAAGATAACTTTGCAATCGCCTACACTGATGGTTCCTCAGACAGATCCCTCAGCAATGGAGGTGCCGGAATCATCTTACTCCTCCCAGATGGTAATAACTACAAACACAAAATTAACACAGGCATAATCGCCTCAAACTTCACAAGTGAACTCGTGGCAATTAGAGAGGCCCTTTTATTATATCAACAAAACCCACATGTTTTTGATTCTACAGAAGGATTAGTAATCTTCTCAGATTCTAAATCAGCTATAGAAGCCATAAAAACGGAGAGACTAACATCTCCTGTGATATTATTACCCTTCTAGAACAGCTGCACAACAAAAAGAAAATCCTGTATCCTGCAATGGATACCCGCACATGTCAACATTGAGGGTAATGAATGTGCAGATAGCCTCGCCAAAGAGCTAGAGACATCGAACATAAGTGCACCACCATCACACTTGATGATGCTAATGCAGTAGCCAAACATAGAATTATGAATCACACTTTTAAAAACCCCTAGTTACGAATTTGACTGTCCCGAATTATAACATCCACAATTGCCAGATTGAGAACTGAACACCTTAAGGGCATGAAGATTCACCCAGACAAGACAAGATCATATGTTCAATGCAAACACTGCCCAGATCTTCAACTGACGCCCAATCACATCTTGGAATGCCCAACCGTCGCAACAAAGTTACTAAAAATGGGAATGGTCCCTCTGAGGGACTCTTTGTGGGAACTCCTGTACAGCCCTGATGCTCCCAGAATAGCAGAGGCAGTGATCAAGACTTTCGACGGAATCTAGTGATATCTACTGCATTTATTCATGGACACGAGAACAACAACAAAATTGTTTTATTATTTTTATTAATAACATTATGACAATTTACTCATAATGTTTGAATTTATTATACATTTGTTTTTAAATTTTATTATTTTTTAAAATGTATTCATTATGTTGTAAACTGAACTAACACATTTTAATAATTTTTAAAAATTAGGATTGCTTCCAGTCTCTTTTAAAGCTGTTAAGATGGGCATGGCAATCATTTAAAGCTGGATACTGTGAAACAATATTAGGATCTGCTATGCCAGCTGTTGCTGCTCTCATAGATTTAGAGAGACTTGAATACATATGTACTTCTTGTTTGCACCTCTTGAAGATTTACATCAATGAAATTTATCCAAATGGGCGTAAGTTTTGATATCGTTTTTTACAAAATTATAAAATTTTCATGTACAACATTTTTACTAATCTTGTTTTGATCCATAGGAACTAAATTATATCATTACTAGCTGTTATACCCATTCTTCGTATGGGTAAATTGAAAAATTAAACAATACAGATTGAAGGATAAAGAAGTCTTTAATGAGTTAATTTTATGTGAATTGCACATTTAAAAAAACAAAAGCTTTTTGTATTTCTCAGTTGAATAAAAAAAACCCTGTTTGTTAAATTTTAAGTCTGTTGATCTAATGGTTGATAAAAAGGATTTTTTTTATCTATAACTCCCCATAACTTTCTGGTCGATTTTTGAAGATACCTTCCTAAGCTGATCTCTGCTCGGCAAAAGTAATACATTGTTACAAATTTTGTGTAATGAACACTTTAAAAAGTATACATAATTTATATCTGGAAGTGTAATACATTAATACTAATTTTGTTGTATTTATTTTATGTTAAAATTGTAATCAGCCTCTCACAATCTGCCTGCTCAATCTTTTGCAGTTCCTGGCGTAGACAAAACAAAATGCAAAGTTTTACTTCACACATAAGATAGATATATGCTGTCGCGGGCTTTTTTGCATATGGCAGAATTTTTTCCTACTTACTTAACAATTATCATTATATTTTGGACACTTCACACAATATCTTTATAAATTATAGCCTATGTGTTATTCTGATGTATAAGCCATATTATTGTAAAGTTTCATTCAAATCCATTCAGTTGTTTTTGCGTGAAAGAGTACCACACAAACTTTCACATTTATAATATTAGTAAGGATAGCTGGTATACCTTTCTTCGCATGGGTGAATTGAAAATTTAAGCAATACAGAGACAGAAGGATAAAGAAGTTTTCAATGAGTTAATTTTACGTGAATTGTAAATTAAACAAAACGAAAAAAAAAAAAAAAAAGAAGCTTTTTGCATATCTCAGCTGAACAAAAAACCATGTTTGCTAAATTTTAAGTCTGTAGATTTAATAGCTGATTAAAAAAGGTTTTTTTTTTAATTTATAATGCCCTGTAATGCTCTTATGGATCGATTTTTGAAAACACCTTCCTTGTGCTCAGCAAAATTAGCACATTGTTACAAATTTTGTGTAATAAACATTAAAATAATGTAAATAATTTGTATCTGGATGTGCAATACGGTAACATTACTTTCTGATGCATTTATTTTATGTTAAATAGGGAGACAGACAGACACAAAAATTTTAAAAATTGATTTTTCATATAAGCACCGTATATACTTTTAAATGCATTTAGTAAAAAGCTGGTAATTTCAAATTACAAACAGACACTTCATTTTTATTTATATGTATAGATATTGCACAGGATAAATGAAGTTATTTACAGTTTTGAATAAACTTGCTTAATTTAAGGGTGTAAGTGCACTTTTTCACCTAAAACGTAATTAAGAATATTTATTTTAGAAACAACTATCTACGTACTTAACTAAATAAAACAACCTGTTGGCTCTGTGATCGCCACCCCACCGCACACTCAAACTTGTACAATCACTCTTGCAAGACAAATGTTTACTGTGACTGCGTTGTGCAGTGTTTGGCAATGAAATAAACAATAGAGGTATGAAATTGGCTTATCTCTATTTAAATGCGGAGTCTTGTGAGAAATCAAATGACGTAAAACACAAAAACTTCCTAATTTAAGTTTAAATACTGTATGTTATGGAAAAATTGATGTTGCTCAGTGTTCTTGAGAGAGAATTAAATCATTGGAATGATTATAAGCGTTGAATGCAACAGTTCAAAACAGGTTTAAGTAGCAGTAGGGTGAAATGAATCTTCAAGCAGGGGAGGGGGTTGCGTGACCTTTGACACTGTCGATGGGGTGAGGACTGGGTAGGGTGAAACGAACACAAACGAAGCCGCAAGTAAGGAGAGATCCCTATTGAAATAAATAATCCCTGTTTGAGACGGATATTGTTCACCATTTCATTTGTTTTAATTTTATTTTCATGGAATCCTAATTTTTCTTTCTATAATTAAAGTAGCCGAAGTTATTCCTTATAACATTAGCTATCTGCCAGTGAAAGTTTCATCAAAATTGGTCAAGCCGTTTCAGAGATTAGCCGGAACAAACAGATAGACAGACAGACAAAAATTTTAAAAATTAATTTTTTCATATAAGTACCATATATACTTTTAAATGCATTTAGTAAAAAGCTGTTAATTTCAAATTACAAACAGACAGCTTAAAATGTAATAAAATTTTTGTTTGACAAATTCTATCATTTTTAATAAGTAAATTGCATTTATGTGATGGATAGTTTCTTACTTTATTATTGTAACATTATCACATTTTTTAGGTAATTTCATTAAATTATTTTCAAACAAATGGATATTTGTAATTTTAATGAATTTGTTTTCAAATAGAAAATTATTTCAAAACATTCTATTAAAACAAAGTATCTTTTCATCATTTACTTAGTTTATTTCATTTTCTTGCTAATCACTTGATTCAAATTCTTATCATAGTAACTCTTGTAAATATTTGCGACTGTGGTTGCTGAACAGTTTTGGCCACAAGCCTGTGTGATCAGTGTTGTTGAGTTACAGGTTCTAATCCTAATCCCTCCCAAGATCTGCTGTGTAAAAGGGGCTGATGTACATTAAATCCTCTTGTTTGTGTGGCGTGGAGGTTCGTTGAGAGGGTTAAAAATTACTAGGTCCTTCATCAGTAGTCCTAGGTTATATATAATAAAATATCAAATCAAATTTTATGAGTTTTCAAAAATTTTGTTTTTGCTTACATCTTTCTTTGAAAGAAATGAACAGTAACATGTAGAAATAGATACTTTGCAAGAAACTGCTCTTTAGAATTCTTATTTACAGCCTTCATATGAAACACAGGTTTTAATTTAATTAGAAAAGTATTCTTTTGAGTCATCAGAATTATTTGCAATTAATTAATTTTTTTATAGCTTCTTCTAAAAAGTCCAGCACTGAAGTTCCAAAGCTAGCCGAATGCGTCGCAGATGTTCGAGCTCTCCTTCAGCATATTCTCTCTGATAGGTTGCCCAGTGCTCAAGTGAAAACATCCTATTCCTCTATACCCACTTCATTATCAACCTCTGCACTTCTTGTGAATTACTTGCAAGCCATCTTGGAAGAATGTCATGAAACTTTCTTAGCATGTTATCATGCTTTTTATCCAAGTTCTCAGTTGAAGTGGAGAGGATTATGTGATTTACTTCTAATCATAGATGTGGTGAGTTCTTGTTATTCAGTTACAATGGTATAATTTTCTTCAAATCATATTGCCATAGAATTCATATTAATGGTATTACTTATCAAATTGATTTAAACAATCTCAATATATTTAAGTAATTGTAGTTATTAAAATGAAATGTCTATGTTGTGTGTAGGGTTAAAGATTACTATAGTGTTACAAATTTTGGGGGAAAAAACTTGGTGTCTAGATATTCAGGATAATTTGAATGTAATAATGTAAATAGAAATTATTAATCTGTAGGCTTTTGTATAAATTTGAAAGGTGAGTTCAAATGTTTTATTTTTGATATGATGTTAAATTCATCCAATATTTTTGCATTAGATCAGATCACCCTTCTCCACTACATATGGACTCTGTTCAAAATGATTTGAGTAATTTAAAGTTATGCTGGGAGAAGGAATAAGATTCATTCATTTGTTATTAAAATAACATACATGATTAGAAGATGACAAAATATTATTTTGCTAGACATCTCAAATTATTTTCTGTAAATGTGAAAATCCTTTGTGACTACTAGAATATCTATTTTGGATTGGGGACCTAATTTACATTTATATAAAATTAAGGTTCAAAAATCTTTTTTAAAAGCAATTTAAAAAATCAGTGAGGTAATTATTCAGTTTTTAGAGCTCTAATTCCTTCTAAATAAAACTTATTTTCCATAGCTTCCTTATTTCCTCCTTTTTTTATATGCTAACAAATGGCTCTGACTTCCTTTTTCAGGTGCTTTTTTAAAATTTTTATTTCTGCTTAACATTTAAAAATTACATTTTTTTTAAAGCCTTGGGTTGAAGAAGGTGATCATCTTTTAGCTGCCGTGTTAGCTTCCCTTTGTGCCTCGTCGATTCGATTGACCTCCACGTTGCCTATTACTCTGGAATTAGATCGTACGAATGATTCCTCACCTGTGACTCCGGATCAAAATCGTGATGCCAGCCCTTCTGTTTCCAATGGTCACACTCAAGAAATGTCTCCTGGAATTTCTGGTTCTGAAGTGATGCGATATCCTGTCCTTGTAGATTGTGTTAACACCAGATCAGAGGTAAGGCATTCTTATGTATATTTTTCAGCTGCCCGTATTTTCTGAAATATCTTTTTAAAAAGTGCTTTTTGTGCTAGAAATGTTAAATAAATTTGAGAGTTTAAATACATAAATATGTTCTTGATTTGTATACGGCATGTAAAACATCCCATGGGTGCTCTTGGTGAAACTAAATTCCTCGTACCTTTCGCATCGTTAGAGCTCGGGTGCTTCCCTCTTTTGAGGAAACTGAGTGTCAAAATTGCATTGCGGCAATTGGTATTCCACCTATATGGTGCAGCCATAAAAAAGTGATACCAGCTCTTGGGGAATGTACTAGGTCCACAATGGTAAATACCAATTCCCAGCACCATTGGGGGAAAAAAAATAAATTCTTGATTAAGTTTTTGATGGAAAATTTTTGAATTTGACTTTTATATCATTTATAATTTTTTCAGTTTTAAAAAGGTGAATTTTTGATAATTTTCACATTGAAATGATATGTGTACCATTTTTGAAGCTATTTTAAGTATAGATAAGTGTGTTTAATTTTTTTTTTCAAATTTAAAATTTGATTTTCAGATACTTTTATTTTAAAAAAATTATCTTTTACTTATAGAGAGAAGGCTGTAATCCTGGACCATGCAGTTTCAAAGAAGTGTTAGATCGTTTACTATCAATAGTAAAACAACCTTTGGAAGCAATGTTACATCAGGTAAAATGTATATTTATAATTTTCCTATTTTTATTTCTTGTATTATGTTTCAAGTAATTTATATAAGAAGAGTAATTTTTCAGTTTTTAGCAAATTAAATTTTTAATCTAATTTTATTATTTAATTTGCAGGAAAGTGTTAAGCATTCATCGAAATTGATAACAAATGCCTGTGGTTTCATAGCTGTAATTGTGGCAGAATTGTCTTATCAGTCTGCTGGAACTGTGGTCAGTTAAGTTTTAGTTGACTTTTAATGTTTTTCTTACATAATCATTTTTATTTAATAACAATTGAAAATTCATATAATATGTATTTTGCATATATATATATATATATATATATATATATGTGGGTTCCAAGTTTGACTTAATTTGTGCTTAGAATTTGGCAGTTGTCCACAGTAGGATTCATTCAGTTATGAAAGCTACAAGAGTTAATGAAAAATCTTCAAGGAACTTTTTGTAGTACTGAAATGAATTTAAATTTTATTAAAAATCTGTAGGAATTTTAAGTGGTTTTATTGTGTAGAGAAAAAAAAATTAAAAGAAAACCAAGACGGATAGCAGATTTAAAAACTATCAAATCCTTATTAGACTCTGTTGTTTCTCTTTTACTTTGAATTCTAATCCTTATTAGACTCTGTTGTTTCTCTTTTACTTTGAATTCTAATGTTTTTAAAAGTTTTTTTCTTTTCTTAAATGGGTTTTTTATTAAGTGATGAGTAGGAATTTTAAAGTAAGCTTTTTTAATTTCTGATTTCAGGAACTTTTGGGTTTGTTTTATTTTAATTTTATACTTGTCTGTCTTTTTATCATAATAAAATCATTTGGGTAATACATAAGAATTTGAAACTAAGTTATCACCAAGTCAGCTGCTTTCATTGTCATATTGGATTAGAGTATACAGAGAGAGAGAGAGTATAATTAAAGCCACTATAGTTGGATATGAGAAATGCAAGACTTTTTGTAAAGTAGAACATCTTTACCATGTTCTCTGGCAAAACCCTTAATATCTTCTTAAATTTAAGAATATAGTTCTAAAATATCCAATACTTAAAAATGCTATTAAAAATGCAAGCATCATCCAATATCGTAAATTTTACTAATGCAACCTATTAGAGCATGAGTTGGTAAATCATAGCTCTTTGTATGAACGGTTGCAGCTCTTCAGACTTCTGCTTATACAGAGTGTTTTTTTTCCAGGTATAGAAGTTTAAGTTGGCATTACTTTCCAAGATGGCGACCAATTTAACAGCTGTCAAGTGATTTATTCTCAGTTTGGTTTGGCAATTCATCATGAATAGACTCACGCCTGAACAACGCTTTCAAATTGTGCAATTTTATTTCGAAAATAAATGGTCGATTTTCATAAGCGAATTTTGTTTAGCGATGCAGCGCACTTCTGGTTGAATGGCTACGTCAACAAACAAAACTTCCACATTTGGAGTGAAGCTAATTCACAAGTGTATGTCGAAGCACTGTTACATCCAGAAAAACTGACTGTTTGGTGCGCTTTATGGGCTGGTGGAATCATTGGTCCGTACTTCTTCAAAAACGATGAAGGCCACAACGTTACAGTCAATGGTGATCGGTATAGAGCCATGATTACTAACTTTTTCATTCCTGAATTGAACAATCATGATGTCCAGGAGCTGTGGTTCCAACAAGAAGGCGCAACATGTCACACAGCTCGTGCCATAATCGATTTATTGAAAGACACGTTTGGTGACTGCCTAATTTCACGTTTTGGACCTGTGAATTGGCCTCCAAGATCTTGTGATTTAACACCGCTAGACTATTTTCTGTGGGGCTATGTAAAGTCATTGGTCTATGCAGATAAGCCATAAACGCTTGACCATTTGGAAGACAACATTCGCCGCGTTATTGCCAATATACGGCCACAAATGTTGGAAAAAGTCATCGAAAATTGGACGTCCAGATTGGACTACATCCGAGCCAGCCGTGGCAGTCATATGCCAGAAATCATATTTAAAATGTATTGCCACAAGATTATCTTTCGAATAAAAAAAATACATGTCAATCGAATAATACATCGTTGTTTTATTGCAATTTAAAGTTCTATACCTCTAAAAAAACACCCTTTATATATTATCAAAAATAATGATTTAATAAGTAATTGTTTCCCTTTCCTTTTTTTTCTTCGGAATTATTTATTGAAAAAATTTATGCAATGTACATATTCATGTAAACATTTGACTGGCTTAGGACTTCTGTATTAAATTGTTTTCTATAAATGAAGTTTATTGTGAATCAGTAAAAGTATCAAAATTAGTTCAAAAGCAGTAATTTATTGGTTAAAATACCACCATCGAAAGAGACTTCTAAGTGATTTCCAGCATCATTTATTCATTTGCATACAGAAGTGCTCCATTCATTTGCAAATGAATGAATATGAAAGACACTGAAATCTCCAACAGAAGTGACAGAAACACATTCCGTGTTTTGTGACTTGCAAAAATTTTGTATTAGAGAAAACTATTTACTGAATTAACTGAAAGTATTGAAATAACTTTTACATGAAAGAAAAATCAAAGTCGCTTGTAATCATTAATGTGAACGTGAGATTTCTGAATAAGGCATTTATATGGTATTATTGGTATTGACACAATTTTTCACAAAAAGCTTGAAAATTTAATTATGGTACTTTGACGCATTGGCTGCTCTTGGATTGAGCCACAGAAATAAAAATATCATCAATAGTACTTTGTTTTGGAAGGAATGGAAAGTGCTTCTTAGTGCAAAACTTTGTTTAAATACTACAAAAAAAAAAAAAAAAAAAATTGGAACATGACAATTTTGATTGTGATTGCTACCAGAGGCTACCCCCACATCTCTTGGGGTGGCTTCAGTAGCCTAGTGGTTCAGGTTACGGACTCAGGGCTGGGGTGTGTGTCATGAGTTATGTGTAGTCCTGTGCTGAAGATCCGCCTTGTAGATGTTACATGTTAAATCTATCAAGGCTCAAACATCTTCCCTTAAGTGTGGTGTAGAAGTTAGGAGAAGGGTTGCAGCTCAGGCGTCGTCCTTGTCACTTGACCATGGTTCAAAATTACGAGGTTGGTCGCCAGTAGCCCTTGTGCAGCTTTATAGTGCAACATTAATATATCTCTCATTCACTTACTCCCACATGTCCTGTACAGTCATATGTATATAAATGGCTCTTTGACACCTTAGTTATCCTACTTCACTTTTACATCTTCGTGTCACTCTTTGAAAGTTTGCTGACCTGTGTATTTAGGAAGTATTTCAAATGTCATGATGAGTTAGTACTAAGTGAGTTATAGCAATCCAACAACTGACTGCAATAGCAGTGTCACTGAGCTGGTGACCATGCAGGAGGATATGTGCGTATATATAACCTCCTTGCAGCACATAGTTGAAATATATTTTAAACTAACTGGCTATTCTGTTTAGTTCATAAACTCGAATAATTATACATTTTAAAATTTGTTTCCTAAACAATGATGATTAATTCTTGTATAAAACAGAAAAAGATTTATATTAATCTTCCTAAAGTACATTAAATATTTTATTTACAAAATAGTGTATTTGCCCTAGAAAACTGTAATTTTTCATTGATTTGAAGTATATCAAATTTGATTGAGGGCTCTATTTATTGTTAAGAAGTAGTCTTGTGCTTTACAGATATTAAGGGTCTGCTAGAAATCTCTGTTCTATAGTATATCATACAACTTTATTATAATATAACAGAGAGAGTTAAAATTACCTGAAATGCCAAAGCAAGGATTAATGCAATCCTTGATTATGATGATAAAATTTGATAATAAAATAATTTCAAATTTTCAGTTGGATATGCATGGCACTAGTGGGCAAGTTCTAAACATTACACCTTCCCGGTTCACTAAAGTGAGTCAAAACAGAACTTGGAACACTGGAAATGGATCTCCTGATGCCATATGCTTTAGCGTTGACCGTCCTGGAATTCTCATAGCTGGTGTTACTGTTTATGGGGGAGTAGGAAATGAATGGCATTATGAATTGGAGCTTTTAGATGATGTAAGCATATATTAATTCTGTCATCTTATAGAAATGTTTTGATTAAGTGCTTTTAAAAGCAATGCTTTAAATTTAGGATTTTTAGTAACATTTAATAATAAAATTTTGTAATTTTATGAGAAATTATGTGTGGCTTGTTAAAGTTTTAGATAAATACAGGAATTATATTTTTAAAACAATTGAGAAATTTAGCTTATTAAGAAAGAGAATCTGCAGTTTTTTAAAATCTATTTTAATTACCATTTAATGATTTCAGTTTTTATTTCATAAAATTGTGATTGTTTATGTGTATTTACTATTAACTTTTTTTAAGAAGATAAAATACATAGTTAAACTCTTAACTAATCTCATTGTAAAATATTGGGGATTCATTATTTAATTGTATAATTTTATGAACTTATTTTTAGCAAAGTGGTTCAGTTGATTATCCTGCTCATACTCAAAGATGGAAAACATTAGCCATTGTTCGAGGAACATTCGGACCAGAGGACTGTTATGGAGATGTAGCAGAAATTAAATTTGAAAGACCAGTTCCTATAAAAGTAATTTTTTTCAAACAATTGTTACATCTTTAACTCTTTCATGGTCCATTTATTTTTCTTTTGAACTCCTCCCAGTTTTTTTATGTTTTATTAACAATTAAGCAATAACATTTAAGGAAATGAATTTTATTTTGCCGAATTTTATTTTTACATTTAAATTTCAGGGGTGGGAAGTATCCTTCCCACGGAACCATTTACAGTCATAAAGAAAATTAAATTTATTGGTGATTATTTGCTATGTAAAGATGAGAAGCATGTTCCAATGCACAAGGGTACATCACATTCTGCACAAATGCAGCGGGTCCTCTTTTCTTTTCCTTTTGTGCTACATTTCCTACATCGTCTATAGTTGGAAACCATCTTTGGCATATGATTTCCCACACTGGCTAAGCGCACATCATTCGGAACTGCACACTTCTTTGCTTAGAAGCTAGTAGGACGCCCTTTCTTTTTTCTTGAGGAATATCCATTATCTGACAAGCTAATGCTATAGGAAATGTTAGCTGGTCTAAATTTCTGTTTCTTTTGTTCACTTGCCAAGTATGAAACTATTTACGATGCCAAGGTCAATAAGAAAATAAAAGATAGGATAGATCTATAAGATAGATTCTAAAGATAGATCTAAAAGATAGATCTTCTTCGTATTTGGTATTTTTCGTTATAATAATATTAGATAGCTACTGGCACAAAATGTACAGAAATATACAAAATAAGAAAGTGTTATTACAATAAAAACAGTGTTTTACTCACATTTGCAGCAGCATTGTTGAGCAGTACAAATGTCACATCAAAACAGATGTAGTAGGACAAATCTCACATAAAGCTTTCAAACATTCGAAACCAAAATTGCCGCCAATTCCATTCAGTCGATTGAACACCAGATAGCAGCACAAAACTGAAGCGGGAAATTGTGTTCCCACCATTCTAATAGCAGCATCAATATATTTTAATGGGAATTGTGCTTCCCACAGGCATATTTTGTGGGATCTTGTAGGTGGGAAGTAATCTTCCCATGGCCCATGAAAGGGTTAAAAGTAAAAAAAAAATGTCATATCAGCATAAGCAGTAGTTCTTGTTGCATAGTAGAATCCTTTTTTTGTGTTAATTATCTACATTTTCAACTGAATGTTTTACAAAATTTAAATAGAATGCATTTTTATGTTTTCACAAAGTAATATTAGTACAAAGTTAATTGCAGTATTAATTAAAGTTTGATCCTTATTATGTGTGTACTATTTTCAAAGTAATAATGAAATTATATATATATTTTTTTACATGGAAGGAATAATCCCATACCTTTTTTTGCTTATATATCTTAGACAGTTTGTTTTTAAATTTCATTATCCATTTTTTGTAATCGGTTACATTTGTTGAATTTTTAATGTGAAATTTTAGGAAAATATTAAATATGGAATAAGGCTTAGGAATCATGGCTCACGTACTAATAATGGGGATGGTGGATTATCTCAAGTTAAAGGACCTGATGGATGTATTTTTACATTTACAGACTGCACATTAAGTTTCAATGGTACTAATCATACCAGGGGACAAATACCGCAAATTCTTTATTACAGGTAAAAAATCATTTTGTTAAATTAACACTTAACTCTCTTTCCAATTGTTCATTGCTATCTTTTATAATTTTTATAATTATTTTTTGTAAATTGTTATTTTTCATAATTAAAGTAGTCATCACTTATTTAACTTATTAGTTTTTGTGTTTTAAGTCACTTTAAGCAAATTTTTAAGTGCTTTTAATGAATAATAAAATTTCTTATATTTTACATCATTAAGACCTGAGGTCTACACACTAGTGGACCATAAATTTCTAACCTCTGAAATTACCAACTTCCTATGGTGCCACTTTATGTGTAAAGACCATGAAAAAGTATTCATGTTATGCCCTTAGAACTTGATGCTGATTAGAAGAAAAAAAGCATTTTTTTTCAACATATATGTGTGAAGGCGGCTTTTGAAAACTAGTTGAAATGAAAAAGTATCATTCTTGATTGGTATTCACAGAATTACTAATGGTTTGAGTTTTCCAAAACAACTTTTAAAGTAGAAGCAAACAGAAGCTCTTTGCAACTGCACATAGCCTCACAGTAAATTCTTAAGATGTTAAGTTTTTAAAAGTATTTTTCATCAGAAAATCAAACCATTGCTTTGTATAATTGTGTATATTCATTTTATGAATTTCGTATGAACTTCACTTTAATTGCATTGATGTTTCTTCTGTCTGTTCAGGGGCCGGGACATAATTTTACATAAGATGTTGGCCACTGCTTTAGGGCAAGATTAATTCAAACCAGCCATTTTGTAAACTTTCAATATAAAGTGTCTTGAAAGTTGTTTTCTGAGTAGAATACCTATAATCAGAAAGGCAAGCAAGTGCATTATGTGACTTTAAAATGTAGATAGAACGAGTTTATACAAGTTCAAAGGTAAGGAGAATATAAAATGTTATTTCACTAGTTTTGCTTTTTAAATTACTTTTTAGCACCCCTCAAGATTCTGAAAGTGTCCAGAACACAAGAGATTTAGCTGAACTCCAGGCCAGAAGAAATGCATTATCAATATGCAACTCTGTTGTCAAGATGGCCGCAGAGCTTTTCATCAAAGCCCAATCTGTAGAAGGTAAGGTTGATATTGTGTTTCTAAATGTTTTTCATTTTATGTTTATTATGTAGGTTTTATTAGGCTTGAATATTTTTTTTATTAAAATTTAATTGATGGATTTATTAACATTTTTTAGATTATGATGTTCTGTGTGCTTTTGGAACATCTCATGTAGTTACTATGCTTTTGCCTTTGATTTTTGCTCATTTGGGTCCAGTTGCAACTTCCGATCCCAGAGTATGTAACTAGAGTGATATTAATATGTATATAAATATTTCCCTGTAATAGATGCATTTGACATTATTATAAAAATTTTAATTTTGCTACAAAAAAACCAACTTGTGTTTATTTTTATAGAGTGCTGTTCAAGTGTTACATATGGTTCAAGATCTGCTGCCATTAGTTGCTTCCTTAAATAAAAAAGGACCTAAAAATGTACCTTCTGATAAGTCATCTGAGAATGATACAGAAAGGACTGATACAAATTTATCTACAACCTCAAATTTTCATGCTATTGTAGAAAGTGATCATCCATATCGACCTGCATCTGTAGCTAATTACCGAGTAAGTTCAAAGACATGAAATTCAAAAGTAACTTTATTTATATTAATCTATCTTATTTTTAAATAGAAATTTAAACTAAAGTAATATTAATGAATTACATTATTCCTTTCAAAAGTTCAAGATTGTTGTAGGAAGAAACACTGATCTTCATCCTATAAATAAACCATTAAAGAGAAGGTATATACCAAGACAAGTGTTAAATTTTATAATGTTTAAAGTAGATTTCACAATTTTAGTTTTACTATTTAGCTCTGAAATCTTGCTTAATATGTCTCTTAATTTAGAATTCGTTAATTATTGTTGGATTGTAAATTCCAGGTGAGTTTTCCTTCTCACGTGCAGTGGATGTCTTTAGAATTTGATCCCCAATGTGGTACAGCACAGGTGGAGGATACTCTTCAAGTTTATGTTCCAAGCAGAAATAACTCGGGGCAAGTATGGCTGAATAATGCTCAAACAATTAATGTCAACGGAGCACCAGATTTAGAAGATGACCAGTATACACCATATTGGCCTGTTTTTAGAAAATTTAGTGGCAATTTTGATTGGCCAACAACAGCACTCCTTTTACCTGGTAAATAATTTTTGTATGTTAAGAATTTTTGATAATAGAGTTTTTAATCATTAAAATGTTACATATATTTTGCTCTTAGTCATTTTTTGTTGTTGAATATGTAATTCATAAGCTGATAAGATTAGCTGTATAGATGAAATAGTGTGCAGTATAAAGTTATAGTTTAATTGGTGTTTGCAATTACCTCAAGTTCTTGTTGAAAATAATAGTTTAAAGGGAGCTAGTTACATTAAAAGTTAGTCAAAAATCTTAAGTAATAATTAAAATTTATATTGTTATGTATGCAAGCTGTATACTTGTTTGATTTTTGAGGAGTTTTTTTCTCGAAAAGCAAATGTTATGTATAGGTTTTTAAAACTTATTGAAGTATAATTTTGTATTGAAATTATGTTATAGGAAAATTTCGTCTGAATTTTCTAAGCCCTTATATTTCATAATATGGGTAATGATATTCTTTGTAATTTTGCTTTTGTTTTCACTGATACTAAATGAGGGTAAAAATTATAGGCAGTCCTTTTTGCTTCTTGTGCTATGCTTTAAGATATAATTTCTTGGTGTATCATGTATATTTTGCTGTAATTGTAGTTGTTTATCAACCAAACTTGTAAACATAAATAATTATGTTTAAAAATGTTTTTCCCAGTTGTTTTTAGTTAAATATTACTGTAATATGTATTGTTTTTGGCTATTTTTGTAATAATTATTATTAGTGCATTGCTTTTTAATAAATGTGATTTTCTTTTCCAGGAAATGAAGTTGTGTTTTCTTTGGAAACTGCCTCTGATTATGTGAAAGATGACAAAGCGTGTTTCTATGGATTCCGTTGCCAAGTGATTGGCTTCGAATGTCCTAGAATATCTTCTGGTAACAACATTGAAAGTTGGGAAGGACTAAGGCATCTGGAGAGAGAGTTGGCTTACCTAGGTGGAATGTGTGCTGCATCCTTGATGAGGAGAGATCTTATGCTACCTCCATGTATGTTTAGTTTTGTATAATATTTATTTTGCCACATTCATTTAAAAAATATTAAAAAAATGAGATACAACAATTAGGAGGATGGATAATCTTTTGGACTGTCTAAAGGCATAACTTAAGAATTACAAAAATGATATCCAATCATTTGCTAACAATTGTTTTATGTGTTGGTGAATTTAAAAATACATGAGTAAATACGGAAGCACTTACCTTATTTACTCGAATCTAAGCTGCTATTGATTCTAAGCCACATCCCTGATTCTCAACACGTTTTTAAGAAAAAATTAAAGTGTGTACAAGGTTCATCAATATCCGATATTCAAGAAATTTTTTAATGAGAAATAATAAGTTAAATAATTATTTTATTTTACCAGTATTAAAATCTTTCTAATACACACATGAACTTATAAGTACTCTAACCGTCAGTATCATGTTTCAAAAATAATTCGTTGCTACCATGTCACTGATGACTTCGAAATTGGTGCTGGCGTCCAACATTTTCCCATACTGTGTTGCCATCTAATGCATTTGTTATGCAACATCTTTTAAAAAGAATGTATTATAGAAGAGTGCAAAAGGTTTAATAAAGACTGTTGAACATTTACAAGCAAAAATTACATAATTTTGTTTATGCCATTGACATACATTTGTTTCATCCATGCCAAATTTTCAGTGGCCGCTGCTCTGCTTCCGTTTTTTTTTCTGCATATAAAACGAGTTTCCTTCTTCATACTTACATCATAGGGAATTTGTCTTGATGCTGTTATCGATATGTTTGATGTTTAGGTGAGTAAAAGAAATCATAAACAAAAAATTTTCTTAAATACGAGTAGACAACATTGTTTAGGATAGACTAAGTACTGGAGATTAACAGTGGTATGTAATAAGTCATCAATGCAAGTGGCCAAAATGGGTAGTTTCATTTTCCCCTTTGAGAAAGGTGAAAACTCAATTTTCCCCATCCAACAAATGTTTTGCCTTCATTTCTAAGTTTCACCTGATTTTCTGTAGCATGAACATTAGAAAAATAGTGCAGCTTAGATTCGAGTAAATACGGTATATGTTTATAAAGAATGAAATATTCTATAAAATCTTCCTTAATGAAATTAGTTCTAATTATATACATAAGTTTTAAAAAGTACATTTGAGATATTTCAATGCTTTACTTTAATGAATATAAAAAAATAATTAAAAATATATTTTTTCTCTTTTCATGTAGCTACAGTTGGTGAAATTGAGGAAGATATGGAACTTGTGGAGGAACTTTCTCAGCAGGTATAAAAAATATTTTGAAAAATCATAATTATGATTATTCTCATATTTGTGTACAAAGATTCTCTACTTGCATCATTTTAAAGTAAAATGTATCTATGTAATTGTGATATGTTTACTGAAGAAAAATTTTTTAGTAAGTAATTTTAACTTTAAAAATGTCCTATTGTTATTCCAAATATTTGTAGTAAGAATTATGAACAAATATCATAATCACTTCTTTTTATAAGATAAAATCAATTTATTTCTGCTTCAGGTGTACAGGAATCATTCAACACTTCTTTCAAAAGGTTTTGCCTTGGCTCATCCTCCTACTGTTCATCAAGCTCTAGAAGGAGTCTTGCCTTTCAGCAGTCAGTCCAATGAACATTCTTTTCTCAAGGATTTTGTATCATGCATGCAGGGAACAAGTGGTGGGAGATTAGCCAGGTAAGGCTTCAGTATTGCTTATAATTAGTTTTGGTTTTATCTAAGATGTTTTATATTTCTATTTCTGCATACTGGTATTACTACTGAAGTATATACACTCTGTCACATAAAAAGATATGCACCCAGGAGTAAACAAGCTATTATCACGAAACTTGACTTGTATGAAGAGATAAGCAAATGATTACAAATTCACAAGAAAAAGTTTTTTTTATTAATAAGTTATGGCTTGAAAAATTTACAAATCACTAGGTAGTAAATTCTTCTGGCAGCTATACAAGTCGAAACACGGTGTGACATCGAATCAATGAGGTCACCTATGACCTCCTGCAGAAGATCAAGCCATCATCTTTACAACTGGGCAGTTGATTCACAAGTATTCTGGGATGAATGCAGTTGCCTTCCAAGCATGTTTCAAATGGGCTTTATTGGGGAGAAATCTGGTGACCTGACAGGCCATGGAAGTATGTCATATCGTTAAAGGTATTGCTGGGAGGGTCACGAAGTATGTGGACGAGCATTGTCTTGCCCATAAATGGCACCTGGGCTGCATGATTGCATAGGCAATACAATTGTTGTTAAAATGCAACTACTTGCCTTCAAAGTACTTTGAAGGATGATTAGAGAGGATTGAATATCCCAACAAATCTCTCTCTCTCTACCTTGTCGTACCTTTTGTAATCTCCGTATGCAAACATCTAATACTGGATGGGACCAGTGGTCTGGCCACCTCCACACACATATGTGCTGGTCATCAGCATTGAGACTGAATCGGGATTCATCGCTGAAGATCACACACCTCCAGTGGTTCACTCTCTTGCTTGCCAGTGGTAAAAAAAATTGCAGTTGAAACTGTCTGTGATGTGGGGTCAGTGGTAGTCATCTTAATGGTTGTCGGCTCCTTTTACCTGTGTCAACCAGTCTCCATATCCCTTGATACCACTGGATCTCTGGAAGGTGGTAAATGGCATCGCGAATTGATTCTAGCAACATTGTTGGTATGGACGTGGCCGCTCTTATGATTGCATGATCATCATGCATATTTGTGTTCCTGAGGCGCTCTGACCCTTCATGAAAATAGATTATCTTTTCCGGGATCCATTGTTTCCAACACCGAGTAACTATCATATTGCTCCAACTAAAGTAGCAGCTATGTCTGTTCGACCAATCGGCTTCTCTGAGGCCTACTATACACTCCCTCTCAAAGTCCGACAATTGTTGGTACTGTCCCCGGTTACATCTCCAAGGCATCTCCAGTTACAATACCATCTAACCAAGTCAACAGATTTGTTTGAATAACCCTATAGCGCGAACAATCATGCTCTTAAATTCTTCCAACTGCGCATCTCATATACGATGTGCGCATAGCGTGCTTACCCTTGTCTCATTAGTATCAAAATTTTAATCATTTGCATATCTCTTACCAGCCAACATTCCTGCCAAGTTTTTTAATAGTAGCTCAATTTCTTCTGGGTGCATATATTTTTTTTTTGTGACTGATTGAATATATGTATGCTATTGAAAATGCAATACCATGAAGGATGATTGGCCAAGGTAGGCTCACCTCACTGAGTAATGCAAATGATATAAAATGCACAGTTCTCTGGCACACATTGAGTTAGATAAAAGGGAATCTGCTGAGTGAGTAGCATCAATATTGCTATTTTTGCCAAGAAAATCAACATGGAAATTTTTTTCTTGTTCCTGTGATAACAAACAATGCCAGGTTGTTGCCAATAAAGTAGTTTCAGCAGATACATGATTTTGATTGGTCTGTGTAAGACAAGTTGGTCCATATGTCAAATCTTGGCTGACATCCACCATGTCTATGGTGCACTGCCTGTGGCAAAGATAGTTGGAATACGGAAACGTGGCAAGTTTTTGAGGGGTACTTGTAAGGCTACATCGATTTCGGCAATCATAGATCAATGCTAACAAGTTGTGGCAGCATCATAGGCTTCTTCTGCCACCATTTTGCATCCAATGAAGAACAGATTTAATGTTTACATATTGATCAGAACCTTTGTTGTTGGTTGTTAGTAATTTGTTCACATGGAACATGTTCTTGGACATGTTATTCTGTTTTTCCAGTGATAGTTGCTGTGTTCAAATATAACACCAACATGATGCCCACATCTGGGGAACAACCTTCTTTGAGATGATGTGTTATTATTTGGGATGCCATTGCTTATGATAGTAGATAACATCTGGTTTGTATTCAGGGCACTTTGATGGTCCAATTATACTTGAATAATGTGCTGTGGCAATCCCCTTTCTTCAGGGGTACCCCTTACCAGCTGAAGAACAGACTTCTCTCTGAATGTGTCAACCAACATGCTGTGCAAGGTGCAGAGGTGCTTCTCTGGCTGCAATTCTCATTAGATATCTTAAAAATGAAACATGTCTGGGATATGAATGGACCTCTCTTCCATACCATGGCATATTCAAAAGTCGAACGGCGGTAAGCAGTTAACAGAGAATAAAACTGATTATGACTATACTTTCGTTGACTTTGTACCCATGTGTATTGCTTCATGTGTGGCTATTTATGGTAGTTCTACAACCTACTGAACTGACATTGAACTCACTTTATACTACAATTATCACTCAAAAATATACATCATTGTTATTCTTTCTGTTAACATTGTTCATTGCTATTTCTTTCTGTTTTCCAAGTTTCTTCACTTTTTAGCGACTCCTTGATGTTGAATTCTCAATATATTCATTTATATATTAAAATTACCTAATTTGAAGTAATTACATCAAGTGTGATCAGTCACATCAAACTTGAAGCCACATTAATTACTAAACAGATTCTTAGGCTGTATTATTTTGTTTTGAAACTTTATTTAGTACCTGAAAAATAGTTTTGAAAATTTTTCTAATACATAAATAATTGTCATTTAATAAAATGCAATGTGATTTTTTTTTCAAGGTGGTTACAACCAGAGTCTTATGTAGATCCTAAACAATGTGAATTGCTTTGTAGCCAAGATGAGTTAAAATGTAATTGGCCTGCTATTATTACTGTTATCACAAAAGATCAGTATGGAAAAGTTGTTCAAGCACCTTCATTAAAAGTATGATTTATTCTGGATTACTTGGTTTAATATTCTAAATTAGTGGTCTTCAAACTTTTTGACTCGCGGAACAATTAAAACTATAGTGTTTTCATTGAACCCCATTTCCCACAGTTTTCTCCGAAAAAGGGAATTTTTCACAGGGTCATTGCACCCAATTCGCCCGTAAACATGTCATAAAACATGAATGTACTGTTTCACTTTTCTTGAGCCAAGTGTTTTTCTATGTGTATCTCTTGTAATAGTACTTGAACTCACATATGCAAAGAATTAAAAGTTGCAGGAAATGATCCAAGACTGGCTGTCAAGAGATTAATTTTTTAAGCCCTCTTCTCCCCCCTTCCGTGGAGGTGTCGTCCACATCACTTGACCATGGTTCAAAATTATGTGGTCCGTCGCCAAAAGCCCTCGTGTAGCTGAACAGTGCGGCGTTAATATTCAATCAATCAATCAACCCATTTCCGTGGGAAGTTTGACCCATGTCAGGAAACACAGCTTAGAAACTCAAGGTCATACAAAGTTGATAGAAAATGTGAATCCATTTTGCTTACACATTAATAATTTTCTTTTCTATTTTTATTTTTATTTGTAGAAACCCTGGGTATACCTTGTGGAACCCCAGGGTTCACAGTTTGAAGACCACTGTTCTAAATCAATCTCTTTTGGTATATTTTAATTATTATTTTTTTATGTTTTAATTCGAGTATAATTTCGTATTCTCTCATTAAAATTACAAAACACCTTTTCAGTTACTGTGATATTCAATAGGTATTATTTATATTAAAATCATTATTTTTTAGTTATTTTTTCCTTGAGATTATTAATATTTACTGCTACTGCTGTTATTATTACTAAATTATTGATATTGTTCAGAAATCTTTTCTGTTTAATAGGGCATTTTAACATTTAACTAAGCAGTAAGTAAATTATGTGAGTTTTGGTTGAAAATCAATATTAAGATGAACTTTTTTTTGTGATATTCGTATTCATGTTTATCTCTTAATGATTTTATTGAATGTCACAATCCAAGTAGCAGTAATTACAGTGAATTTATATCAGTCATGAGACATGTGACGTAATTTTTTTTCCGTAACTTTTTAAGTAAATGATAAAATGTCTCTAAATCTTAAGAATTTGTTTCCAAAATATTCTGTTTCGTGAATTTTGTTTTTCATTTGTTAATTGTTTTGTGATGATATGCTGTTTTACTGAAAATCCTTTGGAAATGAGTGTCATGTATGCAACAATCCTAAATGTTACTAGCAGCTGGATGATAAATTACTTATGTTGATCTACTAGACCAGGGATGGTGATCCACTGGTGTTTGACACAATATTTTGGGTAAGCCACCAATCAAAACGTTTTGCATTTTAGTTCAAAATAACAAAGATACCATGAAGTATTTTAAACGAACACGAGTGATCAGTCGCGAGACGGAGAGGAGCATACTCGTTTGTTATTATCACCCATGGATTACAATTGCAAATGATGTAAAGCTTGTATACGCATAGCATAGTCAGTTTTGTTGACACAACTGTATTTTAAAGTTTATTTGTATTATATTTACGATTTTTAATTATATAGCATGGCTAGTTCAGCAAAAAGCAAACAAACGGCAAAATGCTTTGTAGGATGGAGTCAGTTCAATGCATAATGGCTTACTAATGTATAATAATGTTCACTGGCTGAGCCGAGGGATTTTTTGACTGCTTGGAAGAAATCAGACTGTATCTGCAAAATGAGGGGAAAATTGAAAAATATCCACAGTTTTTTTGGGTGTTATGTGGCTTTCAAAATGGATGTTTTTTACTGATTTATGTGAACATTTCAATTGAACGTAATTGACGTTAAGTTTCAAAGCACGATTAAAACAATTATCATCATGATGGATCTCATTCGTGCTTTTGACGCTAAACTACCTGTTTTCAGGAATGGTATTACAAGATATTAGAGGTACTTCCCAAGCTTGACTTTTTTTTTGAAAAAAATTTAGGTGGATATGAAAAACCAAACAAAGAGAAAATCATTGAAGAATTTATATCTGTAATTGACTTTTCAATCAAGGAAATTTCAGCGAGATTTTCTCAGTTCAAAGAATTATCAGAAATGCTCATTATGTACCTTGATGTGACTTCATTTGGTAAACTTAGCTTGTCCCAATTTGATTGGTTGGAAGTAGAAGAATTTAAAATGCAACTGATTGATTTCCAATTTAGTGCAATATGTATTCAAAATTTTTTTTAAACAAGGAATCTTTTTGATTGAAACAGAAAGATTAGCAAGTAATATTAATAAAAATCCCAGTAACAAAATTTAGAAACATGGAATTTGATTCCAGACACATTTAATTGTTGGAAGAAGCTGGTTCATGCTATTTTAATCATATATTCATCTACCTTTGCCTCTGAGACATTATTTTCAGAGATGAATAACATTAATGACTCATTGAGAAACTGTTCAGGAGATGACTCCAATCCAACATGTATTTTTCTAAAAGTTGTTAATCTTACAATCCTAATGTAAATTATTTGTCATCTAATCTGCAATAACAGATGTCACATTAATGTTACTTTAATTTGAATTACATGTATAACTAAAACATTTATATACAGTGCAAAATGTATTTTTTTGTAGTAAATGAAGCGTTTTCAGTTGTTAGCATTTAGTTTAGCATTACAAGTCAGAACTATTTAATGGAATGTCTAAACCTCTTTAAACATTTCTTTAGAAAAAGTAGCATGTTGATTTGTAAAGATTTGCCACCCCTGTACTAGACGATGTATGATATTTGCGTTTTCTTGCATGCTTGTTAAATTTGAGTATTTTTACATTAATAGATGAAGCTTCATGTCCTCTACAGTATATTTAATTAAGCTTTTAGTTTATTGAATTTGTGTTTGTGGTGAGACTTTTTTTAGATACATAAGTTGGAGATATAAAATAATTGAAACTCAGATAATACACATCTATATCTTCACATGGTATGAACATTTTGGCAGTTTCAGATGCTTCTAGTGTGTTTTTTCTACCCCTTTCAAAGAGAGTGGTATTCCAAATGTTAAGACTTTCAGTTTACATTCAATTTACATGTTCTTTAGTCATAAGCTTTTTACATTAATTAAGAAAATTGTGCTAAAATTGCATTTGCTAAGGCAAAAAAAAAAAAGTATATGCTTGAATGATTAATGGATCCATAAGAGAAGACTCTCTGATTAAGAAGACTCTCTAGATTTAAATAAGATTAACAATATGGCCACTGAAGTTTTGTGAGACTGAATTGGAAATTATTTTCGCTTCCACCTCACAACCCAAAACAACAGTAGATATTTGATCTGTTAAGAAATTAAATCAATATAAATTAAACTGGAAATTATGTAAATGAAATTGATTTTTTCATCATTTTTTTTCATAATGAACATAGCAATTAAAGAAACAGATGTGGTTTCTATGAAAAAAAAAAGAAAAAACCCTCTTTCTCATTGAAAATATTTGAGAATGTCTTGATATTTCTAATAATATAATTTAAAAATTACATAATTAGGATTGCAGGTAAAATAAAAGCAGTTGATAAAAAAATTATTTAAAATGAATTTTTTCGAAAGTTAGGCTTAAAGAATGAAATACTCCGTCCTCTGAGATCAGTACAGCAGCTTACTGTTCCAATGGAGGATTACTTAGAATGGCATTCCTCTATAATCAGAAGGTTTGGGACTGGTACATATGGAATTCACCCATTGTGAAAAGGTTAATAATATTGTTTTTGTACTTATTGATGTATTTGTGTTTATATGCTTGTTTATATACACTGCTGGACAATTGCTAAGGACAGATCACAAATTGCTATGTAGCATAACATAAAGCGAGACATGAGACCTAGTAGGATAAAATATAGTTGCCACACTGTTCAGACATTAGAATAAAGAATATTTTTTATTCTGGAAAGTACAAAAGCTGTGAAACAGCGAGTGTTCGATGACATGTTGCGTTGTCGTCCATAAAAACAAATTTATCATCGACAGCACCACGGAAAAGACGAACATGAGGAAGTAGAACTTCATCAATGTATCGTTGGCCCGTCATAGTCCCATTCGCAACCACATGTAGGCGTGTGCGGCCATTGATCATGATGCCGGCCCACACCATGATACTGCATGTCGGATATCGGTCCTTTTCCTGGATATTTTCTGGACGATAAGCAGTACCACTCTCGCACCAGATCAGTTGGCGTCTACAATCCGATGACAGACTGAACCTACTCTCATCTGAGAATAGTACGCATGCCCAGTCCTTTTCAGTCCAATTGTGATGCTCACGACACCATTGCAAACGGGCAGTAAGGTGCTGTCTGTTTAATGGGACACACACAACAGGTCTGCGTGCGTATAGTCCTTCTCCCCTCAAACGTCTGGCAACAGTTTTTCGGGAGATCTGCTTTCCTGAGGCAGCAAGAAACTGATTTGCCACCTGCTGAGCTGTGGTGCGCCTGTTCCTTTTTGCTGATAGGACGATATATCTGTCTTCTGCAGGCGTCGTACTTATAACACTACCTCCCCCGTGCCGTCTACTACACATTCCAGTAGTTTTAAATGACTTCCACAGCCGTGAAACAACGCTGTGAGCGATGTCGAACTCCCTGGCAACATCTGTTATTTTTTGCCCTTCTTCGATCTTTCCAATAATTCGGCCACGCATAAAATCATCTATGTGATGTCGGGAAGACATGCCAAAAATTTTAAGTTCGTCTATTAAATCTTTCCTGTAAAACTTTGACTTGAAGCAACAATTGTCCACACGCGTTAAAACCTTTAAAGCTCTTATGAACGTTATCACGTGATGAACAGACGTGGGAAAAAAATTTGCATACTCATACTTCTTTTTACTAATATCCCGCACTTATTCTAATTTTCCACATTTTGCTTCCTTTCATTTTGTGGTTGCTATGGATGATAATGTTATCCGTCCTTAGCAATTGTCCAGCAGTGTATTTGATAATTATCAATGTAATTTTAGGTTGAAGTATTAGCTGTTCCTATGAATACATATGATAAAGAGGCAGAAGCAAGTAATCCAAGCAGGAAACAGGCCAGAGTGAGCAAACCAGAAACTGGAATGCTCACTTTTGGAGGTCATCCTCCTCCCAGTTTAGAAACGCCGTATGAAATTTCAGTCAAGGATAAAATGTTCTACTATGCCATTACTGTTATGAAGGTAATTTTGGTGTTAATTTTTTTAACTGGGAAGAAAGTGTTATTTGCAGAACTCAACAAACATGCATTTTTAATTATATGTAATAAAATAATTCAAATGAAATTTTTTAAGTTAAAATTTTAAACAGCGAGATGAACCATAAATAAAATTATACAGTTTTTAATTTCAAAAGCTGGAAGATAGTGAAAAAATTACTAAAAGTAATGTTTTAAAAAAGTATCAATTTTTTTCTTAATTTTGTTTTATTTTAAAATTCACTGAGAAGAAAAGGTAGAAAATTTGATGTTATTTTTTTTCAAAAACCTCATTATATTTTATTTTTTGTGACAAATTATTTTTTAACATACTGATATGTTCATTTTTTCTCTATGCTGTCAAATTATAACATCCTAGAGCTTAAATAATTCTTAAATTCGTAATTTGAGCTGTCAAAGGCTTGTTAAAATAATGAGATGAAAAAAGAAAATTTTAAAAAAATTACTTTACTTATAATAAGTATTTTAAGAGTTTGTTAAAAACACAAGTTAAAAATTAAATAACATAAAACTAATTACTTTTTAATTTATGAAATGTCAAATAATTTAACATTATGATTCATTTTTAAAGAAACAAACTTTTTCAGTTGAAATTTTTTTTTGTTTGTGTAGAAATAGTTTGAATGTAAAAGGAGAGGAAAATAAATATTCAAAATATTTTCAACATATTTATTAAAAACAATGCTAAAATTGATATTTGATAATTTTTAATGATATTGTAAATCTTTCCCTTTTTAATACATCTTTTAAATTAAAGAAAAATGTACATTTTATATGAAATTTATTAGAAAATTTATCTCAATTAGGAATATGAAAATTATTCTTTTGAGGAACTGAGGTATGTGTCTCCTGCCAAGAAACGTCTAATTGAAAACATGCTGGTTCGCACCAATAATGATGGCACATATACTGCTAACTGGACGCCAGGCTCAACTGGGTGGTATTTACTTAGAGTCATCATTGATGGATTTGAAATTGGTTAGTGTGTGTTGAAAATATCACTTCAAAATGAAATTGTATTTAATATAAATTTTGTTTTTACAATACCTTTTGAAAGCATTCAGTGCATAATTAGTATTTTGAATACGAAATTTATCATTAATTGATTCAGTCAGCAATATATTTTATGACTGGAATAAATTTTCAAAACAAGTCATTTGTGCTCTCTTATGCATGCAGAAAATTAATATTTATGTAGAAAATTAATTTATTCATATGGAATATATTTAAATATTTAAAAGGTTGTTGCTTCTTTTGAGTCATGGGTTAGAATTCTGGTGTCACTGAAGATGTGCTGTGTAGAGAGGTAATGCATTTTAATTTTGTTGATTCCCGTTCTCACATTGACTTGTTGCGAAAATGTGGTAAGAGTGGTGCCAGTTCAGGTGTTGTCTGTCCTCGTCACTTGATTATGGTTCGAAATTACAAGGTCTGTTGCCAGTAGCCCTTATACAATATTAATGAAACAAACAATCTCTGGGCATTTAATAATTTTATAATATCAGTTTTTTTTCTGGGAGGAATAATATGTAGAATTAAAAACAATACTGGGAACTGAAAGGTCAGTTGAGATATTAATTCATATTTTAAAAAAATTGTTTAGATTTTATTATTATCTAGAGTAAAAAGTATACATTTATAACTATTTTGTCTTCTGATTTTGCGTGAAATGTTTATTCTTTTTCTTTCAGGTAGTCCTCAACAGAGATCTGTTGAAGTCAAAGATCCACCTCAAGGTTTACTAATGCCAGCAAAACCAGCAACCCCTAAGACACAACACCAGCCTAATAGAGTTAGTTTTGTGTTGAGTTCTATTATATTATTTGTCTTTAGATTTAAGAAAATTAAGCAAAAGTAGTTGTATTTGAAAAAAAAATATATGTATCTCTGTTTTAGATTCGAAAATTTGCTGCCAAATACAGTGCTGGTTTGAGAGTTCGTAGTCATCCTTCATTACAGAGTGAGCAAATTGGAACTGTGCGTGTGAATGACACCATAAGTTTTATTGATGAAGTAAGAAATTTTCTGTGCATTTCCTTTTTTTTTGGAGCATTTAGTAAAATATGAATGAGTTTTTGAAAAAACAAAATTTTTATTTTAAGGCTGTTTTGGTTAATGTTAAAGAATAGGACGCAAATTCGAAATATTTGTTCAGATATAAAAATACCCAAACATTAATGTTATATTTTGGCTTCACTATTCTGTAGAAAATCACTTATTTTATCATGCTACTCATTTTTATCCAAGTCGACACATTTTTTTCTTTTATAAAATGTATTTTGCATTTTTTTTCCTATACCATAATGCTAAATGAGCTATTTATTTACATGTAAAAAGAAAAAAACTAATTATATTTATGAAATATTTTGAAATTTTAAAAACACTATATTATAAAAAAAATACATGATTTACAATGTTACAAATTTTTACAAAAGTTTAGACATTTTTTCTGTCTGAAAATGGGCTTTGCGCTCAAGTTCTAATACAATGGCATAAACAGTCTTAAAAGATTAGATAATGTGTTCTTTTTTACATTTAGATAATCATAAGAATTTTAGTTTCTTTTTCCATTATATTTTAAAATATGTAAAGACTTCTACTTAATAATTATAAAAATATTTTGCACATGTTAAACAAATTAAGGAAAACCTTTACACTAATAACTATAATTACAATAAAGAAATCAGATAAAATTCTTTAACATTTTTACTTGTTAGTACTTTGGTTAAAATGCTGTTAAGTGCATGAAGGATATACCTAAATTGTTTAGTAGAATATAAGCTAAATTGTTTTCAAAGTTTTTTTTTCTGTAACTTTTTTTAAGTAAATTTCTGATCATGGTTAATTTTTCTTTCTTTTATTTTGGTAATAAGGCAATATTAATTGGATATTATAATAAGAAAAATATAAATATTTTTTTGTTTTTCAGCTTCGAAATGATGATGGTGTATGGGTGCGTCTTAGTCCCGAAACAGTCAGAAAATATTGCCAGAATGGTTTTACAGAAGCTTGGTGTTTGCAGTACAATCAGCACTTAGGGAAAACCTTATTAATACCTGTTGAAGTAATTTGTTCCCTTGCTTATACTTAATCTGACATTTGTTTCTATAATCAATGTATTTGTGTTTAATAAGTATGAAGCTTTTATAAAAGCTTTTGTTTTCTTCTTAAAAATTAATAATTGCATTTGTTTATTCATGTAGATATACATACTAAAGCATGTTTTTATGCACTCTTGTATGATTTTTTTATGCAATATGTATAAAAAGGTTAAATCAAATATGCATAATATGAATAAAAAAGATGCATTTTGCTTAAACATACTGGACTTCAATTTTGGAACAAATTGTCTTATTCTAAAGTCAGAAATTCAATTACTTTTAAAATGATTTAAATCTAGAAACTTAGCTACAGCACACTTAATGAAATATATGTGTTACCATATACTTATTTACAACTATGATTTCAGGAACCCAAATTGATGTTATCGGAATTCTTCAAGGAAAAAGGAAATAGAAGAAAGTCTGGTGATGAAAGTATAAAAGAAAGAATTGTTGCAGTTAGAGGTATATTTTAATTGGCTTTATTTTTTGTTACCTAACCCTAATTTTAAAAAGAAGTTGTTGGTATCTATGCAATAAAGTTAATTATTGTGTAGATATGTACAATATGTATTATAAAATAAGACTAATTTATTTATGAATAATTATAGGACCTGGGGTATATCATGTTGTAAAATGTGGAGCCTCTGGTCATAACATCCGAAGTAGGCCAAGTTTAAAAGCTTCTGCAGTGGGAATGCTGGCATTAGGGAATACTATAAGTGCTATTGAAGATGTGAGTGTTTCTTATTTTAATCAATATTTATATAATTTTTTTGTTGTATAAATGTTGCTACACAATATTTCATTAGAATCTATTCTTTATACCATTTACTTCATTCTTATGTTGTTTTATTTTATATTTTTCTTAAATATTTTTACCATAGGTTTTTTGTCTAATTATCTGACATATAGTTTGTTGTAAAAAAGCTCTCCTTGATCATCTTTTTCTTGTAATATTTTAGTTTGTAACTCTCTGAGGCCTTATAATTTATTAAAAATTGCTTACAAGAAATTGAAACATAAAAATTCTGAATTTAATGATGATTAATTTTTTTTCAAAAGTACATTACGAAAATTTTTTGATAAGCACATTTTTTCCCTACTTTTGATTATTGAAGTTATTTATACGTATATTATGTTAGAATTAATTATTCTTGGAAAATTTTATTGCCTTTTCTCTTTTCAATCCAAAAACTATACTCTTATTTCTTTGTATTTGTTGCTGAACAGTTGCTCTTTTTTTGTTAAAGAGATATATTCTAAATTTTCTTTATTGAGAAAAATTAAACTTTCATAGAATTTCACTTTTTATATATTTTACACTTCCCTCTCCCTTTTATTAGACTTTGAATGGTCTTTTGGCAAATAGTTATGTTTTAACTGAGCATAAAAAAATATGAAAAATTAGTTTTTTTTCTTAACAAATTGTTAAAAACGGCTTATAACATTTTCTTAATAATTTGGGAGGGAAAATTTTATAGGGATTACACAGTAATGAATTTTTATGTAAAATTCAAATAATTATCACATAATTGTTTGTAATAAACCAAAATACAGATTTTTCTTGATGTTGATAGTCAACTAAAAAAATGTTAAATACAATTGAATCTGTTGGTCGCGCGTGATTGAAAATACTATTTAAAAGCTCTGAAAATGACTAAAAAAAATTTTTTTTTTTAATGTACTGAATAAAGAATGTCTTAAAATAGTATGAGAAATACTTTATTAAAATGTATACTTAATAAATTTGTGTAGTTTTGATCTAGATTTGAGTTAAAAACAATCTGTGAGTGTGATACATCAATTTTAAGCCTTGCCTTGCATTTATTTCAGATAACAAATGCAGATGGGGTTTGGGTGAAGTTAGACAAGGATAGTACTAGGGAATACTGTTTCAATATGGATGGGGAAGCCTGGACACTCACCCGCAGCCTTAATGACACTGTATATCTTCAACATGAGATTGATGCAACGCATGGCATGGCTATTAATGACGAAAAAAATCGGTCAAGTGCCAAATTTTCTTCTGAGCAGGGATCAGTTTTCTCATCCAACATGCCAGGTGGAAAGGGATTTGATTTTGCTACTGCTGTATCCAGCCAACCATTTGGTTCATTTGGCCAATCAATGGGTAAGAAGAGGTTTTTTGAATTAAAATCTGTTTTGTACTCTTGCATGTATTTATTAGTGTGTCATGACCTAAAGGTTGTGGGTGTGTCAGAGAGTTCGATGAAGAAGCACACATGACTATAAAAATAGCTACTTTTATTCTATCTTTAGCACTTAGTGAAATATACAGTTTTATAGCTTATCTCTGGGAGCAATCTGAAATTCTAACCCTTAATCAGATATATTAGATTATTGATCTGGATTTGAAGCTCCTTGTTATGATCCTCTTGAAGCCGGATAGTTTCGTCAGCTCCAAGGTTGTTTACTTCCATAAGACCTGGAGATTCTACTTTGACTATTAATCTAAAGGTGCGAGACCACCCAGTCGCTGTTCACCTTTTCTGATATGTGTATTTCATGCTTAATGATTAACCATTAGCCTCACATACTGAATGACAGGCACTTAAATAGTAGCTACATTTGCATAAAATTGTCATCTCTATGGAAAGCGATTTCTAACCGAAAATCACAGTTAAAGAATATTTTTACCAAGAGGATTAGTAGAATAACTCGAATAGTACTCCTAACAAGTGATAATCTTGTATAACAAAAAAAAAAAAAAAAAAAAATCAAAATGCTGCTTTAATGAAAATCTTAGGAAATATAAATCAATATTAACTTTAGTATATAGCCTTGAAAATGGGCATTGTTTTTGTTGTTCAATGTATTGATGTTCCTATTGCAGACTGCATTTAATTATTACTGTAAGAGTGAATTAATATTTTGTTTTTCATACAGGAATATTTACATTTGGTAGTGGTACATCAGATCATGAAGGAGGCTCCTCTGGTTCTACTAGTCCTTTTGTTTTTGGGTCTCCAGCATCCACTCCTCCATCTGTATCCATGAACACTCTAGTCGAATCTGAAAAGGGTGAACTGGATTCTTCTGAAAATTTTGGTAACCGCATTTCTGCCTTACAGAGGTGGCTTCACGTTGAATCTCAAGTCAACTTAATCAAGCAACTCAATTCACAGCCTGCCTTAGAACGCAAAGATGTTCCGCCTGAGCTCCAACGTGTGTCTGTTAAAGAACTTGTAAAGGCTATTGGTGAAAGTAGAGCCAATGGGAATGCAGCCACTCCTCCACGGACTCCTCCAAACACGCCCCCTGTTCCGCACAGGGGTTCGAGAAGTGCCAGTCCAATGCACACATCATCCTCGCCTAAAATTCCTTCTCGCCGCAGTTCTAGTCCTACCCAGATAGTGAATCCACCCATCATGCGTTCGAATAGTGAAGCAGCAGGACCAGTCGGAGTGTCTTCACCCCTCTCTGGGTCCCCAAAGAGTGTCCAGAGGCATGTGTCCTGTGTTCAGGATACATGGTCATATCAACAGGGGGGGCCACAGAAAACTGGCAATCTGCGGAGGAGTTCTTTACAAAGGTAGTTGTGTATTTTTCTCCTCCCATTAAAAACACTTTGCAGTATTTGAAACTGAGAAAGAAAATATTTCCATAGTTTATATACATTTTTATTTTTATAGAAATTTCTTTACCGGTAATTTTTTCTTTCCAATTTTGTATTTATTGCCTGTTATGTTAGAATTACAATTTAAAAAATTGATACTCATGTAAAATTTTTTAAATTATCAGTTTATCTGTGATTAAAAGTACAGATGTGTGATTTTTTAAATCTTTGTTAAAGATTGCACAATGTATGCACACTTTTAAAAAGTGTTGGAAGCTTTGTAAAATATTGTTAGATCATTGAAAATTTTTTGAATTTTGTTTTCTAAATAAAAATTTCCAAAGTAATTTTTTTCTTATGGAGTTTTTAACTGTCTAAAATTATTTTACCAATTGCTTGTTATTCTTTTGTCTTCTGATTAATAAAGAAGTGTTATATGAAAAATTAGGCTATTGGCTAACAATACCAATTGGATATTTAGCGCTCTAATTTATTAAAGATAAATTGGCTTAATAACTTTTATTATTTTAAATAATATCTTTGATTTTTTTAAAAAAATAAAGTATTGTTCTCTTTAAAACAAATAATTCTGTAGCATTCTTGGGTGGTATAACATATGAATAGTATTGTAAGTTACTTGATTAAATAAATAATTTTATAAAGTTTTTAAAGTTTCAATATCTAATGAAATTTTAAAAATGTAACATTTTTTTATGAAGTATTTAATCTAAATCTATTATATATATATATATTTATATTTATTTTTGTGAAGTTTTAGCAGTTGGATTTTTAAAATGTTCTATAATATTTTTCTTTTAGTGATTCTAGCGTAAGCTCTCATTTTAGTAGTATTCTTAAAGAGTTATCTCAGACTTCAGCCACAGGTTGTATCGGTTGCATTACACAAAGAAATACTGTTAGTCCTATTAGTACCCCAGGAACACCTGGTACTCCTGCAACCCCTGGAACACCTAAAAAAGTAAGTGTTAGAAATTCATATTTAAATTTTAATTTTTAATATTGCTAAGTATCTTAGTAATGCTTTATTCTTTTGAAGAACAGTTTGGAGATATCTTAATTTTTTTTTTTTTAGAATTTAGCTCTTTTAGTAAAAATATTAAATTTATAGAAATATGGTATGTAAAAGTCAAGAATATTGATTACTTGATTTTTATCTTTTGATCACAAAGAGCTTAGAAAATGTATTTCGTTTAGTCATTTGTGAAACATAATTTAAAATTATATGGGAAAAATATTTTTGTAAATATTCTAAGCAATAGCTTTTTCAAAGCCAAGACGTTATGATACAAACACACACACATATATCTATTACATTTTCAAAATGAGATATCTCTAAAAATAGTAGACAATTTTCATGTATATATTTCAGTAAGTGTTATAGGTTACATTATTCTGTGTTAGATACTCTGAACCAGGGGTCAGCAACCTTTTAGCTGTGGCAGGCCAAACCAGTCTACCAATATGATTCAGCATGCCACACAATAGGATATTTTTGAAACAATTTTATTCTTGTGATAATGAATACAGAGTTAGAGAATAGAGCAATAATATTGATTTACTGTTTTATTATACATTAATTTTGCATTATTTAAAGATATTTCTTAACATAAGAATAAATAGCATAAAATATAACTATTTCTTCAACAAAAATAAAAATAATAAAAACTACATATATTATGTATTTTTAAACATATTTATTAAAATAAGAAATAGACAACATAAAATATAAGTATTTACCTTCATTATAACTATTTTAATGCGATCCTAGTGCTTGCACCTCATATCATATCGCAAACCATAGTGGTGCATTTTCATATCGCAAAATCGGGAGTATAATTTATGACTTTCAATTAGACATGATTCTGAGCATTCACTTGTTAAACAATTTCTTTGTGGATTCAAAACATTTTTCATTCGAGGAAAGATTTTTTACTTAGATATGTATAACCAAAAGTGGAAATCAGTACATGCAAATTTTTCTCTTCAAACAATTAAATCTCTTCAGCAATGACATTCAATAATTTACAAAATTGCAATAAATTCATTTTTAAAGTTATCTTTCAGATTTTTTCATAATTCCATAAATGTTCATAATTCTAAAGATGTTTGTCAAATAAAATCAATTACAAATTTATCTTCTTCCATCCTCAAAAATTGACAAATTTGTAGAGTAGTACAGAGTGCTACTGAGAATTGTACTTCATGCCACATGTGGCATGCATACCATAGATCCAGGGATTCTAAGAGTGAAAAGAAAATATATTAAATGCTTATGCAAAATAGATCCACATTCATTTTGGAATTTGTATGAACACAAGTATCTAAACCTGTGTTTTCCATTGCTGGTCACATGTCCCATAGGGGAGCAAAAGACTGCAACATTGGACAACCTCTATTTTAAATGATTTCTTCACATTTATTAGTTTCGCAATCATAACACTGCGTTTCAACCTCAACAAAAGTGATAGACATAATCTTGTTTTATGACATGTTAAAGGGTGAATGGACCTTGAAACATAATATTTTTTTAAGAAAATAGTGGCAATTTGTAGCAGTTTGATTTCAGAACCATTTATTTGGCTTCTGCCGTTTATATGGTTAAGATAAAAATTGAGGAATTTTCATCCTTAGCTTAAACAACAACAACAAAAAACCCACATTTCATCGTTATATTTTCATTTTTTTTTGTTCTTTACGATTTAATGTTTAGCTATTTTCATCATTGTGTAAGATAAAATGAAAAATATTGTATTGGTTTTGTTTTTATTTGTTTTATATATTTAAATATTCATCACTATCATTTTCTTAGATTTATTTTATGTTGATTTACATGCTTGTGCATGTTTTTTCATATCATGAATGTGCCATAATCTTCCAAAATTGTTTTAGATCAGCAGAGTTTTTCAAAAATATTTATTTGAATTTATTCAAAATATTCATATTGAAAAAAGAAAATTTTTCTTCCTTAGCTTATAAATGATAAAAGTAATTCATTTAATATTATAGTACATTTATTAATTACTTACTATAAAATAAAGAGATTCTAACATCTATTGCTATGCTTGAAATTTAAGTAAAACATAATTAGATTTATGGTGTAATTTTTTTGCTTTATAGTTATTAATAAATGAACAACTCTGTAATTGTTAAATATTCAATATGTATTGATTCTTCCACATTTTTGTTATAAAAACATTTGATAATTTCGAATATGAACATGGTGAATTAAAAAACAAAAAGCAAAGGGTTCTCAAAATATATTAATTAAACAACCAAAATCAGAAGACTTGCCTTTAAAGGAGAGGGAACACAACTCAACAACATATTTCTTATTAGACCATATAATCTTAATTTTAGAAGGGCACATAAATTTTTGGTTACAAGTTCATGAAGGGTTCCTAGAAGTGTCTCATGCAGCTATAAACATTTTAATGCCATTCTGAGCAATGTATTTAAGTGAAAAATCTTTCTCAATGTTTGTAAAAAGAAAAATACATAGAAGCAAACTGAATGCAGAATTTAAAATGCAAATGCAAGTAACTTCAATAGAGCTAGATTCCTGCAGTTTGTTTTTAAAAATGCAAGCACATCCCAGTCACTTAATATGGTGCAAGAGTAGGTGACACCTGGGACACAAATTAGGGCTCTTAATAAATAAATTACATTGATTTTATATTAAAAATGTATAATAAAAAATAGTTCCTTGAATTGTCTTTACATTAAGTACCTATAATATGTGGATCTACTTTAAATATTACCATAAGTGATATTCTTTTATAACAGTGGTGTAAAATTCCTAGAAAACACCTCGTATGTAATTCTGGTAGTCGACAAAGTTTGAAGACCTATACTCTAAACCAGTGATCCGCAACCCCTGGTCCATGGATCAAATGATGCCGGGCTGCCTAAAGAACATTAAACTATTGCCATTTTATTTAAAATGGTGCATTTCTCTCGGATTTGGGCAACTTTCCGCTGAAATCCCTTTATGTTCCAAGTTAAATCACTTTTAATCATTTTTGGTGCAACTATATTTTTTTCTGAAGGCATATTTAAGTGTAACTAAATTAAAATTGTTAAATCAAAACAATCTAAAATATAAACAATCAATGTGTCCCACCCTCAGTGGGCCGCGGTAAAATTATCAAATGTTGACCGGTTCCCAACGATACAAAGGTTGCAGAGCACTGCTTTAAGCAACAGAAATTCAATTTTTGGGTAAAAGGAAGTTTATCATTTCTTAGTTGAAATTTGAACTTTACATCTCTTGCGTTTATTAAGTTTTTCTAAATTTATAAGCATTACTAAAGAAATAAATGTTTAACCATGTACTCAGTTATTTATGATGTTTTAAGTAAATTAAGTATATTTTCATTAAAAACATTATTTTTCTATTGTGTTTGTTAAAAAGAATTTCCCTCATTTATTTTAGGAAGCTAATTCAATTACAACTCCAAAAACAGTTACTCAAACGGGAACCCAAACTAGTCCAGATAGTATGAAAAGTCACTTTAGTATTGGGTCTGCTGGGAGCAAAGAGGAATCGACAAGGGTGTCTCCTAAACTGGCTCGGAAAGACAGACCCACCCGGCAGTTCCGAACCAAAAGGGAAAGAGTGAAGTCACCTGCATTTGTTCGAGAAAACAGTGATAAAATCAAAGAAAAGCATGCCATTAAAGAAATAGTGAAAGAAGCCATGACCCCATCTGTTGCAGAATGTCTCCGTGCAGTGTTTGCGGCATTTCTATGGCATGAAGGCATTGTTCATGATGCCATGGCGTGTGCTTCTTTCTTAAAATTCAACCCAACACTTCCAAAACAAATTACAAGTGTGCCTCATGTTGCAGTGAGGGAAAAACGAGAAAATTCACCCTTAACAAAAGAACAAAAAGCCAGGTACAGGCATTCAGTTGAAGTAGCTAGTCCAAGTTTGCTGACATTTCAATACTTTGAGTCTTTTTCTCCCACACCTTTCAATGCAAATATATATAAGAACAAACTTAGAAGGACTTCTGTTGCCATCAAGGAAGATAGTGTCATAGAAGCTTCCAAGCAGGTGGAAGGACTAAATGAAAAAAATGATAGCATCAATAATGCTAGCAATACTAATGGCCCAAGTAGGAAAATCAGCTCTGGAGAAAAGTATCAGCTGCCTTTGTCTCTACAACATTTAGTGATACTGTGGGAGCAGATCTCAGCATCTAGTCAAAGAATCATTTCTCAGCAGCTCATCTTGCCCAGTCCAGTGACTAGTTCCAAAGTGTTTCAACGTCTGGAGAAGGAAAGAAATAATCGAGACAAAGAGAAGAAAGTCAAAAAGAAGAAAGAATACAGACCAGTTATGTCAGTGAGAGGAAATTTTCTTGCTGAAGCAGCTGGTGGACCTTTTGTTGCTGAAAGAGAGAGTATGTGTGAGCTTTGTGGGAACTTCTTCCCACACCCTGTTACTTACCATATGCGACAGGCCCATCCTGGATGTGGTGATCATGCTGGTGGTAAAGGCTACAACAGTGGTGGTAACTTTTGTGGTGGCTGGGCTGGCAATTGTGGAGATGGTGGCATTGGAGGTAGCAGCTGGTATCTAATCTGTGATAGTTGTAGGGAGAAATTTATGCGTCAAAAAGGCCAGAGCTTGATCAAGGAAAAGGTGAAGAAATGTCGTAAGAAAACCTCACCTACAAAACTTTTATCTCCTTTGCCTCCCATGGAAGCACACCAAGTTATGAAAAACAATGCTCTTTTTTTGTTGGAATTGTCTTCATCTGCTTCTTCAGGTATTCCAACAAATGCTGCCACTCCCTCCAGACTTAGTTATTGTAATGGAATGCCAAGTGTCTATGAACAAAATGGTTTTGTAGACAGTTCACCATTTCCTATTGGTTCATTTCAGTGCCTAGATGTGTTAGGTGTGCAGCAGCAGTACAAAAACATGATTGGTGAAGAGTTCTTGTCAGAAGAAGATATCAGAGCTTTGCAGAATGGTGCTGAAAACCTTGGGTTGGGGACAAGCTTCTCTAATTTATCACCAGGAATCATGCGTTCTTTAACAATGAATGGTGGTGCAGATCTTCAGTTAGTATGTGCCAAACGTGAGAGACGTAGGTCAAAAGCTAAAGATGGTGAAAGTAAAACTCGGACATTCCATCGATCAATATCAGTTGGGCTGACTTCTAGGGACTGGAATAAACAAGAAGGAGACAATGTTGCCACTGAGTGTCGCATTATTATGACAAGAAAAAGGAATAATAGCAGCGGCTGTGAAGGTATGATTTTTTTATGTTAAATGTTCTTTTTTTTTATCAAATATATTTAATGTGGTTTAAATAATTCATATGATTTACATAAATAAAAAAATGTTTAAATTAAATTTTTCTTTTATATATTTAAATCTCATACTTATTTTTGTTTCATAGAGTTTTTGTATTACAGGTTGGATTTTTTTTATTATTGATGAATAAGTTACTGTGATTGAATTGGTTTTGATGAATAACAACACAATTTGTGATTTTTAAAAAAATATAAATTTTTATCCCCTTTCCTATAATTACTGAAATAAGTTTTTTGAAGTGAAATAAGTTTTTTGAACTTAGCATTAAAAATGCAAAGAACTAACCTGTGTTATATATATAAGAGATAAACCTTTTAAAAATTTTTTCTTAATATGTATAATTATGATGAAATAAAAATAATTTTACTAAATTGTGTTTTTACATTATAAATTCAATTAAATTTGAGTTTATTTTGAGTAAATTTTTTTTTAAATTAGAAATTCCTCATTTTCTTTTTATTTTCTACATACTTTCAAAACTTGAAATGATTAGATTATTAATAAATTATTATCAACAAATACATTTTTTAAAAAAATTTTGAAGTTGTATATTTTAATAAAGAAGTATGTATTCATTCTCTCCAAAGAATCCAAACTGTTTTTAAAAACTCAGTTATTTATTTTTCGAAATTGTAATTTATATCTAAAATACATGCATTTCAACTACATAAAAATTTTTTTTGATCTGTAAAAAATTTCTTTTAACAAACTCTTATATTCAAATATGATTATAACTATATATTCAAATATGAGCCTTTAACGCATTGTTGTATGCGACCTTTTACTGAATTAGTGTTATATGCTATTTAGATATATCTTTATGGTTATTTTTTAAAATTTATTTATTTTAAAAGTAGCTCATTAAATAAAATTAATTTGAGAATGCAAGAGGTTTTCCCTTTCTATTTTGTGAAGGTATTGACATGTACAGTAAAAATTTCAATGGAACTGTCCGTCTAAAATGAGCTGTTTCCAAATTGTCAGCAAAGTTTTATGTCTTTAAAGCTAAAAAACTCATTCCTTATCCACATTTTTGTGGTCATGAATATTGCAGACTGATTCTGTGAGTTTAAAATTGACTGTTTAGTTGACAGTTATATTACAACTTGAGGGCTCATTGACAAGGCCCCATAACTCCTGTGCCCGCCACAGGAATGCTTGCCACTTTCCCGAACTAGAATGACTGGAATGCAATTATTGTCTTTTTTGTATGAGTATTTTGCATAGATATTTAGTAATCAGTTGAAGCTTTAACAATGGTCACTATGGCCAATGACATTAGAGGTAGTGTACTGATTGTTTTATGACTTATGACAAAGGACTTATTTTGTTGCTGTTTTTGCACTAATTGTGTTTCACCATAAATGGATAAATGCCCAAATCTAATGGCATAAATTTGCCAATATTTTGAAAATGTTTTATTTCTGACAAGTAGTTCTGTAGGAATTTTTGCTGTCATTTTAAATGGTTATTACATTTTTCAAAATCAGCAAGGAACACTTCTTGAACTTCCATAGTAAGATTTATTACTGTATCAAAATTTATATTATCTCCTATGTATTTATATTATTTACTATTCATCCTTAGATAACAGTACTTCATTTTTGTGCCAACCATCTGCTGCTCTGACAAAACTAGTCTCTGTGATGATGGAACGGCCAGGTTCGGAATTTCCTCTTCATCGTCCAGTAATGCTCTTCATTTTGCAACGACATGATCTGGATAGCTTGCAGCTAGCCATGAAACAGGCTCTGAGAAAAGCTGCTTGTAGAGTGTATGCATTACAGGTGATTTAATTATTTATAACATCTTAGCAGTAATTATAAAAATTTCAAATTATTCTTTACAGCAAAGCAAATGATTTTAACATTCATTTTTTTATAAGTTTGAAATGGAAGTTATATTTATAATTAAATAGCGTACTTAAAATTCTCAAAAAATTAAATCAATCTCAAATATATTGGAACATGCAATCAATGCATTGGACTAAATTATTGTTTAGTATAAATTGGGTGCAAAAATTAAAACACATATCATGTTTGTGAATATGCATTATATTCTAAATATGAAGCAGAAAAATTGCTGAAATGTGTAATATCCTCGTAATTTGAATCAATTTCTTGTAATATATTTTAAAATAGAAGCATAAGAGAGAATCATTCTTCCACCAATGAGAAATAAGTTGTGTAAATGTTTCTCACAAATTTACAGATAATACTTGTAGTGTACATTTGGATTCAGTTTTTTTTTCTTTACTTGTATACCCTTTTATTTATCAACACTGCACTAAATGAAAAAACATTTATTATTATTTTTTCTTTTATCATTTTCTCTATAATAAATCTTTCTGTTTCTACTACAGACTGTATCACTTAAAAGAGGTATAATTTTAATTTTGTGGAATACTCTTTAGTAAACTTATGAAAAAAATGTCTTAAATAAAAACCTTCTACTTGTGTGTGTGTATCTTCAAACTGCCTTATAGCCGTTGTCAAGGTAAGAGACTCATGGCCAGCATTGTCATGAGTTGGAGCCTAGTACCACTGAACACTCACCATGTAGGAAGGCGATGCTCATTAAATCTGTCGAAGCTCAAAAGTTCTGTTGGTGTGGTGGAGGAGTTTGGAGAGGGGGGAGTGCCAGCTCAGGTGTCATTGTCACTTGACTATGGTTCAAAATTACAAGGTCAGTTGCTAGGAGCCCTCGAGTAGCTGAATAGTGCGACATTAATATTCTCTCACTCACTCAGACTACCTTATGATATTCAAATATTTTAATCTTACCAAGATTCGTCAGTGTAGCAGAAATTTGTTTGAAGCTATTCTGGTTCTTAAGTAGTAGAGATTAAAATATAAAAGAGATGGATTGTAAATTGAGTCATGCTACATAAGTTCTACATTTTAAATTCTATTCACCTGGAAATTAGTTACTGTATTATAAATGTTTGGAAAGGTAAGTACTACTTCCATAATTGTCTAATTCATGATTCAAAATTCTACAGTCTTAACAACAGTAGGTTTTATAATGTTGTAAATTCATTTGAACCTATGTAATCAAAATTCTTCTGTATTCATATTTTTCACTTAAAACTTTTGTGTAAATTTAGCATTTTAATTGCTTTTTTTATACAGGCTTTAAATTGGCTGCTTCGATGTGTGACTCAGCCCATGTCTCTGCATGATCTGCTTTGGTGTTTTGTTGCTGCTTTGTCTCCTGCTCCTTTTGATAAAGGAGAAGATGATGGGGATGAAGAAGGGGAGAAAAAAGAACATGATGTAGTAAGTACATTCCAATTATTTTAGCATTACTTTTACAGAGTGTTTTTTTTTTTACTTTTACAACCAACTTTTGTTGGTTGACTTCTTTGCTTTCTTTGTACATTTTTATCTAAGAGCACATATTTTTTAGTTTTTGTGTAAAGTAGATTATTTGAATAATTTTTTTCAAGCAAACAATTCTTTATTTTATAAAAGAAAAATTTGCATTTTGCAGGTTCAAATCATCATACTATAATTATTTTATTCAAAATCAAATTTTTTCAAGCACAAAATTACCCTTTCTGTATAAATTTTTGCATTTTACTTATTTTGAAAATCCTGTATAAAATGCTTAAACAAATTTTTTTTACATGTTGTCATTTTATAGTTTGGTTCTATAGCTCTTCAATTTTCAAATGCAAAATTTTATTTCCTTTATAATTTATTTAGTAATTTTTCTTTGTGCAGCAAGAGAAAGATTTAGGTGTCTGTGAACATCCTTTGTCCGACATAACAATTGCTGGGGAAGCAACTTACCCATTACCTCAAACCTTCCACTCGTTTCTGCAGACTGTATCAGATCTAATGATGCTCCTTCCAGTAGGTTCAGCACTGCAGCAGATTGCAATGCGCTGTTGGTGCCTCAAATTTCATCCTGAAGATCACAGTTTCCTCCACCGCAGTCATGTTTTTTCAAATATCAGCAAAATACTATCACGTACAGAGGAGGACGATGATTCATCTGCAGCAGATGTTTGTTACCAAGTATGCTTCTGTTTGCCTTTTAACAGTTTTTGCAAGTTCTTCCATATTTATTTTATGTATTTGCATATGAGTAAAATATAAGATAAGATTCAAAAGTTCCTGTACTGAGTCAAAAATGTATAAAAATATTATCAATTGAAATACCAAAACATGCCATTATTCAAAATATAAGACCTGTACTAGCAATTTACTTTTACCATCAATTGTAAAAGTCATCAAAAGATTTCTGCAATCTATTTTTAGCAATGTCTTTTAATACAACCTGCTAGGCAGTTTGAATTTCACAAGGGAATTCAAATCAACAACCCTACAAATGATTTGCTTGTTCAGGGAAGAGGCTGAAGTCACTGAGGATAAGATCAGTTGAGTAAGGTGGATGTAGTGTAACAGTTCTTTTCTTTTTTAAAAGTTTGAGACAAGGAGGGATCCTTGTTATGCTAAAGCACCTATGACTACTCAGCTCACGTTTTTGGTTTCTTCCCATTGACTCATTCCAATGACGCAGGATGTCTGCATATATATATATATATATATATAAATAGTTCCTTGTTCATAGTTCTTTTTAACAGGCTTTTATAAGTTTCACTTGTATGTAATGGAATCTTTGAACTCGATTTTTACCCACTTTAAAAGGTCAGATTAATTTGAAATTTTGTGCACTTGTCAAGGATCGACGACGATACAATAATTTCATAATTTGGTTCCATTATCCTGATTAGGATAATGAGGGATACGATTTATAGATTTGGCGGCTAATTCTATATACCACTTCCAAATTTAGTGACTTATTGCATAAACCATTTTCAGATTTGGTGACTAATTCCATACGCCATTTTCAGATTTAGAGACAAAAGATTAAGGTGCAACCCTAAAACCGCAAGATTCGTGCACGTGAAAAAAAAAATTTATGTTCTAACTTCTAAATATTTTTTATTTTTTGTAAAACAATATACATTTAGAAGTGATTATACGAATTAAAATTATAGAAATACGTTTAAAAGGTGATAATTGTTTGTTCTAACTGCTAAATATTTTTTTTTATTTTGATAAAGTAATATGTTTCGAAGTGATGATACGAATTAACATTATAGCAATACGTTTAAAAGGTGATAATACGATTGACATTTAATATTTATTAGTTAGACCTGTATCTGTAGAGACGGAATCTTTGAAATATAACCATATGGGACTCATCCAAGGCCCGGTTAACGGAGAGAGTAAATACCCTTCAGACTCGTTAGTTAATATCCATTGAAGAGCAAGACTAATTGTAACAGCCTCTTAATTCTGGCTCCAAATATCAAATTCAAGGATAAATTATAGTTTTTAAAACTAAAAAGCAGGCTTTTATTGTAGATTAAACTTAAAAAATGAAAAATAAATTATAGTTTAAAAAAACAACTAAAAAACATGCTTTTCTAGTGAATCGAACTAAAAAGTAAAAAAAAATAATTCTTAGCATAAGAACAAAATGATTAACAAGTAATCAATGCCATTGTGGTGAAAGTGTGGGGTGCTTTGTACTACATTTTTATACTTGTGACAAATCTATACGGAACTTTATCACTAACCTTCTGAGTCGTCTTTTTTAGGGAAATTTAATTCCCTACCTATTTCCAATCAGCTCCAAAAAGAGGACAGGATTCCTTGTTATGCAGATTAGATAAAGTATTTAAGTCAAACGGAATCGTAAAGTTAGAGCAGTAGGAGAGAGAGATTGAAGCAGAAAGTGATAATAGTGAAGTTAAATTTATAATTGAAGATTTCTTGTTGGATAATTAAATCTCAAGAAGACTTGAGATTCAGTGTGGTAAATATTGATTTATATTTGAAGTCTCATTAAAGATTTATATTAGGATCGAGATTAAAGTTAAATGTTCAATAAGAACATTATAGAATATAATTCTGGGATCTCTTATCGTGGTAATCTCTGCGTGATCGATATTCTAATTGTTAATTAATTGGATCATTAAATATTTAAGTTAATTTAAAGGAAATAACCTTGTTTAAACCTCATATAGCTATTTCTTGATATATTTGTTATTAAAAGTCTTTGATTCTATTTGGGAAAGATTACCAAATAAAGAAAGTTATTTATAAAAATGGCTACTGGTTCTTATATGACTCCAATTTATTCTCATTCTCAAAGTGAGGTTCAAGGGGACCTTCACATACTAACTCAACATTTTGGAATAGAACTAGTAAAAAATTATAACAATTTATATAGAGCACCCCACGCTTTTACCCCAATGACATAAATTTTCTCTTTAATCATTTTGTTCTTATATTAAGAATTATTTTTTTTACTTTTTAGTTCGATTCACTAGAAAAGCTTGTTTTTTTAGTTTTTTTAAAACTAATTTATTTAGAGACAATTTCCAGATGTACATTACCCTAAATATTAAATAGCACCTCTAATATGACCTTCCCTTTAGGGTAATATTGGTAACATTTTTGCAGTCTTAGAGATTGTGGTGATTTTCATTTTGCCTAAATGCTGTCTTGAATTGCAGGGCAGCTCTTTTAAGAAACACTATTTCACATCTCTAGTAATAATTCTTCCCCAGTTGGGAAGAATCTTTGTCATCAGCCAGAATTAAGTATCCTGCCATTTTAATTCACTTTTGAGTCTTTTAAAATGCAGAGAACAATGTATTGACACACCTTAGGCATGTTGATATCCTTGGTCAGTATCCTCAAATATCTATACTAATTCTGCTATTCCTGATTTAATTTGGTGTCTTTTCACATCTTTTAACACAAAAAAATTCTTTCCAATAATTTCAATGGCATTGAAAGTCTGCATGCAGTTTTATGCATTTGTCCTTTTTAAAACTTTTCCTGTCTTCTATATATGAAGTATGGATAGGACTTGGAAACTTGCATTTGCATATGTGTGTCACTGCCACATACATGCTTCAATATTTTGTAAAGTCCTCATTGGGTTCTTACCCAAGCAAACACAAAATTTGATATTAATTATCTGCTTAACAGATATTATTTCTTTCAAATGCTTATTACTTAGGGCATCTGTCTACAGAATATAATGCTGTGACAAACCAACTGACCATGTGATTTGGATCAAAGAAGTTTTAGACGAGTAGGAAACCTAATGTAGTTGCTCTTGTGCAAATTATTTTAAGGTAATAAGTTCAGTTCAGGAACTTTTGATATCCTACCTCGTATATGTGTAAAAATTTATTCATTGATATATTATATCTTTATGTTATTAGCAAGTTTCAGCTGAGATTCAAGCTCTGAAAGATGTGACACCTCTAGTGGATATCAAAGCTTCTAGTCGCCAAGCTATGGTTAACAGCTTGACTGATAACACAACAGAGACATTCTGGGAAAGTGGAGATGAAGATCGTAATAAAATCAAAATGCTCAATTTGGCTTGTGGTTCAAAGATTCTACCTAAAATGGTCTACCTGCATATTGATAATTGCAGAGATTTAGGAGTAAGATTAATTTATTAATTTAAATATATTATTATATATAGAAGATAATTTTTTTATTCTAGAATTTTTATTATTAAAGTCTAGGTTTTTTTTTAATAAAAAAAAGTGTTAGGAAAATTTATTTTTAGTAATGCTTTTAATTGATTTTTTTCTCTTTTCCTGTGTTAAATTATCAGAATTCTTTGTTTAGTTTTGTATCAAGTTTTTATTTTAAGTTGTAAGTTTTTTCTCCTTACATCCGTACAGAGAATTATTTAGTTAATTTTTAATGTAAAATAATTAAAAGGAAATTAAATTTTTAGAATGTTGTAGAATTTTATTAAGTAATGCAACTTATAAGTAATGTGAATTCACACACACACAGTTGATTTGTGTTTTATATAACCATATGTAGGCATCTGATGTTTTGTTGCTATTTTATCAGCATGCATTACATATGCTGATTCTTATCCATGACTCATAATTATTTATTAAATAAGTTATATATATTTCTTTTCCAGAATAAAGTTTCTGGAGTTTCTTTTAAAGCTGGTCCCAGTTTTGATGAAATGGTTAAATTGCGTCATGTGAGTGCAAACATTTCTCATATTATAACAGCTGCTGAATTGTGTTCTTTGTGCAGTTTATTATAATATTTTTTGGTTGTAAGGTTGATTTCTTTTTTAAACAGCTCATTTTAGGCATTATGTAATATCAATTTCAGTTTAGGCAACTTCTGTGCATTCTACTTTCATTAAACTATGTGGATGCAGTATCCATGGCCAGTTTTTTCAGGTTGCATGTTTGATCCCTGATGCTGTTAAAGACCCACCATGATGGGCATTAAATTTAGGGAGACTTAACACCTTAGGAGAATGAGATGCCAGCTCACGTCTCTTGATTGCAACTCAAGATTATTTGCCAAAGGCCCTAATGGGACTTCAAAATGCAATATTAATAAATACCATAAAATTCTGCACTTTTAACATGAAAAATGCATGTTATACACACTGGGTATAAAAATTATAATTTAAAAAATAAAAAAGATGTGCTTAAAAAACTTAAGACTTCTGCAAAGATCGGAATACTGTTTATTTAAAAAAAAATGTCATTCCTTATGAAGTTAAAGGGTTGTTTTTATAGAAACATACTATTTTTTTCAAAATCCTGGTGTAATACCTTGAATAAATGGCTTTAAAACATAATAGCATTGCTGAAGTACATTGCAAGTTCCTTCATAAAAAAGGGTGTGTGCATTACACAGCGAATATACCTTAAAATTAAAAGATGCAGCTTGAAAATATAGGTGCGTGTTATACACCAGTTACGTTATATGTCGTATTTTATGGTACTCTTACTTGTTCAAATTCACTATGTAATTTGTATTGTTTTAAAAGGTTTTATTTTTATGAATATATATATATATAACATTTTTGTTTTTCTGTCTTTGAAAATTTTAGAATATAAACAAGCTTTCATGCATCTTAACAAAGTTTTTATTATTATGGAAGACTATAATTTCAATAAAGATTATGTGTTGCATGTATAAAAGCCTTTAAAAAAATAATGAAATCCCTTTAAAGAAAAAGTATCTTTCAATTTATCTCTTGATTAATTGATGAGGATAGCATAAATATTAATTGGTAAGGTGTATTTATTTACTAGTAAACCTTATGAAATATTTTTAGTAATTGTTTTCTTTCCATTTTTCAACTTGGTACACATTTCAAGAACCCATTTGCTAAGTCAAAATCATCTATTTTTTAAAATTGTATAATCAAGCATATTTGTCCCTTGAACATTTTTGTTCATGATATTTACGACTATATATTTATTTTAACACTTAAAAAGTATAATCTTTTCTTTAATATAAATATGTGATGATCTACAGCTTGAAGTTGAGACACGTTATATTGGTTGGTTGAGCTGTGACATTCCAGATGAAAAATACATCTGTATTCGCTTGGAGCTTAAAGGGCCAGACAACACCCTCCGGTTGCGGCAGGTCAAGGTCTTGGGCACTCAAGAAGGAGAGAGCATCAACATTGGAAAGAAAGTGACAGCCATTCAGGTACAACAGAAGAATTGTGAAGCAGAAACTTTGAAAGTATTTAGATTGCTCACATCTCAGGTAAATATACCTTATTCATTCAAATTATTGTTTTCCATTGGGAGGGGATGAAATAAAATTTTGATATTTAATCTGTTATACAATTTTGATTGTCCAGAAACTTTCTTCAAAAATTAATTGGATTTTGTCTATATTATCTCTTTTTTGAATGAATTTTTTTAAATAAACTAATTATTTTAATTACTCATTATAGAATTAAAATACTGTTATTTCTCATTTGAGTATCTCTGTTTTCAAGAAATGAAGCTATATATATGATATTTAATTGGTTTAATAAATAAGTAAATGTAAGATCTAAAAAAAAAAAGAAAATACATATTTTTTAGTGTTAACTCTTAAAGAGAAAAGATGCAATATGAATGTTTTTTGTTCTTTTTTGTTTATTTATTAAATTTTTTGCAATTATATATTGTTGAAGTTAAAAATAGCTTATTTTATATCTTTTAAATATTTTTCTAGGTTTATTATTTTATATAAAAAGGATTTTTATAATTTATTTGCTTGATTATGGAAAATACTTTTTAAGCATTGTTACTGTATTAAAATATTACCTTTGTGGTTTATCAGTTTGATTAGTTTTGTAGAAATATGATATGGAGAATGTTGTTATAGTGATTTTTTACTTTACTATTGATTTACTTAAAGCCTAGTGGCTGAGTGGTAACTGTATCACGCTTCCTCGCCATAGGTCCAGGGTTCAAACCCCAGGCTCAGCGAGGTCAACTCAGTCTTTCGTCCCTTCAATGGGTTGATAAATAAGTACCAAGTTTGTGCTTGGGAACTAAACACTGGGGGTTTCATGTCAGATTGACCACCTGACCGGATCATCTGCTTGTGCTCCTCAGTGCCTAAGATCATGAAAACTGAAATGGCCACAGTAGGCCTTGGTCATCATGGGCTGTTGTGTCACTAAGTTTAGTTTAATTTACTTAGTGTTTATACAAAGGCTTCCTTAGTTAACTTTAAAAAAAAAATTGCAATTTGTACTTACAAAGGAAGAAGGAAATTGTTGTATTGTACTGTCAAAATGACATGATTTTATTTCTTTATAAACAGTGAATTTGATTCTGTTAAAAAATCTAGTTTAGATGTAGACCAGGCACAAAAAGTTTTTTAATTATAAAAGTAAAATTATTGTTTGAAGTTTTATATCTTCTAGAGTTTTAACCCTTAATTTCCATTTTTAATTTCAGGTATTTGGGAAGCTTATTACTGGAGAACATGAATGTGAGGACGAATTAAGGAACCAAGACATCGATAGATTGCAGCTATCTCAATCACAGAGTACTCTGGAAACTAACGATCTGAAGGAGCACATGGTTGGAATTCTGTTTTCGAGAAGTAAACTAACTCATTTGCAAAAACAAGTAAGTTATTTTTTTAAATATAAAAAGATATTGATATTATTTTTAAAGATTTGAATAGGAAATTAATTTATAGTTGTATATTTTTCAATTATCATAAAAACTTAATCTTGTATAAATTTAAAAAGTGGTAAGGTTGCAACTATAAAAAGGTTGAAAATCAAGAGCTCAAATAAAGACCTACCTATTATATGAATTAAAATATTACAGTCAATATATATATATTTTTTGTAGGTATGTTCCCACATAGTTGCTGCTATTAGGAAGGAAGCATCCAGGGTGCGAGATGAATGGGAGGCCTCACTCTGTAGCAAGTCTCAGTCTGTGGAAGATCTTCCAAAGTCCTCAGATGCCTACTGTTTTGAAATGCTTTCTATGGTACTGGCTCTCAGTGGTTCCAGTGTGGGACGCTGCTATTTAGCTCAACAAGCAGGATTGCTCAGGGATCTTTTTAGTTTGCTTCATACTGGTTCAGCAAGGGTACAGAGACAGGTACTTAATACTCTTGAATGTTCTTTCTGAAGGGAATTAAAAGTAATTCATCTGCATATTTTGTTAGAGATATCTATGAATTTTTATATAAAATATTTTATTATTTTTTGAATACAGAAGTCAGTTTCAATTTTTTAAAATATATTTTTAAATACAGTTGGACCTCTATGTAGCAGTCTCTAAATCCAGAAAAAGGTTTGTTAAGTGGAAAATTTGTTAAATAGATATTCTACTTTTAATATACTTTAGAAACCACATAAAACACGTTTTAAATAAGTACTATATAGTATTTTAAAAAGTGCTCACCTTTTTTGTAAGTTAATATCTATTTAATTTATATATCATACCCATAAAAAAAAAAGAAAGGAATAAACATGGCAAGGAAAACAAGGGAAAAAAAAAACTGTCAAAGAGTATGCAATATATTTTCAACATTTAAAAAATTATTTTATACTAAAAATAATGAATTTTGTAATGACATATTCTAATTTTAAGCCTACTAGTAATTTTATACATGCATTACTTTATAACCAGGAATTTTAAGCTTACACTACCACAAGCATCCTTAAATTCAATTACTGATAAAAAATTTTAATTTTATTTAAGTTTTTTTTAGAGGTAATTATGGCAGTTTTATTGCTCTAGCTGAGTTAGGTGCCTGGGAAAACCAGTTCAAAGTCATTCATCACCATAAAATGTGCTGAAAGAGAGAATCATTTGTAAAATGTACTAAAATATATTAAAATAAGGAGAAAAAAAATCCGAATCACACACACAAGTGAAAAAGGTAGTTAAATAGTAAAATGTTGTAACTTACAGCAAAAAGTATGCAAAATAGAGGTTCATGATAGGGAGGTTCAACTGTATATGATTAAGTGAATACATCTTTGAGCAAAATTTTTGAACTAAACTTTTACAAATTTTGATAGAAAATTGCAGGATATAAGTAGTCCTTGAAAAATCTTTAGATTTCTGTTTCTGATTCATAAGAACCCCTGTAGAAAAGGTTCAAATATATCTGAGATTCAAGAAGAAGTTTTAAAAACATTTATTTAAAGAAAGATAAATATTTTGAGTGTTCCAAATAAGATTGGAGAATTTTTACAATGTAAATGTCTATACATTTTCATCATTCTATTTTTTTTTACATTTGTACAAACAAGTAGTAACATGATGCTTTTGAATATCTTGATTTTGAAATTACAAATTAAGTATTCATCAGTCAGTTAATGTAACAAGAATTTTATCAAGCACTAGTATATAAATTAATTATTACTGCCAATATTTAAAAAAATTGCTTTTATTAATACTGCAGAAATACTTAAAATTGATTAAATATTTCTTTAAAAGTAGATTTTTTTTTAGTATTTGATATTCTCAAAACAATGATTAGTTCATTAATTTTGTAGGTGACTTCTCTCCTCCGAAGAGTTCTGCCTGAGGTGAGTCCACCCACTTTAGCCTCCATCCTAGGTGTTTCATCTTTACCTCCCTCAGATTTCAGTATCATCACAGAGAGTAACAAAGACAATAAACCGGAGGAGAGTTCTTTTGACATCCATAAGACAGGCATCTTGGATGTGTTCCTGTCTTGCATTGCGAAAGCACTCAATGTACAAACAAAAGTCAAAGGATCATCATCCACGAACAGCAAGGGAGTCAACACCGTCACTTTAGCAACATCCATCCATCCCAGGTGAGAAACTGTTGTTTTTAAACAAGTTTTACTCTTTATTTATTCTGCTTAGTTGCTTAAAGTTATTCTCTCTTTTCTGTATATTTAAAGTCCATTGATTTTGAAAACTATTAGTGTAAAATGTCAATGATATTTATATTTTACTTTAGAGACAATGTTGGTACACGGTGGTGGTTGAGAGGCTGCATGGCAAGAAAATTAGCTGAAGTTATCATACAACTCTTAAAAGACATGGCTGCTGTATGTATTTCATCTGAGTTTGTGTTTTTTAAATTATAATTTTTTTCTGGATTAAATAAGTAGGCATTTTTTTTCCTTAATAGGGCAAACTAACAGATGGTTGGGCAACGATTACCAAAGGTGCTATTGCTGAGAATATTTTGAACCTTACTAAGCTAGAAGAGCAACATCGTACACCATCTGAATGTTTACGAACTCCAACTGTATGTTTTAATTCTTGTTTTCTTTTGCAGTGTATAAAACTCATAAATTTTTTTTTTATTTGAGCCTCAGTTTTAATTGCTTTTTTTTTTAAATAAAAGAACTTGAGTTTTTGCTTTTTATTTGTTCTATATTTTGTTGTATTTTACATTGTACAATTATTTAAGTAATTACAAGTAAAATTAAGTAAGAAAAATTGCCATTTCTTTTATTAACATTAGAATTAACATTAAAATTTTTTCTTTAAAAATAAAAGCATCGATTATAAGTACTCATGATTTTTGGCATAATTTAATTAGTATCTCTGTATTTTTTAATGCATTGTCAAGTTACCAATTTTCTGATTACAATATTAAGGAAATAAAGAGTGTGTGTGTTTTAAAAATAATCATTAAATATGAAAACTATTCTAAAAGACTTAATATCTTATGTATTGTGCTAAGCTCATATTCAGAAGGAAAGGTAATTGTAAACTGTAAAGTTATCTTCATTTGAAAATATTTTACCATTTTGTTGTTGTTGATGCATCTATTTTAACAATAATTAATAGAATAATTTCTCTATTTTGTTAGCTGTGGCTAGCTTTGGCTTCTTTATGTGTGTTGGACCAAGAACATGTTGAGCGCCTTTCATCTGGTCAATGGGCAGCTGGAGGTGATGGTCAACAAGCCCAACCTCGGGTATAAAAATAGAAGTTTGCTTAAAAATATTTATGAATTTTTTAAAAAAATTGTATAAAGCTTAATCAGTATTTTAAAACACATTGATCTTAAGATTAAACATATACAAATAATATTACTGATTGTGAATGTATTGCTTTTTGAAATTATTTATTATTATTTCTAGCCATTTTGTGATAATCATGATGATTCTGAAACTCCAGCAATAATTTTGTGCTCAACTTGTGGAAATCTGTGTGCAGAATGTGATAGATATTTACATTTGAGTAGAAAGACTCGCAGCCATCAGCGGCAGGTATGATCCATTTTAAAAGTGTTGATAATTGATTCGTGCTCATATGTATCTAAAAAAATGTGCAGAAATTTCCCAAGGAAAAAATGTATAGTTATGGGTGCATTTATACACATTTGCAAATATTTGTACGTAAAATTCTTTTTTTTTCTTTCTGCATGCATTAATAACAATCTTCTAGTGTAATATTGGATTTGCATGTTCATATAATGTTTATTATTAAAAGCTGTTATATGTATAAGAAACAGAATTGGATTATTTCAAGTAATCTAAATGTAAATTTAAATACATTATGTTTGAACCTGTGGATAGATTTTTTTTTGTTCAATTGAATTATTTTGTTTAAGAAGTTAAAATATGATGCAGTGTAACTATTAAATTAACTACTATAAAGTATTTAGATTACTTTTTACTTTTATATGCATCATTATAGGAGTGGAATAGCTGTTTTATCCATCATAACTATAGTTTTAAATAATAAAATCATAAAAATGTTTATATGCATAAAATTTACTCATTTAACCCAATTTTGCGTTATGCTTTTAAACAGCTTTAAAGTATTACTTTCTCTACCTCATGTATTGAGTTAAAAACATTTTTTCCCCCTAATGGGGCTGTGGATTGGTAATCACCATTGCATACATAGTACATTCTTCAGGGAGCTGGTATTGCTCTTTAGTGTAACACCATATAGGTGGATATCAATTGCCACAATGTAATTTTAACACCCAGTTTTTTCTTCCCAGAGGGAAGCACCTGATCTTTGATGGTGGGAAACTGCACTAGGAATTAAATTTTTCCATGAGCACTCAAGCCAAAGAGGCACTCTAGGGATCTTTAACATGCCACATAATCATACAATATAGAAGCTGTTAATTTCTTGTATCATGAAAGTCCTCCAACTTGGGCATAGGTTGAACCTGCAAACTTGGTTGTACAAGGCCTGCTCCAAACCAACTACGCCACCCAACCAGCATTGAGTTAAAAATAGATTTGCATAATTTTTACGTATAATCATTTGATATAAATTTATTTCATTATTTTCTGCAAATGGATTATTTAAGAAAATTATACACAGTATTTATTCGAATCTAAGCTGCCATCGATTCTAAGCTGCAAAATTCACATCAAGCTTTTGTAAAAAATGAAAAAATGGTGTAAAATGGTTTATTGATGTCCAATTTTATGAAATTAAAATAAATTTAAAATGAGAATTAAGAAAAAGTGAATAATTAGTTATTTTATCAGTATTATAAACTTTTAAATATGAGCATGAAACTGTAATTGCTCTTAATTTCCTCATCCAATGAATTTCTTTTCCATCGATTCTAAGCTGCACTCGATTTTCAGTAGCATTAACATTGGAAAAAAGTGCAGCTTAGATTTGAGTAAATACCGTATGTAACTAGCATTTTAAATAAGTTTAATGCACATCACACTACTCTTGCAATTTCTGTTTTCAACAAACAACAAATTTAATTTCCTCAAATAATTTATTAGTGTCTGAAAGGTTTCCTTTTTTAAAGTAATTGAACTTTTTTCCTTGAAAGGTTTTTAAAGAGGAAGAAGAAGCCATCAAGGTTGATTTACATGAAGGCTGTGGCAGAACAAAATTATTCTGGGTGATGTGTTTAGCTGATTCAAGAACTCTGAAAGCTATGGTGGAATTTCGAGAAGGAAACAGAGGTGTGTGTAGTTTTCATTTTACTTTAAAAGATTTTTCTATTCTTTTAAAATTGTGTAATTTAATTTTTGCTGATAGTTTTGTATTCATGATTTGCCTTTATCATAAGTATTCATGTAGTGAGTTTAGATAAAATTTTTAATATTCTTTCATTTTTGAGACTATACTTTAGTGCAATAAAAAATATGAATTTGAATGTGTGAATTTTTCAGGAAAACCAAATTCATCGGGTGTATGCAGGTTTTGTGGGTCAAGTAGTAGCACTGGTCTTCTGTCTATTGGCAATGTGTGCAATGAACCAGAGTGTCAGGTAACGAATATTTCATAATAAATATTAAATTTTAATGTATGTATATATTTTCTCTGACATTAAAATGTCAATTCTCATCCTAGGAACATGCTAAAAATGCCTGTTCTAAAATGCTGCAATGTGGGCACATGTGTGGTGGTATCTGCAATGAGAGTCCCTGCCTTCCTTGCTTGCTTCGATGTGGAGATGTTTCGAGCCTCAAGCAGGATGCAGATGATATGTGTATGATTTGCTTCATTGAAGCACTTGCCTATGCACCTGCCATACAAGTAAGTTTTATTATAGTGATATTAATCTATAAAGAATAATTTTCAGAGAGGGGTATCAATCCTATTTATGAACATAGAAATCTTTGTTTTGATATATATTGAATTACCATAATTATTCGATTCTAAGCTGCACCCTGAAATCTCAAAATTTTTTTGTGAAAAAATGTTGTCATCAATTCTAAGCCGCACCCCCAATTCTTTACTCATTTTTGAGAAAAAAATCAAAAATTGTGTAAAAGGTTCATCAACATTCGATACTTAAAAAAATTTTGAATGAGGAATAATAAGAAGTTAATACTTTATTTTGCTAGGATTTAAAAACTTTCCAATACATACATGAACCTATAATTGCTCCAACTGTCAGTATCATGTTTCAAAAATGATTCGTCAATCCCATTGCTACGGCTGACTTCGGAATAGGTACCGGCGACACCATTTTCCCACACAATGTGTGTCGTCTTCCATGTCATCCAATGCATTTGTTATGCAGCATTTTTTTTTAAAGAATGTATTATAGAAGAATGCAAAAGAATTATTAAAGACTGTTGAACATTTGCAAGCAAAAAATATATTTTGTTTGTGCCTTCGACGCATATTTGTTTCCTATCTGTAAAATTTCCTCTTTTCATACTTGACATACTTCATAGTGAACTCATCTTGATGCTGTTACCGATATCTCTGAGGTTTAAGTGATCAAAGAAAACATGTACAAAATTTTTTTCTAAATACAAGAAAACTACAATGTTTAGGATAGTCTGAATTCCTGGAGATAAACTGCAGAATGGAAGTGGCAATCAATGCAAGTGGCCAGAATGGACGGTTACATTTTTCCTTTTGAAAGGGGTCGAAACTCAATTTCCCCCATCCAACAAATGTTTTGCCTTCATTTCTAAGCCGCACCCAATTTTCAATTGCATTAACACTGCAAAAATGGTGCAGCTTAGATTCGAGCAAATACGGTACATTGAATTTGTAAAAGTATTAACACATGACTGTATATTTGAAATTATAATTGAATAATATTTGAAATGCGTAAGTGAATTTTAAATTTAAATGAAATGTAGATAGTTGTTGCCCAACTGATTATTCTTTAGAAGATGAAAAATATGAATAGTAACCAAGGGCATAGCTACCGCCATATCAACTGTATCAATGATACAAGGCCCTCAAAATGTGCAAAAATAGATTGTGAGAATGCCTAGGAATTTTGATACTGGGCCTACTCACGACTAGCTATGCCAGTGATGGTAGCTCTCATGTATTGTAGAAAAAAGGTTTATTATAATATAAATTCTCTAACTATGCTGCAAAAAGCGTTATCCATGCTCATTTCAGGTTTAAAGACAAAGGTTTAAGTGATTTAGGAAAGTAGTTTTACTTTATCTCATCTCAAAATCTTACTTTTAAGGGTATTAATATTCTGAATGCTTAAATGAATTCTAATTATGATTAAATCAGAGTGGTTGAACTAGAAAGGTTTCACGGTCATGTTTTGGCTGTAATTTTTGATGTTTAGTTGTAAATTAAAATATTGAATATATTTATAAAACTTCTTTTTGGTATATTAACAACATAGATTATAGGTAATTGTCAAAATTATTAGTCTATTAAAAGGTTTGTGTTTTATTCATTTTCTCATTACAGAAACATGCAAAAAACAATTGTTCCAATATTAATAAATTTAATTTCTTTGTACAGGAATATATAAATTATCCTTTTTATATATATTTCTATAAACAATTTAATACTAAATTCATTTGATTAATGAATAATATTAATATGTTATTAAATAGTATGTTATAATAAATTTTATTTTAATTATTAACCAAATTTCAGCTTTCATGTGGCCACGTGTTTCATCTCCATTGTTGTCGTGCAGTCTTGACAAAAAAATGGTCTGGACCTCGTATCACATTTCGCTTCTCCTTGTGTCCAATATGTCAGGTATTTGATTATTACATATTTGGCTAGTAAAAAATTCTATTCAAAATGACCGTCACTTGTGATAATTTCATTTTGTGTTTTTGTTATGCATTTTGTAACATAGTAACTGCTTTCTTTGTAACCGATAAGCACTCTTAATTTATTACTTATTTTTTCAATTCTGTATGACACTCAATATTCTTTAATAAACTTTTTGTAATGAAAAGTTTCTTTATTGTTAACTTGAGGTAAATAAATCTTTTGAAAACTAAGAGCTTTAGTGCTTCTAAATTTAAGGTCAGAAAATTTTATGTATTACATAGCATTTTAAATATTTTATAAGTAACTTATTATTTCACACAAAAAATTTAGGAAATGTATTTCTATGATAATTTTATCCATTAAAAAGAACAAAGTATAATACAGTGGTGGTAAAAATTGTGGACACTTTTGGAAGTTTTTTTAAGTTGGTATGCTTACTGAAAATGTTGCTTTTAACAAAAAGTCGTATATATCATTTTAAAGAGAATTTAATACTGTATTCAATTGGGAAAAATTAAATATTTGTAATACAAAAAATGTTAAGCTGCAATAATTATTGATATATAGCAGCAAGTTATAAATATTTAGTTAGGTAGCCTTTATTTTTTATTACACTTGCATCTATGTTTCATTGAGCTGAGGATAGTTAAAAGTTGTTTCTTCATTATTACATGATATTTGTGATTTTACATATCATTTAAAAGTGGGTAGAAATTTTTTAATTTATACTTTGAAAAGAGTATTTGTTTTTGTATGATTTTTTTCTATTAAACTACCTATTAACAAATGCTGATAGTCCTATTCTAAATCTTTATTTCTTTCACTTCCTTTAAAAGTATTTACTTTTGTATTGTTAATATAAATTAAATGTTCTTTAAAAGGCCCCAATGGATCACCCAGTATTAAAGGAATTCTTGGATCCTGCTCGAAGTCTGTTTGAAGATGTGAAGCGCAAGGCCCTCATGAGATTGGAATATGAAGGATTGCACAATGTAGATGCTATTTCAACCCCTGGTGCCAGGTTCTACAAGGATCCTGCTGGATTTGCTATGGATCGATATGCATATTATGTTTGTTTCAAATGTAAAAAGGTAATCTCTTTAAAGAGAAGTGTGAGATATTTCTTATTCCTTTGTTGAAAATCCTTTCTGTACAATCCAAAGAATCAACAATTTTTCTTGAAAGCAAAAAGATTAATTGGGTCTTCTTTGTAATAACTTTTTCACCCTTTTTATTATTGCACATTGCGTTAGCATAATCTGTGATTATAGCTTTTTCAAAAATTAATCAATGTTTTTCTTATTCATTGTGAAACCAATTAACTGCTGTTTGCAGGCATACTATGGTGGAGAAGCCAGATGCGATGCTGAAGCAGGTGCTGGAGATGACTATGACCCCACAGAGCTTGTGTGTGGAGCATGTTCTGATGTTTCCAGAGCACAGGTGAGAGATGATTTTTAAGCTTAAAAATAAGGCCTAATGATGGCATTGTTTTTGAGGGAAACTTAAGGGGGTGTCTGATTTAATGGATAAGGGCAGATCAAATCTCTCAAGACTTGCTACAAATATTGCTTGGCTATTAAAAATTCCAATTCATACTGCAACATTTACCAATAGTGTGTTCAATTGATGCACCATTTCTGCTACCAGTAGCAACAAATGCTTTAACAACCAGTAATGAACTAAGTTACCATTCATACTAGTTGATTGTGTATGCATTTACTGTCTTGCTAGGTGTACCAAACAATATATGTTTTACTTTTAGAGAACAAGAAAATTAAGTTTATTTATGCTAAAAATTTATGCAGTTATTCTGTGCCTGTTAAGTTCATGATTTAAAAAAGGGTTTTATTATTTTTGTATTTAAAAAATATTCATTTATTTTAAACATTTGCATTTGATACATTATCCAATCTAGTAGGTTGTAATATTTTTTAAAAATTGCTAACGAAGAAGAGTATTATTGAGAAAAGAACTTAGAATATTTTTGATGCAAAGAACAGGTAATATTTGTTACATAAAGGATAAAATAATTTGCTTGATACTTGAGAATGCTGTTTGTGTGTAAAAGTTCTATTATTTGTTTACTATACATAACATAGCAGTATGATGCAAACTACTCAAAAGAGTACTTCTACTCTGGAGGTAAATTTAAAAAAATTATCATATCTATATGTAGTGCTGTCAGTATTGTTTTTTACTTGTTAGAAATTGGCCTACAGCTTTTTGAAAGAACATTGTTTATTTAATTGCAAGTTTTCCTGTTTCATAGCTTTTGAGTTTAATTTATTTTCATAGTTGTATAAATGTTCTGTCTTAAACTGAGGATCCATTGTAATAACATTGCTTTTAATGTCTCATTTGTATCATATTTTTATTGTAAGAACAATTTAACTAAACTAATTTAACAATTTGAGCTAAATTAACTCCAGAATTGTGAACTTTTATAACTGAAATAAAATATTCAGTTATATATTCTAAAACTGTGTTAATTTTATGTTTGTTTTATAGATGTGCCCCAAGCATGGTACAGATTTCCTAGAATACAAATGTAGATATTGTTGTTCGGTAGCTGTTTTCTTCTGCTTTGGAACAACCCACTTTTGCAATGCCTGTCATGATGATTTTCAACGAGTCACTAATATTCCTAAAGCAGAATTACCCCATTGTCCTGCAGGTAAATGAACTTTCCTTGTAATTTATCTTTTTTGATGGTTTTTTAAAAATTTCAACTGTTCTTCAGGCTAGCTATACATTGCTAATGACAGGGGTAAAAGTCTAGCCCTTAAGCAAATGTTAGTCGATCAGGTGGCATAAGTAACAACAACGATGTTAATTGGTTTTATTCTGATTTATGTATTGAAATTAAGCTAATATTTTTATTTACAAATATTTCACTTTACTGCAAGTCAGCTAGTTGATATTATATATATATAATTAATAATTTATTATAATTATACATTTTTAGACTGTCAAATGGGACAGTTTAGTGTACTTATATACATATATGATATTGTTGTAAATTTTAAAATTATTATTGCTGAGATTTTTTCATAGTTATTTTTGTCAGATATGTTTCCATGTAAATGTCCTAAAATTACATTACAATGTGAAATAAATTGATCAAATTGTTTTGTTATTCACAAATTTGCTAAATAATAAAAAAAAGTCGTTGCTGAAATTTGAACAAAACTCGGAAATACTTTGCAGTGAAAAAAGTGTTTGAGTATATTACTCGGACATGTATTGAATCTTTGAAATTGTTTTAAAACGTATCAATAAATATAAATTTTTGTTTAATAATGCGAAACAAAATATAAGATGGGAAAACTTAAGGTGAATACATTCTTAAAAAATTTTGGTATATCAAATGTAGTATAATTAATTATGAGTGATAATTTTTCCCCTTAGGGCCCAAGGCAAAACAATTAGAAGGGGAGGAATGTCCTCTTCATGTGAAGCATCCCTCTACCGGAGAAGAGTTTGCCCTAGGCTGTGGTGTGTGCCGAAATGCACACACCTTCTGAGGCATGTATATAGATCTCTTAAGAAGCCCATCCCAGCTGCTGTTGATAAAAGCTGTATATTATAAGCTTTTGAGTGCCACATTTTTCACCCACTGTACATGTATATTATGAACTCTGTACATAACTTGTAAATTAGCCTTTTTTGCCTACATTTCATCCATATCTGTCCTGTGATGAAGTCTCATGGAAAGAGGTTTCGCATCTGACGTTTCTGGCTTCCATTAATGGATTTGTGATGCATGCTGAAAGAATGAATTGAATGCAAATTTTACAAGCAATAAATAAGAATCTCCAATCAGAATATCCATGAATGAAATAATTTTACACATTTCTAAAAGTGAATTCACTACCTTCTAATTATAAACCACTTTTTTTTAATTATTTCTTTTATTCTGGAGAACAAAATAATTTTTTAGGGTGATTGTATGGATGAATGATGCTAAAACAATATTTTTTTGAAATCTTAATTTGCAAATAAAAATATTAAATCAAATTTTGTGTGTCTTGAGTTTTCTAATTTTTTTTCATATCCACAGGTATGATTAAAAATTGTATAAGTGCAGAAAATCCGATATAACCCAATGTTTTGTATTGCAGTTTTGTTTTGAAAGTTTCACATGTATGTAGTTATGTTTCACAGAATTTGCAAGCATCTGTAAAGTGTAAGCAATACCCTCCCCCCCATAGAATTTGAAGATGTGAGGAAAAATTTTAAAAATAAATATATTTCACCAACTCTGTAGTGGTAACATATCATTCCATGCAATTCCTGCTTCCAATATATATAACGTATTACTCCTTTTTTTTTTGTAAATGATTGTTTCTTAACATATCTTCCATTTGGCCTTATTTTTTTTTATCCAAAAATGTGTAGTACATGTTAAACTGCACAGAATTTTTTATTTTTAACTTAACATTTAGATATGCTGAAAAAATTCAGTACAATCTATGCTTTTAGAATAAGTGTCTCATGGTAAATTATTAATTTTTTTTTAATTACCAAGTCATAGTTCATTAGTTTCATTGACCAGAAAGAAAATTGTAATGCAAATTAAATTTTAATTTTAGAAATTATAGATTATAATATATAATTTCATTATTTTGAACAAATTAGTTAAAATGTTGTTTCTATTGTAAAGAAATTGGGAATTTCAATCGTTAATCAAAAATATTTTTTAAAAGGTAATGACTATAATTTCATACCATTAGTTTAGAATTTAAAGACATAAAACTAGTATGAAAAAGAAAATTTAATACATAATTAATACATACATACTTTTGCTGTAAATGATGTGCTCATGGAAAAAGAGATTATGAAATATCATGGAACAAAACATTAGTATATGTTATGTGAAGTGTATATATTTTTTTTAGTTAAAATTATGTATTAAGGAAATCCGATATTGACAATAAATTGCTTTCATTATTATATCTAATAATCCATTATATGTTTAGTGACACTGACTGCGGTGCCAGGTTCGAATCCCGGAGAAGCCATATACGTTTGTGAATGTTTAGTGCCTTCGCGGCATGGAGGTAAATAGCTGTCGAGCTGCAAGTCCTCATGAGGTGGGAGGCCCCTGACCACCTCCAGGGTTTTCTCCCTCAAAATTGGGGTGAAACCAAACAAAATTGTACTGTCACCTGCATGGTGCTCAAAGCTAACGACTGGTGTAAAAATCTAGCCCTTAGCCATGATGAATTTCGTGGGCCTTGATCTGATGTTACTGTGGATCAGGCGGCATATTCTGTGCTCGATATTCTCTCATGCACTCTGATGGCGATTTGGCAGTAGCACTTGATGAATTTGCACTATTTTTCTGTCACTTTTTCAACTGGACTTGCTGCTAATTTTTCTTTCACAGAACTCTTCTCCTCTTTGTGCATTTGATTTAGGCATTCTGACTAGAACTAATAATAATTCAACACAAATGAAAATTAAAATAACAAATTAGCCGCCGAATACATAGCCATGTAGCCAAAAAAATCTAAGGAAATATTTAAAAAAGGCACGCTTTTACTGCAAGAGCTATTTTGTCTACACCGTAATGCATAAATGTTCCTGGGTCTGGAAGAAAAGGACCCCCAATGGGAAGGTGGGCAATCATCCAACTTTTCCACGGATATAACGTAAGTCACATGGTGTCCCTACTCCCCCCTTTTCCATCCACTCGGGGATGGGGGAGAAGGCTACTTCCGTTCACTTTTTCGACTGTTACTCAAAACTGGGCAAATTTCTCATTCACTCCCGAGCGCAAAAAAGTTTCACTTCAAAATTATTACATACAAATTTGAAATTTAATATTCATCCCTAAAGTGTTATGTGTGTCATCAAATTAAAATTTAAGTTACAAAAATTACTAAAAATGTTACTTATAATGGTTGTAAATTGGAGCATTTTAAAATTGAAATTATTGAATCTATGTTAAAAACATTACTTTTCAATATCTATCAAAATTTATTTTAGGAAATAGATTGTGTTTACTAATTTTACATAATAGAAATTAACTAAAATTGGATGCGTTTTAATACTCCACACATTAATACATAAAGGGAAAACATTTATTCATGCATAACATTACAATTAATATACAGATCATTTTTATTTCAAAGGAATATGATGAATTAAAAATTTGATCCTTTAGCAAAAACTGCCATGCTAAATAAAACAAATTTTCAATAGATATAAGTATTTTGGAATGGTACTACAAATTCAGCAGTACATGAAAAAAGGAATTTAATTCAGTATTATTTGTATAATTAGAAACAAAATATCCATAAGAGATTTTAAAAATTTAAAACTTTTCTCCTATTGTTAATTTATAATCATTGATATCAAGCATATTTTAAGGCTTTCCGATCACATTAAACAAACAAGGATCATTCTAATTGAATTTTGCCCTGGACCTTGAAAAGCAAATTTATCGACCCATCCTATTTTTTAAAATAACTTCTAACGGTCAATCATAATGATTTGATATGTATTAAATAAAACATTCTTTTTGAATTTAACAAGAACATAAATCTTTTTACAAAATTGAACGAGATATTTTGATTATAAGGGTTGAAAATTTTATTTTACAATTTTTTTTCTTGTAATCAAAATTTATTATTCAGTATTTTTCAAGATTATTAAAATACTTCCTTCCTCCTTAAATCCAAATGGTATTTCTTTTATTAATTTTTCTGAAACATATGATCAGCCCTTTGCAAGACTTAGAATGAACCCTGTTTGAAATGGTTTCTTTTTTAACTGACTTTAAAGTTTTCTGAAAGAAAAAAAAATATCACAGAATGTCTGGAAAAAAAAACAACACTGGATAATAAATACATGCTTTTAGCAGTTTGCAGCAAATATATTAACAATAACTGATGATTTTACACAGCATGTTATATGTGACAGATGCTATGTAAATAAAATCATTATTCATAAAATTATCATAAATTATACATACAAATGCAACAAATAAATTCATTACTTAAAAAATATACAAAACCACACAAATTCAGTGACCCAATATTACCAATTTAAAAATGAAATGTAATCTCATAATATATATGTATTAAAATATATCTATAAAAAAAACCTTTTAAAAGAAAAGATTTTGTAATTTATAGTTCATATCAATACATACAAGGTAATGCAGTGTAAATATTATAAAAGACATATCAAGTACACACACATATAGTTATAAAACATGTATTGTTCTACACATAGAGTTTTGTAACACAAATTTCCAACACCTAACATCAATATTATATGCTTAATAACAATTAAACCTCTAAATAGAGGCTAAATGCACAAAATCACAAAGTGCTCGACTAGCATTCTAAACAAAAAAATGTTGCAGAAAGTATTCATGTATATACACTATACGAAAACAACACATCAATTATAAACTTAACACCGGTATAAAACAGCTTATTGAGTAGTAATGTACCATCACCACATCATATGAATAAAAAATTGACACACCAAAGAGTGAAAAATAACATTCTATCATGTATTAATTACACATCAAATTTCAAAGTAACAAAAGCATAATCTCGAATTTTGGATTTATTTTGATTGATTTGCAAAAGATATTTTTAAATATATGAATCATTTAAATTATCAAAAAAGTTCCTTTTATTTTATAGGTGTTTCTTTGAAGTATTTATCATAGAAAGATTTGGATAAATTACCATAAGTGTACTTATATTTAAAAATATATATAATTCAATTTTGTATCTAAAAAAAGAACAGCTCTAAAACAAAATATTTCATTAAAAAATGCAATTTTAATATCACTTTTTAAAAAATTAATTTCTACAGTTTGTCCTTTTTAAAAATTTTATCTTTCAATGGTATAAGGAAGAATTATTAAGCCACCCATATGGCATACTGGTTAGTCATGTTAACTGTTGCTTCATATGACCTGGGTTTGAATCTCGGAGAAAACATGGATGTTTGCAAATGTACAATGCCTGTGCTGCATATAAGTACTCTAAATATTCATTGAGCTGAAAGTCCTCTTGAGAGATTGATGGTAGGGGAAGAGGTGGAAGGTCCCCATCCCTTCTATGGTGTTCTCCCTCAAAACAAACTGTCATCTGTATGGTGCTCAAAGCTGTGGCTAATGCCATGTAATCTGACTCCTTGCCACAATGAATTTCACGGGTTTCAGATCTGATATGTTGATCCAGTGGCATTGGAAACAACAACTGAACTATTGAAATATTATGAAGTAAAAGGATGGGCAAGAAGACTTAAAACTATGGCATAAATTGGTCTAATATTTATAGCAATGTATATTGGAAGCACATTCAAGAAATGCAATGAAATACAGCTTTTATAAACATTCAGACATGCATATATCTATGTATTACAATCAAACTATATCTTACAATTAATTCAGCAATCTATAAAACTTCAGGAAATTCTAAATATAATAAAAACAAAATTGTGCTATTTAAAAAAAAATATATGGGTTTCATATACATCTATAAAAAATTGAATCTAAATTAGATGATCTCATGAAGCATATAAATAATGTGAATTTCGAGGAACAATTAAAATGAGATTCATGGTCATGAAATACAAATAACTTAAATGAATAAATAGGTACTTATTTATGATCTACCATTACATTCTTTTGGTGATTTTTCCTCCTTGGCTTCATTTAACTTTTATGTATTTTCTAAAACATGATTTAGACAAAGAAATAGGTCAAAATAGAAAAGCCTGAAGCACTAGCTGTATTTCAAGAATTTGATATGTTTCATAAAGAAAAAATTATTTTAAAAAAATGAGAACAGTCTAACAAAAATGAAGTTAAGAAAAGGTAAAGAAATCATATGGTAGATAGTATGAGTAATTGATATGATAAAAAGAAAATTTCTAACTTGTCGACCAAATATGTTTTTAAGTTTACTAGAGAACAGGGGCAAGTGATAATGAATCCAAAGTCTCTTTTATGATTAAAATCACCCAAAAAAACATAAGATAAATATACCAATAAATCATTTATAACTGATCTATTACATAAATGATACATTTTCTTCTACAGGGGAAACTACATCTTCTTGCCTTCTTTTATCTGTGGAAAAAAAAAATCAAAATATATAGCAGAACATAAATACAAGGATTAAAAAAAAATTAAGAAAATTAACATAAAGAATATTTTATTTAAATAAACTATATTTAATACCTTTGTACAAATGAATTATGCTACTTTTTTTGATGTAACTAATCCTTTAAATCCAGTGTTGCAAAAATACAGTATTAACTGAAATTTTTTAATTACTTTTTAAGGATGTGTATGACTACAGCTGAAAAACAGTTTTCAGAAATGCATAAATGACAATTTTTTTTTTAAAAAAACGCTGTTTTTAAAAATTAATCCACTTTCTCCTCCAAGTAAAAGAAAAAACCGAACTGAAAAAAAAATTTCTACATTGAAAAAATGCTAATTTTTGTTACACCTATTAAGTAAAATTCTGTTTAAGGCCTAAAATAGTTTTTTTTAATGAATTCATAACATATGAAAATACACAGTTCAAATATATATATAGCTTTTAAAATTTGTATTACACCCTTAGTAACAAAAAGAGGAAGCGTAGTTGTGCTACGCAGTATTTACAAAACATATCCTCTCACCCAGTATAGTGGTTAGTGATGCTGGTTGCAGGGCCTAGGTTCGAATCCTGGAGATTGGTGGAAATGGAAGAGAGGTGTTCTCCCTAAAAATTGGGGTAGAACTGAGCCAAATCGTACTGTCACCTGTATGGTGCTTAAAGCTATGGCTAACAACACACGTACAACTAGCCCCTAAATTTCGTGGGCCTTGATCTGATGTTACTGTCAGTCAGGAGGCATAAGTAACAACAACACACATTTGAATTCTTTTTTAGAGCAATGTTTATCACATTTAATTCAATGCAGCAGTTAATAATGGAGTTGGAAGATAAATATGTCTATCAGATTATATATTCAAAATGTTATAGCTGAAGTAAAAAAATATATCATCAAACAGTACAAGCAAATTAAAATTGTCATATAGCAAATGTAGATCCTTTTTGGATCACATGGACCACATTTTATTTTTAAAACAACAGGTAGTGTAACAAACAGGTTTGAGTAATTTTACAAATACTTTTATAACCTAATACCTGAAACCTTTTACAAGTCTAAAAAAACCCATTACATCTATTCAGTAGAAAAATATTTGAGAAATGCTAAACATTATATCAATTCTTACACTTTTCCACATTTATATTTTGTTCTCTTTCCTATATTAACAATTGAAATTCTAATATTTAGACAAGAAAAACAATAATAGCTAAAAAAATAAAGTTTGACATTAAGCAGGAAAAATGGAAGCCTCCTGGATTTATAATAAAATATAAATTTTAGCATTGAAAATTATTCTTTTGTAATATTATTGCTTTTAGATTAATTTTTGCTGATAGAATGTTTCAGTTTTTTTGCAACAATTTATGAATTTAAAATAATGCATTTTTAAAATTTATTCTTGGAATAGTATTTATCAGATAATAAGAACATAACATTTATTTTGAACATTTCTACAATCATAAAAGACTGGGTCCTTAATGAGTTGAATCATTCTAACCTTTTTAATAACTTCTTCATGTACATAAACAGTGATTAGAAAGCTAAGGCCTGCCGAGAGTTCCTATCAAGTCCACCGCAGATTTTAAAACAATAGTAGAAAAATTTTTAATTTCAATTTTTTTTTAAAAAAATTAGTTTATGGACATTTTTATTTTTGCATATGCAAAAGATTTTATAGAAATTAAAAATTTGTGCAGGTTCAAAATATAATTGTAGTAACTTGTACAGAAATTTATTTAAAAACAAGTTTAGAGCTTCCCACTATCCGAATATGCACAGACCAATAACAAAGTACATGGCAAGCTGGTTTTAAAAATCAGGTCATAAAAGCTCATCTAATTCAATATTAATATCTAAATTCTTATTTGCATAAAATTGTGATATTGTAGTGAGTGATAGCTTACACACATTGGTAGCTTATTCACACCAATAAGAAATAGATAACACCTTACTTTCACAGTTTTCCTTACATCTCCAGGAAGGAAGTGGTCAGCTTTGTTTCATGTTAAACTTTACATTTCTAGTGGAGTAAATAAGTACTCTAAAGTAATTTTTAGTAAAGTAAATAATAAATAACATAAGTCGCTTTAAGTAAAAAAGTTACATTCAACATAAGTGTTGAAAGTTAAATTAACAGAGAGGAAATCATTAAACGAACGGTATTATTAGTGCTTGTTAATATTGAGGATATTAAAATATTTCAATCCCAAAATGTCTACTAAGAAGGTTAAGTTGCATTAGAGTGTCATGTTTTCAAAGATGAATGGACTTGTGTATCATTTTTTCCCAGTTATAATATATAAACCAATGTATCTTATTTGCAACAAAATTAGAGCAATTTTTAAAGAATACAATATTTCCTGCCACTTCATTTTCAAGCGTGAAAATTCCAATTGCAAAGCTATGTCCTAATTATAAAAAGCAAAAGAAAAACAAATAGCAGAGATTTGGAAAAAATTATGAAGTCAGCAAATACTTTTTAAGAAAACATTTTTCAGAAAATAGTTACATATTTAAGTTATATTGTAACATACAATATTGTTAAAAGTAATATAGATCTTACTGATGGGAGGTTTGTTACATACTGTATGCTCCAAGTTCTTAACTATAAGTTTTTCTAGAAAAACTGACACTTAAAAGTTAAAGCCATATATAATCCTTTTATTCCCCAATTGGAGTCAAAGATCGACAATTTAAATTCTGCTTCATAAATACGGATGAAAGCACTGATTGTTCACCAAATGTGATTTATAGATGTTTAAGAAAGTACAGTGGAATTGCCCGGTATGTAGCCACTAAAGTGAACAACCACTAGGCGTGACATTTTTCATGAACTTCTGGAAGGGTTTTAAACTTTGAAAGAAAAAATATGACAGGGAAAAAATCTGAATTTTTTAAGATCTTTAGTTAAAAATACGAATGTTGTTGCAACCAGGAGGTTGCAGGTGTAAGAGGGTTCGGAGAAGAAACAGGCATGATCTTAAAATCAGTTACTTTTATTTTAGATCTAGCACTTTATTGATGGATCTACAACTTATTCCTTAATCTTGGAAGTAATCTTAAATTCAAATCCTTAATCTAACTTATGAGATTATTCAAAAAGATTTATCTGTGGTTGGAGTTCCTTATACAAGTCCTTCTCAAACAACAATATCTTGGTACAGATCCATTGCTATTTCCTTGCACAACTCCGGGTGGATTCTAAGATGAATATTAATTTCCCACAGCACAACTTCCTAGTTGCAATTCCCTATCTACTATTCTGATATTTCACAATTAACCCCAATGTCAGGGTTTAAATAGTATTTACATTAGCATAAAATCAAATCATCTCTAGGAAAAACGGTTTTTAAACCAAAATCACAGTTGAAGAATAGTTTCTCCCAAGAGGATTAGTTAAAGTTCTGCAATTAGAACCTGTGACAATGTTTTTTCCTTCCTACATTGCATTACACAAAGAAATACCCTGCACAAGAATGTCTTCAATGCAGGAATGCTGTCACTTATGTCACTGCATCGCTAGAGGTAATTAAAACTTAATTGTATAAAAGTTAAGCATGAATTTTGAAGGCTCTGAATTGACAACCCATTTGGCACTATTAAATTGAGGGTTGAACAAGTACTTCTATTATCCCCAAATGAATTTCCTTAGTTGAGCCCTCCCTTTGTAAGATAAGAAAATAACTTTTAAATTATGGACATGGAAAAAGAAAGAAATTCATATTTAAATATGCATGTATTCTTAAAGCACAAAGAACTTTCTTTAGAATTGTTCCTCATCCCATTTTATATATATTAGGGAAAAAAGACTATAAAAATTATAGCTTACTTCTTCGATCCAGAATCTTTACAATAATACTGAATGTCACATGAATCAAACAATAACCTAGAGAAATGATGCCAGCCCAGAAAAATGTGAATGCTCCATCTCGTTGCTGCATAGCCATACCACTCAAAATATTTCCAATAACCATACCTAAATAAATCACAAAGAATACAAATTTACTAATCAAAATATGTATTTTGACATTAAACATTGAAATAATAACACTGGTAAAAAACAAGTTTTTTTATAAACATTGGTTTTCTTTCACACTTCATACTTAGCGTAACATAATTTTTTTTATATCTTAAATTTTAAGAGCAAAATGGAAAGTTGAGTCAAATTGAATTTATTCAATAATTAGTTTTAATATTTCGCCTTTTTAAAATTTTCATCTAAAATAAATATGTGTAAAATCTTTTATTTCAATTAAGCATAGTAAAATGAATGAATATTGACTTAAAATAGAAGTAAAAGAATTCAAAATGCATTACAAATTGATGATACATTTTGAAAAAACTAATACACAAGGTGGGTGGGTTACATTGCTCATATCCATTCGTAACATTTTTTATTGTTGCAAAAATATAATGGGCCTCACATTTTAGAGAGTGATCTGAGAGCATAATCTTTTTTGCAATTAAATATTAATTTTCAAGAAACATTAGCACAAAACAGCAAAATTTTGTGAAATGTATTTTATAATTTTTTTAAATTTTAAGAGGGGATAGTTTAATTTGCTGAGTTTAATATGCAACAGTTTTATCTTGTAAGCAATTGGAATTACGAGTAAAATATAATTTTTTAAGCAATTAGTTTTAATAAATTAATTTTTATTAATTATTGTTAAATTATTGTATTGTTGTCCAAAACAATCATGTATAGAAAATTTCAGTTCAATTCAGAGCTTAAAAAGGTGAGTAAAAGAAAACCCTTTAAAAAAGGTAGAAAATGCACAATCACAAAAAAAAAAAAAAAAAAAAAAAAATTAAAGCCTTATTATTTATAATCAATAGGTTTTAATGCGATTTAATGAGATATTTTTCTAAGATTATATTTTAATAATGAAATGCTTTCCAAACAAGAATGAAATAGATGATTCTCGGAAGACCATTATTGATAAGATTTGTAATGGTAGACTTTTTTTTTACAGTAATATGCAATATATGTCCAACTTTTAAAATGCTTATTACTAAAGTTTGATTAAAATACATACATAAACAGTTCCATGGAAATGTTTCATTTGAATTACTCAATGAAATTCTATTCTAAGATCATGAAATTTACTTACCTAATTCAAAGCCAGCACTGACCAATCCTTGAACTGTAACTTCAGTTCCAGGCAAAGCAGAAGAATGTGCAAAAGAAGCCATTGTTGCATAGAACAATCCATAAGTAGGTCCCTGCAGTAACTCAATGGGTAACACCATCCAGGGATTTTGGATGTAAGAATATGCAATGAATCGCACACCAACAGCAATGAAATTCAAAGCAAGAATGTTGAAATGTCCCAGTTTTGAAATAAGTTTGCCAGAGAAAAAGAAAAATACCAACTCACCAAGGAAGCACTGAACGGCAGGCACAATACCCAAGATGATTTTATTGGCACCTAAATTTATCAGATGCCAATAAAGGTAAGACCAAATCAAAGCAGTAGCAGAGCCAATAACTAACACTGACAATATGAATGCAATTACTTTGAACTGCTTCAATATTACTCCAACATCTTTAAAGACATTTTGGGAGCACTTGAGGTTTTTTGTTTTCAACCTGCTGGCAATTCTCAGATCATAGAGTAATATAATTATCAGCAGAATGGCTCCAGGCTGATAAGCTTTCAAGAAAGAATCTCCTGTAATAAGATCATTTAAATATCCAGCAAGTGGAGAGAGTAAACCCCAACCAATTGTGCCCCACAACCTCTGTTTGCCATACAAATGTCCATTTTCACCCAATTCGTTGAAACAAATAGCATCTGAGAAAGAGGTGGTCACACCACTCAAACTAACACACATAGTAGTGAATATAAAAAAGAGCCAGAACTGATCACTGCTATATTCTGGCTGTTGCTTTCCTGTAAAGCATTCTTGCAGAACTGGTTCACAGAAAGAGCTGCAAATAAAGGACAAGTTCACAAAGCAGAGAGTGTTCATAACACGCTCGGAGAGGGTCATGGCTTTAACATTGAAGATATGGTTGGAGCCATTTTGTCTTTCTAAATTGACTGTGATATCAGCAGGATGCATGATTTTCTTCAAACATATTTTCTCAGTCGCGTTATTTGTATTAGATGGCACTGTTTGATACTCGGTGCATTCAGCACAATACATGTAACATTTTAATGGTTTAGAGACTAAAATGTCTACCATGCAATCTTGACTCGGTTTGGACAAAAAATAGAGATTTGTGCCAGTTGAGGTACATCTGATGTCACTACCAATCATGTTCTCTTTCCTTGGAATAGAAACAGTCAATGTTGAGGAGAGCATTATGGCTCCAATGAAAATCAACAGCAGCATTTTCAAGTTGTCAAAATGATCAGCTATAGCACCAAAGCTAGGTTTTAAGAACATTGTAACTACAGGTATGGCACAATATATAACTCCAACTGATACAGCAGAAATTCCAATTTCTTTTGCATGAACGGGTAAGAATGGAATAACACATGCCAAAGCTGAAAGAGGAAGAAAATATCTTTATACTGAATTTAGTTTCATTAACAAGAAATACAGTAAAATAAAATCATTTTAATGATATCTGAACAAAAGATTTTAGATTAAAAAAAAATGCTAGTATTCAGTATGCAATGAAAACAACAAAACTAAAATATCTTAAATTAAAACAGAAAGAAATTACCAAAATAAATGTTTCTATTCTATTTGCAAAAGGACTCTATTTTTTAAATTTTAGCTAGTTAACTGATTTTATATTTTAAACATTTTTCAGATAAATTATACATTTTTCCCTGCTTTCAGTTAAAAAAATTTCCTCCAAAAATAATTACACTTTTTTTTAATGCTTAAGAGTAAACATCCTAGGTAAATTAAGTAGTCAAAATGATATTTTCTTTACACACACACATAGTATTTTATATAAATTTAGAGAAATTATTTATGAAGGAGATACCCCCCTCCCCTTTTATATAATTTTCACATATTCTAAAATTAAAGGAAATATTTTTTGAACCTGAAACAATTCTAAAGAACCTCCCAACTGGTGATAAATTTTATATTTCAACTCCATAATATTAACAAAAAGTTATTTATTAAAAATAATGCCTCCATTGTTTTTCTAATAAAACAAATAAAATTAAATTTTTTTAACAGGAACTCCTTTTTTTTAACATTTAGATAAGAATTTTTTATTTACATGTATAAATTCACTGGTCTTATTCTTAACATTTTATTAATAAAAATGAATGTTTTAGTCAAAATGCATTTTTACTTTAAAAAAAATGGAAAAAATCAAAGAAATTGTAAAATTATTCAGTAAAATTAATTATCATAACTCTATAAAATGTTTAAGTACAATGCAAAATATTTAGATATTATAAATAAAGGATTTTAAAAATTAACTATTGACTGATAATTCTGAATTTTCCTACATTTAATACCAGAGAGAGAATTCATAGCCATTTTTTGAATAAGTCACCAAAACTATATTTAAAAATCATTGTATTGCCTAATACAATTTGATTTTTTTAACAAAAAAAAAATCTAATTCACATTGTCAACATTTGATGAAAATCTTAAAATTTTATATCATAAATACTTTTCTGCATATGCATAATGATAATGTTAATAATAAAATGTTTTATTTTTTTTATTAAAAACATTTAAATAAATAAACCCCCTAAATATTTTTAAATATAAAATCTGTACATTTTTATCAAAGTATATAAAAGTAATCACTAGAATTACTAATTTATACTGATCAGATGTAATTTTAATTATTTAAAATTAATTATATTTTCCATACCTTTTGAAATATATATATATATATATATATATATAATCCATGTAACAAATCACTGAAACAGTAACTAATCCGTTCAAATAGTTATTGTATTGTAGACAAAAAATAAATAAAATTTATATTTATAGTCTATGATTACATAAAATTCAGAATTTCTTTTAATTATGTTTTAAATGATTTGACCCATTAGGAAAAAGTTGTAAGCAATGTATTAAACAATCATACATTTAAGCAGTTATCAAATGAATTTAATATGTATAATTTTTTGAATAATATTAAAATATAAATAATTTAAAAAACCCAACATATAACTAATATTCATATAGATATACAGCTGTTTGACACATTACTTTACTGAATATCATTACAATTTAAAAAATTTTTTAGAAATTTTATGGAAATATTCAATACCATATGGCTTAAAACTGATTATCAAATATATTTGCAATTATTCACAGATGCATATAAACTTACCCGCATTAAGAAGAAAATAATGGATTTTAACATTCATATAAGGAATGTTTCTAAGACAGGAACAGTCAACCATGATTATTTATATAAAAGTTTTCCTATTATAATAGAAAAATACAAAATTATATATATCCATTTAAGCAAGAAACAGTCAAATAAAATTTTTAAAAAACTTCAAAATTTATAATCATCTGTTAGATAAACTTAAAACAAAATTTACATACTTGAATAATCCTGTTTAAAGTATTTTAAAATTTTACAAACTTCAAAGATGTGTGCTTGTTAAAATATCTTAATTTTGTAATGAATCGTACATATAATTCTCAGTTTAGAGGAAATTATCCACAAACTATTTGCGAATAATTTTTATTAGTACTGTTGAAACTTTTTTTTGAGATTAATCTACGGCAGAATATTATATAATTATTTTTTGTGCTAAAGCAACAGGTCTAAAGTGATTCAAAAAAATAATAGAAAGAAATAACGGAACAAACTATGTAAATGCATACTTTCTTCCAAAGTATTTCAATGAATAATATGACAATACAATTAAACAAATGAACAAAAACGGAGATATTTCCGCTTACTTAATGTTTATTTTATTAGATTGCAGCATATGCGGCATGCGCTGACTTGGCTCCAGGAGTTTGTAAACAAAAGGCTACTCTCGAACCAGTAGCTTCATTCGTACAAAAATTGGATGTACACGATTACGGTCAGAATGTCGAAGCGAGGCATACTAGTAAACAATTAGGCGAAAAAAAAAAGGAATTAAAAAAACTTCATGGCTACCTAACATTGAGTGCATGAATTCAAATATAACTCTTTCGTTTTTTTCACATCAATACTTCATACATTTCAACGGGATAGTAATTAGAATGATTAATAATCAAACTTGAATTGACGAATTTTAGTTCAGTACTAGATTATTCATCAGTGGCGTAACGAAGAATATTAGCCCCCCTGCAAAGTCATGTTTAAAGCCCCAAGCCGTATCATTAACAAATAAATAAATAAAAAACCATAATGTAACGTAAGCTTTGAGCCCCCGGCGGTGCGGAGGTGTACGTTAAACCACTGTTATTGATAGCAGTGGCGCGCGCACACACACACACACACACACACACACACACACACACACACACACACACACACACACACACACACACACACACACACACACACACACACACACACACACACACACACACACACACACACACACACACACACACACACACACACACACACACACACACACACACACACACACACACACACACACACACACACACACACACACACACACACACACACACACACACACACACACACACACACACACACACACACACACACACACACACACACACACACACACACACACACACACAGAGAGAGAGACTTTTTTTGGGAAGAGCTATATTTTTTAAAAAAATATGGATGAAATCTTATGCTAAAAAGTAAAATTTGTTGGCAGAGGTTTGAACCTCCAAACCTTGTCCTCTGGTGTACGCAATTAAAAATTCACAGTATAATATTTATTGATACCAATCAAATGTTTTTTAAATGTCACCTCGGATTGCGTCATACTTCCGTGTGATTAAGAATTCTTAAAAAATAACAACAATAAAATAAAAATGCGTAAATCACCCATTCATAAGGAACTAGTTGACAAAAATGCTTATCTCGCTAAGAAATGTTTAGGCACAAGTAAAACGCAAGGAAAATTTTCATAATTTTTGTTAAAAGAGATTCTCAACATTATGTTAAAAATAAAGAATGTTGACTGGCTGATAAATCAAATATGTTCGGTAAAAGTCAGAAGTTTAATAATCCTAGTATCGCACAACAATAATTTATTACTTTAATCAGAAACTTTTAAATTAGTGTAGAATTTCATTTCATTTTCTTTCATAGGTGAGCATTCATGTACAAAATAACTTTAAATAATCTAAGATGTACATATATTTGGAAAACATATCAAGGGAGCTTTCACGGATTTTACGTAAAACAACATATGCATAACAAAGTTTTTTTTCATTTCTAATTCTATGATTGATAGTATTTCTAGAAGTATAATAAACAGAGAGAGAGAGAGAGGGAGTGAGAAGAAAATTATCGGGATTTTCTATTTTTCTATCTATATATTTCGTAATTTCAATTTCAGAGTCGGAAAATATATGTTTTGACATTTTTCTGGCATTCATTCTATTTAATTTTCTGAGATGCAAAAAGAAAAAAAAACTATTTGTTTTAGTAAAGGTTTTTTTATTTTTTTATTATTTGAGGTGTATTTGATCCAGTGACGTAACGTACACCCCCTCATCTCGGGGAGGAGGGCAGGGTTCTAGGGGGCCCAAAGCCTGACTGCCGACAAGTGCCCTTTGCAAAATTTAACTTGGGGGCCTAAAATCTGACTTTGCAGGGGGCCCAAATGTTCTTCGTTACGTCACTGATTTGATCATTTTTCTATTATGTTTTGAAAGCAGGCACCTTTATGCAGAAATTCGCAGTTAACAAAATCACCAAAAGCGAAATTCCCAATTATAAAAGATATTACACCTTTATGAAAACAAACTACGGTCAGAGTGTCTTTCCGGTCTAAGTTAAATTTTGTCATAAAATTATTCTTAAAATTCATAAACTGTTTTTCCATGTATACAGCAAATTAAAGAACTAAACTTGGATTTTGATTTTTGAAACTCCAAACATTTAATTTTTAATTGAATGAAGTAATCGACACACTTGGCGACACTATCTTTTTTAAAAATAGAATCAACCAACTCTTAAATTTAAGATTTTTAAGCATAAAATATTTTGTGTGTGTAACAATTTATGCCCTATTCTTCCATATCTTTGAACACAAGAAGTCAATTTAGTTAAAGTAATTTCAGATTGAGTTTCAAAATTAATAGAAAGAAAAATATTGATAACTGCTTAAGTAACTTTTTCGAATGATTCGTTTGCATCATAGTCAGTGGCGCACACAAGGGGGGAGGGGGTCTGGTCCCCCCAAAGCCCTTGATTTTTTTCCTATTGATATAATTTTAAGTATATACTACGTAAAATTTAATTAAGTATTTGTTATTAATGATTAATTTTATTAATGAATGCTAATTATTTATTCAATAATTAGTTTTTTACTGTGTTTTGTTCCCGAAAATCGACAAAATCAAAAGGAGCATGATACAAGAATGGTGAACTTTCGACCCCGGATCCCCCTCCCATGAAAAATCCTGTGTGCGCTACTGATCATAGTATCTAACATACATACAAATGGTTAGAAAAGACTTACAAAGAAATACTATACTTTAATATTACATATATATTCTAATTTTTAAAAATGTTTAAATACAGTACACAATATAGTAAAAACCTGTATAACTAGAAATAAAAGGAAATTTAAGCTATGAAAAATAAACATAACATTTCGATGCAATTAAAAGACTAGAATAAGAATTTTTGCAATAAAATGCACATCAACTAAAATAAGATCTGCAATAAATCGAAATAAGAGGAATATTTGTATTTAGTTTACGAAGATAAGCAAACACTTCTGAAAGAGCATTCGATTAGAACGAGAATGAGTAAGCAAAACGATAAATAGGTGATAAACAGTTGTAGAAAATTCATCTGAAATAGTAATTAATTTCTAATAATAATAAATCTTAAAACTAGTCACTGTAAGTCCTATAAAAAACTACTTGATAATTTTAAGCGTTTTCCATTATTCCAAACTGTTGCTTAAGTCTATATGACAAAAAAAGTTATTTTTTTGATTATTTCACGTTTACGTAATAAATGTCTGGTGACAAGTGATTGATCAATTAAAAAGACCCGCTTTCACTAGATGTGGGATTATTTGTACAAGCAAATGACGGAGGGAAACGTTTATGTTGATTAAAAAATATATATATACAAGAGAATTTTTAGACGATCCAAACAGCCACAATTTGCTAATGTTAATAAACTGAATAAAAAAAAAGAAGTGATTCATTTATTTAGCGTTTGAATCCTGATTCCACCTCACTTATCACGAGATGAATTTGATACATGTTACATGTACTATAAAGATTCATTTTTCAGTTTGTTAAACGATAAAACAACAACACTTACTTTGGTAAAGATGAAGCGTGGACACCAGCAGCTTTGAGATTTATCCTTTTCACGTTACGTAGCGTCAAGGGTTCTTATCAACAACTTCAAGATACATTATTTTTCTTTAATACTTATTTATGCATTTAAATCAGCAGATAAATCCTACGCAGACGGAGGATAAGTGCCTACTCTAGTAAAAAAGCTCTTAAATATTACAAAACCAATCAGATGGATCCTTAGTGTTGGTTAGTCTGCCTATCACTTCTCTTAAGCCTAATGGAACAAATATGATTATTCTCTGATAAAAAAGACATTCCATTGCAGATACAATATAACTGATAAAAATTATCTCGTACGAATTTTTGGTTGCCGAACTATAGTCTGTATACACCACTGGCGTAATTTTAAGAAATATAGAACCCGAATTTGGAATATTTTTTTGTAAACAAAAACACTTCGACATTAATGTTATATTCTGAATTCGCTATCTTGTACAGAGCAATATATTTCAACATATTGCTCACTTTTATCTGAGTCGATCCGTTTTTTTCTGGTATAAAATGTGTTTTGCAATTTTTCTCCCCCTTATGCTGTAACGCTGAAGGAACTATTCCTTTACAAGTTAAAATAAAAATTAATTATTTATGGAAAATATTCTGAGATTTTAAAAAACTCTATATAAAAACATATGTATGAATTATAATGTTGCAAACTTTCATCAAAAATTAAATATTTTTCAGACTAAAAGTGTCTTTCGTGTTCAGTTCAATCAATCGTATATATAGTTGATGTGTTCTTTTACACAATTGTGATTCCATTCTTTGAAATTGGATTAATACTGTTCAAATTATGGAATTACTTCTGCAACGTATCATTCTGTTCGTATGCTGGAGAAGAGGATGGGAAGCACGGTTGCACTGCACAGCTGCGTGGAGAGAAAGATGTTAAAAACTTTTCTCCTCGATGTTATTGATGACGTAGTTTCATTGAGTGCGCCACCTGGTGAGAGGCTTGAAAACTATTTTTGTTCACTACACTCTAATTAAAACAGTGTTATGCAAGAACATAATCATTTCGATCAGATTTAATGTTTTTTAGACCTTAATGATGTATATCAGATCCTTCTTCAACATGACCATGCATTAGAAAGAAAAAAAAAGAGAAATCTTTTGAGGATGCATGAAGGATATTGTACAAATTATTCCTTATCACATTTTGAGGTTGATAATATATCGACATCAATAGTTTCAGCATTTCTGATTGGTATTTCCATGTGTTTGTATCATATAGTCTGTCAATTAGTATTTATTTTAAGAAAAGCAATATTAATTTTTTTCCGAACAATAGATAAAACACAGAGACGGATTTAGGTTAGATGGCACCATAGGCCCAAATTTGTTTGACGTGTTTATATAATAATAATAATAATAATAATAATAATAATAATAATGCGAATAGTAAAAATGGATTTGAATAAAATGTAGATTTTTAATTTAGGCATGAATTACGCCTCACATTACGTAAAAATCAAATAAAATTTTTATGCAAGATAAAAAAAAAATAATAAAGTTTTTGTGTAAACGGACGAAGGAATCATTAAATATGGTGAATTAATATTTTATGTTATAATAATGAGAAAACACACGCTACATTTAGATTTTTTAAGAAAAATTTATGAAAAATCTAACGTTAACAGATAAATAATATACTTAAAATTTTTTTAGTACCTATTTGTTAAATATACTTATGGACAAAAAAATTAGCGCACGAAGAAATATTTGCGGGATCGTAACGAAACTTGGCATGAAGGTACATGTCGGGGAGATATATAAATTATTAGAAATGCAGCGTAATTGCGCATTGCGATCTCAAGTGGCAATCTCAGCAGTGACAATAATCGTGTTCGTGTGTGGAGACCCCATGATCAACGCCTCAATCCTGCCTTTACTTTACAGCGACACACCGCTCCCACAGCTGGTGTGATGGTATGGGGTGTCATTGCCTACAATACACGGTCACCCCTAGTATTGATCTGTGCCACCATGACAGCCCAGCAGTATGTCCATGGCAGCCTGCAACCCCATGTGTTGCCACTTATGAAACGGCTCCCAGGTGCCATTTTTTAACTGGACAATGTTTGGTCTCACACAGCAAGGGTGTCACAAGACTGTCTCTGCACGGTTACTACCCTTCCTTCACCTGCCCGATCCCCAGATTAGTCTCCAATCGAGCATATCTGGGATCATTTGGGATGGCGAGTTGGGTATCCCACCAGTTTGAATGAACTAAAGGCAAGGTTACAGCAAATATGGAATGGAATGGTTCAAGACATCATACAGAACTTGTATGCTTCAATGCCTGATTCTAAGCTATTCAATACAGTCAAATTAATTTTTGCTTACAATTTTAGAAGGTTGAAATTAAGCCTAAAACAACATAATTTTTTAAATTTAGCCTTTTATTCATCTCTTATTTGAGTATAGTAAAATGCATGAATTATTTACGAAGTTGTAAGAAACAACACATGACGATTTAATGTTATAAATCAGGTTAATAGTGTTGAATTTTAGCAATTTTTAATGTCTAATGGCAGCTGGAATGCCGAATGTGCAGTTTGTCCACTATTTAACAAAGTGGCAGCAACGCCTGAAGATGCAATTTCCAATGCAATTTTCTGTCGATTGTATTTTCACAAGGCTGCGCCTGAGAGTTTAGTAGTTATAGGGAATAAAAATACGGACCCGGGACTCGAACACAAAGCTGCTTGACCTCATCCCGGCAATATGAAGAAAAAATAAGGTATTTTATGAAATCCGAATCCAGATTCTTATTCCCCATATTCAATTATCGATTGGTATATTATTCAATGTACACGTGTGTACTTCCTTATACTTCATTTTTTTTTATTCAAAATAGATATTATGCACATTTTTAAAATAGTTCACACATTTACAGAAAAATTCTATTTATTTTACATTATTCGTTTAAATCATTTTCATGAAGATTTTAGCATTCAAAGTATGTTAAATGTAAAATTTTAATTTAAAAAATTGTTTGATTTTTAAATATTTTTACCTAGGCATAATATTTATTCGTAACGCATAAAAAATAATGTAAAAATTGGTTTGAATAAAATCAGTACAAATCCAAATGATTCAAAACTTGAAAGTAAACAATACATTGCCCCTCATTAATGATATATTCTATGGAATTTTTTTTTCAATCAGATTTATAGGTAAAGTATTCTTTTCTAATGTATATATTTCTAACGCATAATCTAGAATCTATTTTTGCTGAATAATTACTATAGTATCTAAAACTGTTTGTGTGTGTGTGTTGTCATTTCTATATTTGTATATATTTTTACCTGCATTGCATTCTTTATTTGCATATATTTTTGCATGAACTTTGCATTTGTATATATTTTTACCTGCATTTAACCTTTTTTATGATTCATTGATTGCAGCAAAATGTTGCTAAATTCACATGTTTTTTTATTAATATGCTTCTAATGCTTTACTTTTCATATTTTCTTTGCAAGTAAATGTTTCTTTTGTTTTTTTTTATCTGATGGAAAATATTTTATATTGAGTCAGTTTTTACTTAGATGTTTCTTACATTGTTATGAGCCTTTCACGAGTGATATTTCCCCCGTTTTCTTGGAAAATATTAGACATCCTTCTAACGTATCAATACATGACTTTCATCTGAAAATATTCTAAATGACAATCATAAAAAATAATCAATATAAATGTGGAAATATTAGTCTACGACCTGAAAAGAATTAAGTATTGTAAGCTTTATATTCCTGACAGCCAATTCGAATTACAAAGCATTCCCTCCTTTCGTGACGTCATCAAAACTCTGTCGCGGCCTGGTCCTTCATGGTGGCCTTGGTTAGACTGACACCGCTGTCCGCGCATGTAACGGTCTTTCGGTAAAAAGTTACCGGAACTCCTAAAATCCGATTTCAGATTCTCCTCCCCTACCCCGAAACACATTCGGGATTGAATTTCGCTGCCCTAGTGCGAGCAAGCTCAGTCACTAGAGGGAATAAAAATTCGTAAGCGAGACTCGAACGCGAAACCATTCCGCCTAATTTCGGCAATATCCTTCAAATTTATGGGAGTTCTAGAAATCTAATTTCAGATTCTCGTTTCTCATCCCTAGACGCAACCGGAGACTCTTTTCGACTTACCTGATCTTGCAAATTCAGTCGCTGGAAAGGGACATTAGGGTCGTCCAGCATTATCCTCAAAGCTACGGGAATTTCTAATATTCGATTTCGTATTCTGATTCACCATACCGAAAATGATCAGAAAAGTACTTTTCGCGCTCCAAGACTTTTGAGAAAAGCTCCTGCCATGATCCGCATATAGACAGTCATCCAGAATTATCCAGCAAAGTTGCAACAATTTCTCATATCAGATATCAGATTCAGAATGCCCGTCTCAAAATACGTCATGGATTAAATTTTCACGCTGCAAAGCTTTTAAGGTAAGCCCCTGCCAGAGTGCGTCTAAAAGACGGTCGTCCGGCATCATCTGGCAAAGAGGCGACAACTTCTCATATCGGATATCAGATTTAGATTGCCAGTCTCAAAATAAGCCAGGGACCAAGTTTTCGCGCTCCAAAACTTTTAAGGTAAAGCCCTGCCTGGGTAAGTCTAAAATACGGTCGATTTGTATTATCCGGCAAAGTTACGAGTATTATTTGGATTTAATTCGAAATTCAAATTCCACGCCTCAAAATACACCAGGCACTAATTTTTCATGCAACTTGGTCTACAAAATCCGCTTCCGCAGGTACACACGCATTCCAAAATTTTGCGAATTTTTCCGTTTCCCGGATTCTACGCATTTCCGACAATAAAAAACAATGACGTCAAAAATTGAAATTAAAACTATCCTATAATTTAAGTTGGACGAAATGGCACACAATAGGCAAAATTATGTTAGGATCGGTCGATTAGTTTCGGAGTCCATCGTGGACAAACACTGTGACACGTAATTTATATATATATATATATATATATATATATATATTACTGAGCGCTGAAAAAGAAGAGAAAATAGAGCATGAAAATTTAAATGTAAGACTGTAAATAATTTCTAAAAATATAACTTACTATTCAATTTAAATATAAAATGCAATTAAGATAATATTAATTTCTTAATGAAAATATAAAACACTATCGTGTAATAACAGAAATCTTCAGGGCAGAAAAATTGAAAAATTACCAAAGATTCGAATGTAAACAGCAAAATGTAAGGAGACGAGATTATTAGAAATACAATAATAGGTGTCACCCATAGCAAATAAATCAAAACCACAAAATATGAAAAGCAAAGAGAAAGTACTAAGGTAAAAGATATATGCATATATGTAGAAAAATTAAGGTTAAGTTTTTAAGGGAAATTTTGGAAATTTAATTATTAAATTTTTGTCTGGTTTTACAACGTATATATAACTGAACTGTTTAAAACAGTGGTCGCCAAAGTGGTGGGTCCACGGACCACTAATGGAACGCGAGAAAATTTCGCTGTTCCCCAGAAAAATGTGGAATATACTTAGTCATCACGTTAAGTTATGTTTGAAGACGCATTGAAACATAATTCAATTCATAAAAATACGTGAAAAGTTATAAAAATGCTGGTAAGTGGTACTGCTGTAGCTCGGTTGTTTTAACTTTATGCTTCGTCTCGTTTCGTTTCGCACTCTTCTAATGTTTCACTCTCCTGTATGTCGCATATGTATATCAGTTGAAGCATTTAAAGGTGTGTTTATGGAAGTATTGAGTTAAAAAATATAAAATATATTCAATATATTAGTTGGGTTATTAAGGAAAATAGGCAAAATCAAGTTACTGTTTTAAGAAAAACGACAAGGGAAGGTAAATCATTACTGAAGGCTTCTATCTCATGTCAAATCGGATCGTGAAATGAAAAAATTCGTATACGATTGGAGAAGAATTAATTAAGCCTTGCACGTTAAAAGCCAGGGAACAGATTTTGAGAATGCTAGCTGTTTAGAAATTGAAAGTAATTCCTATGTCTGTTAATACTATCAAGCGCAGAATCGAAGATATGGCCAAAGACATAAAAAATCAGAAATAAAAATGGTGAAAAATTCATCAATTTCTTCAATACAACTAGACGAATCTACAAACATTACAAACAAAGCACTCCTTCTTTGTTTTATGAGGTTTGAGTATGAAGGAGAGTTACATGATGAACTACTTCGTTCGCTTAATTTGCTGGGTAGAACACAACCAGCTCTGAGATTTTTGAAGCTATTAATAGTTATTTCTGGGAACATGAAATTGACTCGAAAAATGGGATATGCACAGACGGTGTAGCAAATATGATTGGACATCTTTCAGGAATTGTTGCATAGGTGAAAGTTGTTGCTGGATGGTCACCCAGACATTTTATCTATACATTGCATTATACATCGTGAACAACTTGCAGTGAAAAAAACCTCCTCAGAACTATACGAAGCATTATCAAATGTAGTTGAAATTATAAAGGAAATTCAACACAAAGCACTCGATTCTCGAATATTTGAGGCACTTAGTGAAGAAATGGGGGTTCCGGGTATACTCATCTTCCTTGTCATGCTGAGGCGAGATATCTGTCGAGGGCAAAATACTTATCCCAACAATTCGCCTTGAGGGAAGAAGTCAAATTATTTTTCCAAGAGCAAAATAATTTGCAAAAATTCTTATCCAGCAATGAATGGCTTACAAAGCTTGCATACCCGGTAGATATTTTCCCCCTATTAAATGAACTAAACATGTCCTTGCAAGGACAATTTAAGGACGTGTTCACACTACGGATGCGTTTCAAAAGAAATATTACTGTGGCAAACGCGTGGTTTGTTAAAGACGATCTGTAAATGTTTTCTAATTTTGATGAACACATGAAGAAAAATTATGTTAACCGGCAAGTAGTAACTCTAGGTAAAAAGCACTTGGAATCACAGAATCTTTTGCTCGTGATTACTCAAAGAATGAAGATCACAAACATGGTAATACGTGGATAACAGATCCTTTTGTAGCGAAAATTCAAGATAATAATTTAAGCATGCATCTAAAAGAAACCCTCATTGACCTATCATCCAACGAAACTCTTAAATTTGAATTTCATTCATCATTATCAAGATCTCAGTTTTGGCTTTCCATAAAAAGTGAATACACTTTTATTAGTGAACAGGTGATGAAAATTCTGATTCAATTCTCCCCAACTTATTTATGTAAAAAGGCCTTTTCATCTATCACAGCCATCAAAACACGGTACCGATCTCAGTTTGAAATAAATGCAGTTTTCCGTCTTGCAGTAATAACATTGGATCCTAATATATCTATAGTCTTATTTCAAATAAGCAGGAATATCCATCCCACTAGAAATATATAATGCTAAAAGCTAGATATACTTGAACCAGTTTTTAATTGTTTTGTTTTTGCAGTTTTTGTTTATTTTATTATGGTTTATTAATAAAGCTTCCATTAATTTGATTACAATTAATAGTTTCATTTTCCTAACTAGGTACATTTGATGTGTTCTTAGATCACAATTTTTTTTATAAATGTATTTAACACTTAAAAAAATTATATTAGTGGTGTGTGGGATTTCAATTATGAATTTACTAGTTCGTGAGGTCAAAAAGTTTGACGCGACCGATGGTTTAAAATCTATATTTGGTACAGTTCATTGTTAATATATTGTTGTTCACATTCGCTTGGGTGAGAAAGTAAAAACAAATTTCTTATCTCCCTTATCTGATATCTAACACAGTTTTTATTTAAAACAGTCTATTGTGCATCTCATTTTTGAATATAATACGTAATGTTTAAAGAAATATCTATTCAAAGGATATATTTCAGAGTAAAAAAATCCATTAAAATAAAGCTTAGAATTTTACAGATACACTCTTCAGCGAAAATACTTATATAAACTTAATCTCTTATAAATTGATAAATTTATATCGTGTTAAAAAGAATTTATGGTAATTCTCAGTACGAAGCCGAGTCGTTTTTAAAATTGCAATTTTTGTTCTCTATGGAACAACAGAATATGCATCAAAACCTTTCAAGTTTTACAAAGAAATTTCAATTGTTTGAAACAATGGTAATTAACAATGACATTCACTTTTCAATGAGGTATCTTCAGCTTGACTGTTTTCTACTACAAGATGAAAAAACACAGAAAATTTTATAACACAAAATAAATCATCGATCATTTATTATTTTAAAACAAGTCCTGCATAAGTGAACAATTTGCTTGAAAATTGTAGATATCGTAGAGTTTTTTTTGGAGAGATATCCCTAGAAAATAATAATAATAATAAAAAAAATCAATATTTTTATGAATAAGATTATCAAACTGATTAAGACTCTACTATTTGTTAAAGAGCCCTAATTGTAATCATAAGTCTTCGAAACTCTTTTTTTGTTGTTGTTGTTACTGTCAGTGGTGAGATGTTAGTCTGATCAAAGAGCATAAACTACGTCATTAAGTCCACGCAACAGATCCGTTTAAAGATTGATATCGTGGTCTTTGCACGTGGTCGTATATGGAAGAGGATTAAAAAATTCGAAAGAAAAAAAAAGACAAGAAACAAGAGATGTTGACTTAACAAGGTGTGTTTCAATCCTTTTATTTACATGCATTACAATAATTTCTTTTTCCTTATTGTTTCAGAAACAACTTCATTAAACTTTTAAATATTTTCTTTTATGAAAATAGTGAAACGCTATTCTTCTCAAGTTATATGCTGAAAAAACTTGAAAGGATTTTATTAAGATAATATACGATTCATGGTATTTTATTAAAGTTTATAAATGAATAAAACGCAATCAAAAATATATTGTAATATTGACTAAGATTTTTTTTAGAAATATGTTTTTGAAAATTCTTTAATGAAAAAAATTCAAAGCGAATGTTCAACAAATATACTTATGTTATTCAAATAATTCAGTGAAGTCTAATACTACATTTATTCATATATGTGCATAATTAAATTATTTTATCCAATACTTTAAAACATATCCTGGAAAAAAACCCCGAATGGGAAATAGTAAAGAAGAAATGAACTGATTCTAATTATTATATAACCAATGCACGTAATGTAAATTAATTAATCAAAAATCTTTCAGATGATTTGTTTAGCAAATAAGAATGAAATACGATTATTTTTGTAAAAAAAATTATTTCACTATTTATCAGAACGAATGTAATGAAAATGTCGCTACTTTATATGTATATAATGTTAACAACTATAACATAAAAACTTCATTACAATAATATTTTTAAAAAGTTTTTAATCAAATTATTAATACTTGTTAATATTATCTGTATATTAAGTGGAAGAAAAAGTTAAATCTCAATTTTGCGATAAAAATCAATTAGTCAAAAAAATTAGTCAAAGTAATTCTGTGTTTTAAAGAATCTGTTTCAATTTATATCTGCACGAAAATGTGAAAAAGGTAATTCACTTTTTCACCAAATGTGAACAATCATACCAAGTTTAACAAGCAACTGAAAAGTTTAATTTTTTAAATTATGTCACTCTGATTATTTTATTCGTTTAATGTTCAAGTGTACTTTTTGTTTATTTTCATAAAGTGACAATTATTTCAGTAGCGTTAGTAATTTTGTTACGTCGATTATTTTGAAATTGTTCGAAAAAATACTACATTTTTTTTAATTTGATTATTTTCAAGTCTGCTAAATTGAACTGAACCTTTTCCTCAAGTGACGGGGTGTAGAAGTCAGGTATCAACTCTGATGTTGCTAACATCAGCTAACCATAACGTAAAATTTTGACGATCATCACAGATATTTTTTTTAATGGAATACTGTTAACGAATAAGCACGATTTCTGTTTTTTGAAAAAGTAAGTATTTTATTATTTTGATCTTAGAAAAATTTCTCATCGTTTTATAAGCTCTATAGCTGATACTTTATAACATGTTACAGAATTATTTATAATTGAAATGGGTTATTTTTTTATTAATATCTTTCTTTTCAGGAATATCACCCACAGGAGCAGATTCAAATACAAAATATTCAAAATGCGATATCTGAAGATTAATATGCTATTTTTACCCATAAAAATGCATTATTTTCTTTTTTTTGCGGGTAATACATTGACAAAGTTATTCTGTAGTTTTATTTTTTGAATGCAAATTTTGAGATTAAAACTGTACCTATCAAATATTCCAAAATGAAATTCTTTTGCATTGAATTCATAAAGTAATATAAAAATTCAAATAATTTATTAAGTTTTAATTACAATTTATTTTTCAATTTCTATTATTAGCTTACACTCTCTGTATATTTATTTATTTATTTATCTTCGTGGAATTTTCAATTGTTAATAAAATACCTTTTAAAGCGCTCAATTGAGCTGAAATTTTATATACATGATTATTTTGGATGACAATACAGTAATTTAATTATAATCAATAAAAATTGATTGATTAAAACTAATTATATAAAGAATTACAAATACACGTTGGCATCATTTTTGGCGACTTAGAGACCCTTTTGGTGACTTGTGTACACACTTGAAAAAATTTTTTTCTCAAGTTTCAAAGCATTCCGTTTAACGGAAATTTTATATACAGAATTGTTTTGGATGACAATACGATACTTTAATGATAATTAATAAAAATTAATTACCACTTAATGTTGTGATTCTGTCCTATGTATATACCTATTTATATTAATTGAAACTATTTAATAAAAAGCAACTAAAAAATTTTTTCTTTGTTGATCTAACAAGGAGAGGGAATGACTTAGGAAACTTTATTTGGGTTCGAGACTTGGTGAAATAGTAGTACTCCTTTTAGGTGTTTACCCCTAAATGTAATTCCACCGAATGGCCAGTCAATTAGGAGAAATCAGCCTTCGAAATCCATACTTAGCTTTTATACAATTAAATTTTAATTTCATCCAACGATTCTGTATCTTGGTTGGCAAATCGTCTGCTTACTGTGCGCAAGGTCAGGATTCGATTATACGCGATAAAGCTTTTTTCTTCAATTCATTTAAATATTTTTTAAATTAAATAAATTTATTTATGAAAGTTTTATTAAATATTAAATCATATTTTATGTAATTATTTTGTATTTTATAAAGTAAAGAAAAAAATTAAATAAATTTATAACTTAAATTATTTATTAGTAAAATTATTTAAAATTATTATTAATTAAAAATATTTAAAATTAGTAAATTAATTATTACTTATTAAAATTAATTAATTACTATTTATTATAATTAATTAATTATTATTAAGTATTAGTTTTAATAAAAAATATTATTAAAATATTATTAATTTATTATTAAAATTATTAATTCATTATTAAAATTATGATTTATATCATTGAAATTATTATTAATTTATTATTAAAATTATTTAAATAAATTTACTAAAATTATTTAAATAAACTTTTTGAAATTAAATAAATTTATTTGAAAAGAACTTATTAAATATTTTATAAAATTATAGAATTAAATTAATAATATATAAAAAAGACATATTTTTTATTATATTAATTATAAAATAATTAATTTAATAATAATAATATATTTTATATATTATTTTACACAATATTTTATTTATAGTATATTGTATTTCACATTATAAAACTATTTGTAACTAATTTTTATGTAAAATATCATTTAATATTTATTATATATTTTATAATAAATATTATTTATTAATATAAAATATACTTATAAAATTTGATATAATTGTTTATATAATTACAGTAATTTTTTACTTTATAAAATGCAAAATAATTACATAAAATATGATTTAATATTTAATAAACCTTTCATAAATAAATTTATTTAATTAAAAAGAATAATTAAATGAATTGAAGAAAAAAAGTTGATCGCGTGGAATTGAACCCTGACCTCGGTATAGTAAGCAGACGAATTGCCAACCAAGCTACAAAATCGTTGGATGAAATTAAAATTTAATTGTATAAAAGCTAAGCATGAATTTCGAAGGCTATTTTCTCCGAATTGATGGCCATTCGGCGGAATTACATTGAGGGGTGTACACCCTAAAGGAGTACTACTATTACACCAAGTCTCGATCCCAAATGAATTTCCTTAGTCGTGCCCTCTCCTTGTAAGTAGAAATTGACTTAAATTTTTTTTAATATTACTTGTTAAATTAAATATTAATTGATTTTAATTCTAGATTAACATTTCAATGACAAAATGGTCATACATACATCATTCCATTTACACTTATATTTTTTCTATTCCAGCCCTAGCCCTCGCATTACCATTTCGGACCGTTTTTGCGAAACAGTTGGGGATATCAGCGACTGCCGTTGGAGTTATATTTCTGGCTGTGCCCTTCTTCAAAATACTCACGAACCCTTTATTCGGATTAATTGTGGATTACTTTAAAAAATTCAAACTGACTATTGCAGTCCTAATGATCATTGTTGGCCTAACTCACGTAGCCATGGTATTTATTCCACCCGTAAAGAATCACTCAGGACTTAAAAATAATTTCCTTACTTCCGTCGAATATGGTTGCAATGATAAAATTCTATCAGGCAGTAGGCCATTTATCCAAGTGTTCAGCAAATTCAAAGCAGAAAAAGACATCAGTCCATCTGATGTACTCTGTGAGATAGAATGCCAGAAAAAATCAACTTCGTCTTTCAGATCTGAGAACAGAAATGAGAATTGTGAAGAAAGTATTACAGGAGTTTTACAAATGTTGCTTAGAATAAGAAATTACCAGTTAGATGTTTCACTTGCTAATCAGAGTTTCATAATTTTGCAAAATTCCACTAGAATGTTGGTTGGTGCAAAAGAAAAGAGGAGTCGTGAATTCCAGTCTGAAAGTGCAATTAGCTCTGATGATCTTACAACCAACAAAACATCGAATTTTACCACTCTAGGAGTTAAATATAACAAAGGATATAACTATCACACATTTACTGATCAAAGTATTTTTGTGACAGAATTCATTGAGCAACAGAGAAACTGTCCCTGCAAAGAGCGGCTGAATTGCACTACCACCAAGTGTAATCTCGTGGTGGATGCTCAAGAAATGAACCCTGACAGTGAATTCTTATCTTTTCAATTCTGGTCACTTTTCGTGTTGATAGCCGTGTCTAGTTCGGCTCTGTGTGCTGTTATATTTCTAGTAGATGCCGTGTGTTACGAAATGTTGAACCACAAAAAAGAAGAGTATGGATTTCAGAGACTGTGGGGTACTATCGGATGGGGCGTGGGAGCTCTTGCTGGAGGATACGTAAACCAACTCACCAGTCCAGACCCATCCAACATTGATTATTCTTTGAGTTTCTACCTCCTTGGTCTCTTGTCTTTAGTTGATTTGATTCCAGTGTTCAAACTTAGAGTTGACGAGGTTCAGTACTCTTCCCAGATATGTAAAGACATTTGGTCGCTTCTCTGCAGAATAGACATAGCCATAAATGTTATCATTGTCTTTACCATAGGCGTTCTGTCGGGACTGATATGGAACTACCAGTTCTGGTTCATGGAAGAGATTGGTGCAAGTCAAGTGCTGATGGGATTGTCTCAGATCTTTGAAGATATATTTGCAGAGTTGCCTTGCTTCCTTATCTCTGGTTGGGTCATTAGAAAGATAGGATACGCAAACTGCAACAGTTTGACTCTTCTGTGTTTCGGACTCAGATATTTGTGCTTCTCTTACATGTGGAATCCCTGGATGACTTTACCTGTTGGCCTCCTTCACGGTCCCACTTTTGGTATTTTTTTCGCTTCCATGACCATGTATGGTAAGACAGAGGCTCCACCCGGAACAGAAGCCTCAGTTCAAGCTCTACTAGCGATGTCTTTCGAAGGCATAGGTGAGTGGGCGCTTTTATATATTACAATTAAAGTTTTAGTTGAAAAGCTGATTTTACGATGGATTACGGTATTAATATAAATTTAATGTTGATACTGAAACATATAAGTTAAGCATCTGTTTCTTCAAAAAAGTAAAACAATTTCTAAACTGTCCCATATTTGCCTACAGTATAATATTTATTTACAACTACGAGGGTTGGGGCAAAAGTCATGGCAACTATTTTTTTTCTTGAAGATACTAGTCCGGTCAGAAAATGTGACATAGACAGACGAAACTTCAAGGTGTTAACTACATGTATGGACAACTGACAACACAGTACACATAAAGTTGACATGACAAACCTGGGCCTATGGACCCTTAATGTAGTCTATGACCCTTAATGTAGTCTATGACCCTTAATGTAGTCTATGACCCTTAATGTAATCCATGAGCTGCTCGATGACGGCACGCGCCAAATCGGTCCACACACTGACATTGCTCATTACTGGTTGACACACGTCCTTGCTGAAACTTTCCTATCCACCGTACAACTGTACGGTATGGTAGGATATTATTCCTAAGGGCTTCCACTAATTGACTGTGACATTCCATCGCATTTTTCTCTCGGAGAACGGTTATTTTGATGTAAGCACGCTGCTCAACACGGGTTACTTTCATCTCATACGACACTCACCAACTAATTTCACAGCCCTCGCTGCGCTACTACCAGCTATCACAGATCCATCTGCTGTTCTGCATACACACTTGTCTGTAGAACTTTCACACGACACATATACGTTTGTGATTCGTCCACATTATCTACAAGAAAAAAAATAGTTGCCATAACTTATGCCCCAACCCTCGTATAAAGTAAAATACTGTCAAGACCACGAAAATCTCTCATGTAGTTTTAAAAGTATACGTAATCTTTTACATGAATTCAAATTTTACAGGTGACATTTTTATCAATGTATTTGTGTAGTTTTTGATTATTTAGTCAGGGGTTGGAAACCTATAAATGTGGCATGCCAAACCAATCTGCCAATACACTTCTGGGTGCCACACAGGAAATATTTGAAACAATTTCAATTCCCGCGGCCATGCATGTTAGGGGATAGAGGTCAATACTACAGATCTAGAGTTTTATTATACATTAATCATTTAAAGATATTTATTGACATAAATATAAACAACATAATATGTTATTATTCCTTTAGCATAAATAAAAAAGTTAAAACTGTGAATTTATTACTTGTAATGAATCTTTTTAACATACAGTAATACCTCGACTTGCGCTAATTCGGAGTCAAATCTCTTAGATTCGTTCTTTTTTATTTTATTTTTTGCATCCTTGAAACATAGACGGAATCAGTGTCTGATTGGTAATGTGATTGAATGTGAAATTGGTAATGTGATTGAAGAAGTTGTCTATCTTAATAGTCAAATAAATTAAGAAGTAAATAGTGATGACGTTCGAGAACTGCTGGATTCCCATAATCAGGAGCTGACAATTGATGAGCTCACAGAAATACATGAGCAAGAGTAAGACATTGAGAACTTGAATCTTTAAACCCAATTCAATCAGAAAATCGAATGACGGTTGGGAATTTGACCGAAGGACCCTGTTTAATTGAAAAAGGGTTACAAATTTTAGAAAATACATACTCCAACTAAGAGCGTATCTTTTCAGCAGGATTAAGAATTACATAAAAAATTATTAGGAAATTAATACGAGGAAATTTTACGGGAGAAAAAAAATCTTTATGTTGTCTCTCTCTCTCTCTCTATATATATACTTGTTAGATTTAAGTAAACCTTCTACATCAAAATAACTTCGGTTTGTGATTTTGTATTTGTATGATCTAAGAATTTACTAATTTTTTTTTGTTTTAATTTTTTTCTCCGGCCCCAACCAAAAATAATGGTGCTAGTTTGATATCACGGAGCATGACGCCAAGCGCTATTTGGCGCAATAAAGGAATCACGCCAAGCAGCGCTTGTTGTCGCTGGAATGGAATCCAAGATGGCGGCCTAGTGGTATAAAATCTTCAAGATGATGATTTAAAAAAATTGTTTTGAAATACATTGAAATATATTTCAAAAGAAGCATATAGGAAGAGATTGAGAATAACCAAGATCAATAAATAAATAATGAATAACATTATAATATAATAAAAAATTAATTTACTAATAATATTATGCAGTACATAATAAAATAATTTAATAGTAATTATAAAAAAAGAATAAAATCATTGTACTGTGTAATATAAAAATTATCCATAAGAATACTCATGTAACGTAATAATTATAAATAAATGACATAATATGTAATAATATTTATAAATAAATATAATAAAAAACGATTATCATAAATGACGAATATTATATGATTATTACATATAATAATAATTGTATTTTTATATTATATTATTAATAATAATGAATATCAATTAAAAAGTACTGGAAACTTGCAATATTCCAAAAACCGCAAAAATATCAAGGTAACTATGTTGTAATGTTATCGCCCATCTTGGTGAACATAAACAAGGCGCGCGTGCCCCGTGATATCAAATTAGTACCAAAATAATTTATATGTGAAATTATACCCCGATTTACGCGAATTCGACTTTCGCGGTTATCACTCAGTCCCACCTATTGCGTAAGTTCGGGGTATTACTGCATTTATTATAATAAGAATAAACAACTTTAAAAATAAGTATTCATTCATTATAGTTTAAAAAAATCTTTTTTTTTAATGGGAGCTTTTTTCCAACACCGCTTTGTTTCATATCGCAATACCAGAAAATTCAATTGGACACGATTCTGAACGCGCAGTTGTTAAATAACTGCTTTGCACAGACCCAAAATATGTTTTTCATATGAGAAGATATTTGGGTGTTAGTTTGATATCACGGGGCACATTGCTTAGTTGTTGTTTGTTCGCCAAGATGGGCGTTAACATTACAATATGGTTGGTTACCTTGATAATTTTATCATCGGGCAATGTGGCTGTCTTGGGGATAACGTATATTAGAATGAATTTTTATTGGTTTTTTCCCGCGGTAACCCTATTAATTTCAGATGATTTTAATTCGATTTCTTTAAAAATTGAACCATTTTCATTGCCTTTGAATTACTTTATTAATAATATTTGCTTTTTATTATATTTATTTATAAATATTATTGCATATGTTATTTATTTATAATTATTATGTTATATGAGTATTCTTATGTATAATTTTTATTATATTACAATACGATGATTATTCTTTTTTATAATTACTGTTAAATTATATTATATGATTAATTTCTACTAAATTATATTATATGATTAAGTACTATTAAATTATATTATATGATTAAGTACTATTAAATTATATTATATGATTAAGTACTATTAAATTATATTATAATGATATTTATTATTTATTTATTGATCTTGGTTAATCTCACAATCTCTCTTTCTTCCTATATTCTTCATTTGAAATATATTTCTCAATGTTTTTCAAAACAATTCTTTAAAATTAACTTTTTTACGATTTGAAACCGCTAGGCCGCCATCTTGGATTCCATTCCAGCGACAACAAGCGCTGCTTGGCGGGATTCCTTTATCGCGCCAAACAGCGCCTGGCACCTTGCCCCGTGATATCAAACTAGTTCCGATATTTGTTCACATAGATATGTAGGACCAAAAGCGGTCAATTCAACAAGTTTTTTTTGTCAGATGATTTTTTTTTTTTTTGCAGATGTCAATTCAACAAGTTCCATCTCAAAATTAACAGCTTCCATCCTCTCACAATTCGACAAATTAGTAGAGTAGTGTAGAGCGCCACCCGAGATTCGTACCACATGCTAAAACTGTAACGTGTGCCATAGGTTGACGAAGCCTGGCTTAGTTACTTGGCATTGCCTGATTATAATATTTATACGTAGATCGGGGTTCGAAGATTTTATGCTATCAGTCTCAAAGAGCGGGACAGTTCTTCAGAAGTGATGGAAATTTATTGTAGAAAAATCATCCTTGAAATACAGGATAAGTACTAAAATTAGCCTTATAAATCCCATTAGGTTTTCACTACAGACGCATTTATCAATATCTAAAATACAAGTATGTTAAAGATTGTTCACAAGCACTTGTTCATCCTACTCAACAGCCGAAGTAATAAAAAATCGCTGGTTGGCTCTTCTACTGTCAAAACAATACTAATTCAGTTTCGGTCAGCGACTCCCTATTTATAGGCTGAAAGGAACTTTCGAGAAAAGATCTGTTTACATCATAGATCGTGATATTAGTAGATTTCTCCACTAATTTCCAGAAGCATCCATATGGTCACCAAGTCGCTAACATTGTCTCTATCTCTTGTCTCTATCGCCACGATTACACCAAGTTTCCATTGAATTGCCATTGTAATGTAAGGAACGGCTTTGCTTGCGAATATTACAATTTTAACATAAAATAAATTCAACAGAAAGTAGTATTAACGTATTTTACATCGAGATATACATTTACACTATTTTGCATTCCTTACACAAAATTCGTAACAACATGTAATTAAAATGTTGGTATAAAATTTACTTTAATACATTACCTTTATTTATGATATTTCTATGATGCACACAAACCGTTCATTTCTGCGCTCAAAATATAAAAGTGTGCAAAAAATAGGGAACGAACACACTTTTGCAGATTTGCGATTTTAAATAAATAATTTTGCTTACAATATTTTATCTTTTACTGAGAGGGGATACACATCTGGAATATCAATTATAATATTCGAAATTTGTTTCGATTCTGATTCCTACGTTTCCCTACTAATTTTATGACTTATTTTTAAGGCAATGTAAAGAGCAATGTAAGAGAACCCATTTCTCTAACGCTCAAATCAATATTTGGAAAGCATAAATATTTCAGAGTTGTTCAGGAGATATTTGTATCAATTCAAGAAACAGTTAGTAGGCAGGAAATGTTTCTGAAATCTTCCAGGAAACATTTTCAATTCAGGAAATGAGTTTGGTACAATTCAGGAAATTTGGAAAGTCGAGTCATTGATAAGGATGAAATGACACATAATAATTATTACATAATCATTAAAAGAGGAAACATTTTTTACAGAATGACCGCATATAAATGCAATGTGAATCTTTGAAAGTCCATGAATATGTGGAGTCCACGGACTTGAGAATCTTCATGTTACCAATTGGAGGAGTTTATATTCAGTTTTATTACTTCCTGACAATTTAAATGCCCCTCGATTGGCAACGGATATCATAGCTTTTGTGTCTAGGGAAAGTCTTAAAAGAAAGTTTATTTTATTAAAGGGTTAAATAAGGGATTCGAACTGTAATTTTGTCGGTTCTGGTTCAACTAAAAACAAACAAACAAACAAACAATTATATAAAAAAATAAAATAAAAAAAATAATGTCAATTTCTGTTTTGGTCAACAAACATTTTTTTCATTTTAGTTAATTAAATTTAATTAATGAATTAATATATGAAAAAAAACCTATTAACATCAAGTGTCATCCTCACCAAGTTTAAAAAAATGCATTTGAACTTGAGGGAATGAGTATTTTATTAACGATTCAAAATTTGAACTATTATATATCTTTATATACATAAATCTTCTGTGCGTGTGTATGTGACTAAACTCCTCCTAAACGGCTGGGCCGATTTTGATGAAACTTTTTGTGTGGCTTCAAATGGATTAGAGAATGGCTTAGATTCACAAATCGGTTTGATATCGCAATTAGTTAAAAAGATATTAATTAAAAACATTGAAAACATTTAACTCAATATTCACCTGCATTGTTGTAACAACGTTATTGTTATAAAAATGACGTAAGTTGGCGTCGAAAATCGATTTTCAGCCAAACTGGCCCAAAGGGTCTTTATTGTTACAAAAATGCAGAGGAATCATGCTTTTTAGCGTTTTTAACTAATATCTTTTCAAATAATCTTTATATATATGTAATTGGTGCGTGTGTATGTGACTGACTCCTTCAAAGCGGCTGGACCGATTTTGATGACATTTTTTGTGTGGTTTCAAGATTGATTTAGATTCGCAATTCGGTCCGATATCGTAATTAGTTAAAAATGCGCCGACATTATGTAAGGGCGCGCGATTGTTCATAAAGAAATAATGAGCAATATTCTTCAGGCCACCATTTTGAGTGGCAAACTTCAAGGTGAAGTTGTACTTCCACCACAGATCCCAATGACTCTTTCAGACTCACCTACCCATTCAAATGTTTGCAATTTCCAATTCGTTTGGCATTAATAAGTATGACCATTAATAAGTCACAAGGTCAAACAATGACAATTTGTTTAGATTTAGAAAACCCTTGCTTTTCGCACGGCCAATTATATGTTGCATGTCCAAGGTTTGGCAAACCATCGCATTTGTTTGCTTATGCCCCTCAAGGATTAACCAAAAACATTGTACATTCAATGGCATTACGATAAATGTATTTTTTGTACATTAAAAAAATATACCTGTTACAAAAATAGCTCGAGTTTTATCTTTTTTACCCTTTAATCAAAACAAGTTTAAGTTTCTATTCAGAATAGCTTCTATATTCAACTTAGTTCATAGTAAATACATATTCACACTCAATCGATAGGTCGAATTGTGGTAATTGTACATGTGATGATGTCAGGTATTGTAATAACTTTCTTTAAAAAAATTTTGTTAAAACGGTCCAGATTGTTACAACTAATTCAAAAAAGTTTGTAATTTTCGGGTTTAAAACGTGTGTACAGGACAACGTCTGTCGGGACACCGGTAGTATATATCTCTCTCTATATAAGACGCATTTGTTGTCTGTTCCCTCATAACTCAAGATCCAGAGAACCAAATAACGTGAAATTTGGTACACGTGTACAAAATTACATGGGAAGGTTCTTTAACAGGTTTCGCGTTCGTAATTCTTTCTAAATTTTTTAAAATTTAATTTTTAAGTGATTTTCCAGACGTCTTATGATGTCACGTTTCTCACTAAGTGGAAAATTTATACTTTACATGCAGTTTTTCCAGATTATTACATATTTTTACTACAGCTATATTTATCGGTTGGAATATTTATTCAATTTTTCTATTCTTTGATATTTAATTAGGATTATTTTTCGAATAAATCATTTTTTTAAGAATTATTCTTTTAACAACTAAAATTTTGTTTTGTTGTTTTGGAAACATTTAGGTATTATCGCGGGATGTTTATGTGTGTGATTTTGCTTACAAATTACAACTTATTTATTTCTTTAGAATGCGGATTATAATTTTGGCAAACTAAAACTTCTTATTGATAAGGGTTATATTTCAGTTTTATTACTTCAATTAACGTAAGTATAGTATTTCCGTTTTCGTTATCTGTTTTAGATAGTATGAAATTAATAATATATTGCAATTTCATGTGTCTTTATTTTAACCTTTAAGGGTATACTATTGGCTTCAGTGCATAGAATTGCCTTGCAGAAAATTACACTTGGGTAATCATATTGCCCAAGCAAAAGCAGTGTTGGTAGTAATTACATATCAAACTGGAATAGGCATCAGAGAATGAGCAAAACAGACAAATGGCTTAAATACCTGTTGAGGAAGCAGGTAGTCGTAAGATAAAATATTTTTGGAACTTATGTACTATCCTAACAATCGTCAACGTTCAAAATAACTTGCCAAGTTGGCAACCCCGATTTCGCATGTCATATATATGCTGAATTGTGAGTCATGTGCTTCGTTTCATATAATGTCGCCAATAGGTTGCGGTATATGAATGTTATTTCCGGTTCAGTTCCGGTCCGAAGCCCTGATGTGAATCTTTGAAAGTCCACGAATGTGTGGAATCCACGGACTTATGAATCTCTGAGTTACTTGTTAACGATGGAAGGAATTTGGACTCCGTTTCAGCTTTTGTGACGGGAGAAAGTCTTAAAAGAAAGTTTATTTTATTAAGGGCATAAATTCTTAATGGTCACATGACAAATGCAATCACGTGTTCTCCACTGAACTACAGACTGACCTTTATTCTACTTGTGAAAGTTAGACAAAATTTCACGTTTGATAATTAGGAAATTATGTTCAAGTATTAAGATTGTTCAAAAAGTTTTACAAAAAATTAAAGGAAAAATAGTTTATTATATGTGTACATTTAAACAAAGTGCATTTTTTGTTTACCTATGTGCATTATTATTGTTGACAAATATGTATACTTTAAAAAAAAAGTTTCTGCAAAAAACAAAAGCTGGGAACAGCAATGCCCATGAACTGATTGGCTGGAAACACGCGATTGTATTAATCATGTGACTATGACGTCGCATAAATTTATGAACTGATCGACTGAAAACATAGGATTGCAGTTATCATGTGATTCAGATGTCACAGGAATTCAACCCATTGAACTTTTTACTACCCAAGCAAATAACTATTAATTGCGCTTTTTCTAGAGTTGATTTTTGTAAAAAAGAATTTTTCATTGCTAGAAATATTATTTTAAAAATGAGCGCAAGCCAGTGATATATATCACCAAATGTTATCTGCATGCCAGAGACTAATCGCTTAAGATTTTAAAGAGTTACGGCAACCTCTCTTTTCATTTTGAATCTACAATCAGCTTTGTAATTATATTTTTCAATCTATAACTTGCCAAAGGTTGCCAATTGCATAGGTTTTATAAGCAAATACCATGTCAGTTTCTATTTAACTAAAGTATATATATATATCGGCTGATTTGCTACCAGACCGACAAACTTGCAGGGTGTGTAGGATGTAACAGAGACGACTTGGAATCACATAGAAATGCCGAGTCGTAAATGACGTAGTTGCGAGTGGTGCAACGCAGCAGAAAAAAAAGAACGGAACCAGCCACATATTAAACAACATGTGTGGGCTTTGGAGAACTCTCACCGTACGCAATCCCGTGTAGCTCAACGGCATTTATCGGTCAATGTTTTTTTTTAAATTTCTAATGGCAGATTATGAACAGTTAATAACAGAGTTCATCAATCTACCTAGTACACTGGTGTGCAAAACTTAAGCAACAAGTGGGTTTATTGCCATAACTTCACAAAAAATCATCTGAGAGACATGAAATTCAGAAATGAGGGAGAGTATTGTGTACGTAAAGGATGACGAAAGCATTGGAGCTGAAAAAGGAATACAATTCATACGGTATGGAATCAAACAAAAATAACCTTTATTGAACGCATAGTATCGTGACTCATGATGGTCTAACCAACAGGAAGAACAGCAAGCAGATGTTCCTTAATATGGTATATGCCCTCCCTTCACTACAATGGTTGCCTCGCACCGTCTCCGCATACTCAGAACCAGCTGGTGCAACATTTCCTGCGGTAGGAGTGCCCATTCTTCAATCAGCATCTGTTTGAGTTATTTTGTGTTCTCCGGATGATGTAAGCGTGCTGCAATACGTCTCCCCAAAGCATCCCACACATGTTCGATGGGATTTAAATCTGGGGAGTACGCTGGCCAATCCATTCTAGGGCTATCTTCACTTTCCAGCAGCTCCTCAACAGCAAGAATCCGATGTGGCCGTGCATTGTCATCCATAAAAATGAAGTCTCGGTCAATGGCACCTCGGAACAAACGCACATGTGGAAGAAGCACCTGCTCACAATAGCGATCCCCGATTACAGACCCTCTATCGAAAATGTGGAGCTCAGTTCGCCCGTTCAGCATAATGCCTCCCCAGACAAGAAATCCAGGACCACCGTAATGGTGTCTTTCCTTGATGTTACTGGTATAAAACCGTGTCTCGATCTCTCTCCAAATCAAAACGCGTCTAGAATCACTTCTGGTACTGAACCGACTCTCATCCGTAAAGAGGACACGACTCCATTGACAGTTGTCCAGTTTTCGTACTCTCTGCACCACTGTAAACGGTGGCGTCGGTGGTCAACTTTCAACGGGAGGCAGCGTTCAGGACGGCGGGCGAATAGGCCCCCTTTGTGAAGGCGTCTGGCCCCAGTAAACTGCGACACTTGTCGCCCCGTTGCTGTAGAGAATTGCTGAGCAATGACGCTTGCTGACTGCTGTCGGCCTCTTTTCGCCTGCAGGATGATATATCGGTCATCCCCTGCAGTTGTCGTCCTCGGGCGGCCACCACCAACCTTTCTAACAGCTGTACCTGTGGTTTGGATCGCTTTCCAAGTGCGCGAAACGACACTTTTGTTGGTTCCGAACTCTTCAGCTACACTGATGACGGTACGCCCCTCCTCCAGCTTTCCGATCATTCTTCCACGTGTGAAGTCGTCCAGGTAATTTCTTCTAGCCATATTTCACGAACTGACTCACTGGCACTTGCAGCGAATATGTTGAATTGCGTCTGCGTCCTTCATTTTATTTTACTGTTGAACAGCACGCGCCGACATCACGCGTTTTGCGTACGCTCACGTCGCTTCTAACGTTTCGTTCCTGATATTTGCATACGCATGACGTTTCTACTGACTTACGTGTTCACTGTACTGATCTCCAGACCATCTTTTCTTAAATTTCATGGTTATCTGCTTAATGTTTACATTGTTGTTTAAGTGTTGCACACCAGTTCACCGAAAGCAGGTATCTCTCTTTAGTGCGGCACCCTATAGACGGATACCAATCGCCGTAGGTAATTTTAACGCTCAGTTTCCTCCCTAGAGTGAGGCACCTGAGCTCTGACGATGAGAACTTGTACTAGGATTTAATTTTGCCTAGAGCACCCCAATAGGGATCTTTTACATGACGTATAATCATACGACCAACCCCGCCACCCAATGTTTGGGTCGGCATTCTTGGAGACCACTTCACTTGGCCGTACCTTCTGCCCAGTCCGTTGGACGGTAGGGCATATCTAATCTTCTTGCACAAGTCCTATCCGAACGTCTTGACGCAGCACATGCTTCTCCGTCGTTGTGCCGTTCCAAGTGGTACCAGCATGACGGGGCTCCTCCACATAACGGAATTCACGTTCGCGAGAAAGACCTCAACGTAATCTTGGTAAATGCGATGGATAGGTCGTGATGACTTGGTTCCTTGCCCTGCTAAATCATCGGACCTGCCACGTATGGATTTCTTCTTCTGGGTTCACATGAAGAGTTTGGTGTACGAGATGCCCTTTATTTCAGTTGAAGATCTCATCGCTCGAATATCTGTAGCTTCAAAGAGGATAATGACAACATGACATGCCAGGAATCTTCCAGAATGTAAGGTCTCTGCATTCCTAAGTGATTCTGAGTCATCTCTGTACCCTTACCCACATCATGCAAGCTTGTCGGTCTAGCAGCGAATCACCCTGTATATACATATACCGCACAGTGGCGAACACAAGGGAGAGGGGTCCACAGGTTCAACCCCCTTCCATCACCAATTGATCTCATTTCGATTAATTATAATCCTATTTATATAGTACGTAAAATGTATTTAAGTATTTGCTATCAATAATTTATTTTAGTAATTAACGCTAATTATATATATACTAACTGCATGGCCCAGCGATGCACCAGCTTTCTCTACTTTTATAAATTTTCCCTTTCCTTCACAAAATGAGCAATTCTAATACTCTTTTTTCAAAATAACCCCCGCTTAGCCCGGCGTTGCTCGGGTTTTCTCTTTTCCTGGTGACACCAGCACTTCTGTGTGTGTGTTTGTACGCACACAGTGTGAGTGATTTCTAAAATTGTGTCAAAAAATTTCCCTTTTTCGAAATTTGTTCCATTCCACTTATTTTTGATTTAAGACAGGGTTCTTTCCCCTCTCTATAGCCCGAACACGGGTTTTTTTAGTGTAAAATTATTGTTCTATCTTCCCCTCCTTCTAACAGATAAGATATAGATTCAAATTTCGTTGTATGACTTATAAAAAAAATATTGCGTTAGAATTAACAAATTATTAATGTGAAGCAATAAAAAGAAAACGATTCTGATGTTAAGAGTAAAACAAAAAACGTTCATCATTTTTTAATAATAGTCAGTTTCTAAGAATCTAAAATAATAAAATATATTTCAGATTTTCATGAATCAATCAATCGTTACATATTTTTAGTTTAAAAATGTCTCTAAAATGTATTTTGATCCAAAATAATAGACAATGTACTTTTTAAGTAACAAAAAATTCATTTAGCAATGAAATAATAGAAATAATCCTTTTAAAAAAGCATATATATTTATTAAAATCAAATTTCTAAAGGGTGTTTTTTTAGAGGTATATAACTTTAAATTGCAATAAAACAACGATGTATTATTCGATTGACATGAATTTTCTTTTATTCGAAAGATAATCTTGTGGCATTACATTTTAAATATGATTTCTGGCATAGGACTGCCACGGCTGGCTCGGATGTAGTCCAATCTGGACGTCCAATTTTCGATGCCTTTTTCCAACATTTGTGGCCGTATATCGGCAATAACACGGCGAATGTTGTCTTCCAAATGGTCAAGCGTTTGGGGCTTATCCGCATAGACCAATGACTTTACATAGCCCCACAGAAAATAGTCTAGTGGTGTTAAATCACAAGATCTTGGAGGCCAATTCACAGGTCCAAAACGTGAAATTAGGCGGTCACTAAACGTGTCTTTCAATAAATCGATTGTGGCACGAACTGTGTGACATGTTGCACCGTCTTGTTGGAACCACAGCTCCTGGACATCATGATTGTTCAATTCAGGAATGAAAAAGTTAGTAATCATGGCTCTATACCGATCACCATTGACTGTAACGTTGTGGCCTTCATCGTTTTTGAAGAAGTACGGACCAATGATTTCACCAACCCATAAAGCGCACCAAACAGTCAGTGTTTCTGGATGTAACTCGTGTTTCGACATACACTTGTGGATTAGCTTCACTCCAAATGCGGCAGTTTTGTTTGTTGACGTAGCCATTCAACTAGAAGTGCGCTTCATCGCTAAACAAAATTCGCTTATGAAAATCGGGAACAACGGCAATCTCTTTTTAAAAACAACTGAATATTTTAATTGGTAGGGCCTCACAGTACGCCTTACTTGATGATCGTTTTGATGAATTGCCAAACCAAACTGAGAATAAATCACTTGACAGCTGTTAAATCGGTCGCCATCTTGGAAAGTAATGCCAACTTAAACTTCTATACCTGAAAAAAAAACACTCTTTATAAGTAATAAATGAAAAAAAAAATTAACAGATAGCTATTGGAACGATTGCTTTTTTCTGAACGTTTGATTAAACATATAAATAAATATATAAACTAGAAAAAAAAAACAGTATGGGGGAAGGCCTATATATATATATATATATATATATATATATATATATATATATATATACATGTACTGAAAAAACATTAAAAAAAAGAAAAAGAAAAAAAAGAAACGAGTCTTACAGTAGTCGCATATGATGAGTAACATCTGACATGTTATCGTGGTAAATATGCAATATTAATTTTTTTCATGAAAAAATATGAATCGGGTATGATTGGAAATAATCTTCTGTCGATTAATTATATCTTTAATGAAAGTTGTATTTAATTAACGAAAGGAGTAATGCAATATTTTATCAAAAATAATTATTCTTGTTCAATTTGAAGAAGAGCAGAGACAATAGACTTATGATAACTAAAATATGACACATATACTTGTGATTTCAAAGTATTTCATCGTTGGGTATAGATGACCTGAGTACACATCTCTTTCGAGCTACAACCTCATATCAGTAGGTATTTGAGTGACTGTACATGATTGAATTTTGCCCTTTGTTAAGTTTAAATACTTACTACTTTTTTTTACACTAAAAATAAAATAAAAATACTGGAGATATTGGGAAAATAAAAATTTAAAATATTAAAATGCACTAAAATTGAGAAAAGAAGCTTCAAAGTCGGCACAAAGCACCGAAAATAAAGTTAAAATTTCGATCTTGGGTGGGTGGTTCTAAACCGACCAATGGGAATGCAGCTAGGCTCATGAAAAAGTAGATGAAAATAAAACAGAAAACAGCTTTTTTAGAAGCTATTAAAAATATATTATCAAAAATAAAAATAGTAGAGGAACATTTAATTAAGAAGAGATCAGTTGGAATAATTTTCCTCGGAAAATTAATGAGTAAAAAGTAAAAATTGAAAAATGGAAGAATCTGGAGCATTTTTTAATGCAAAGCATTTTAAGCGAATGACTCTGACTCTGACCACTAGACCACGGGGACTCGTGGAAAGAAGTGAAATAAGCATTTAAGATGGAGGAGGCAAGATTAAAGAGGAGAAAAATAATTACATGAAGAGGGGGTCTGAGAGAGAAAAATATTTCTAGGTCTGTTGAAATTTGGACCAGGGACATATTTTTTAATATCTAAGATCGAGAGATTACTAGAATTATCAATATTTTGAAAGAAGTTTGTTGCAATCTTTTTAATGAACTGTCTGACAGCTAATTAGATCAACTGTCTAATTGACTTTTTATAATTTTACTTGCGGTCCTGAGGTCAATTTCAAAGTATTTAAAAACCGTTGAAAAACAGCGTCAATTACCACTGTTAGCAGTCGAAACATTCTAATTTGTGTTCATTTCGAGCTTGAGTTCATCATTCATAAAAGCTATGAGCGGCTCAGCTTTTGGCAAACTGAAGCTAAAGTTAAAATCACCACTCAAAATCAGGGGAAGTGAGTGATAATTTTTTTAAAAGAGAAGAACCACACCTTCTTTATATGGTAAAAGTACAAAATGCAGGAAATCTTTAATTTTTTTTTAAACCATTTGATTCGAAGAAATGTATACGAACACAGGAATCACTGTTTGTCCATTTTCAAATAAGCATTCTGCCGCACTTATGTCCCCCAATATCATGACTAACGGATTTAGAATCAAGCGCTCGAGTGCTTGATGGCTACTAGAGTTGGACCCCCAAGCGAGGGTGCGAAACAACACAGCCACGCACTCTCATTGGTCAAATCAAGTAGCGCGCGCTTACATCAAATCCTGTTACACACATCCGTCCTTTTTCACGAAATCACCCCCAACAAATGTCCAGCAACCGAAAGGAAAGATGATACACATCAAAAACAGATCTGATAAAAACATTTTGATATTTTATTTTAATTTTAACCTTTTTCATTCCACTAAAAAAATTTTAAACTTTAAGAAGTAGCGTAATGCGAAATTGAATGTCTCTTCATCTTCAGTTTCAAACCTGGGAACTACCGTTTTATAAAGCAGCGGGTTTAACAGCCGCGCTGTGGGGTCCTTCGGGGAAGAGCAGTAAAAATACCTCTAAAATATCGGAGGGTTTTTTCAATTTCTCATTTCGTTATTTGTTAAAGTTAAACTTTTTTTTCGGGCTTCATTCTTTAGTTAATGCTTTCAAACTTCATATATCGATTGCAAGCAACGGTAATTTTTAAACAAAAAACTTTAAAAAAGTAATGTTTACATATTTCTCGCAAAAGAGAAAAAAAACGAAAAAAACACATTTATTTTAAAATCGTAATTTTTAAGATATTTTATCAATCTTTGTACAGATTACGTATAATATTGTTCTACAAATGAAAAAAGTTTCGTGAGATTATTTTTATAAATAAAGAAGTTATTAAGTATTTCAATAAAATTTTGATTATTTTTTAAAAAATCGTAAAAAAAAAGAAAAAACAGTTTTTGACAATTTTTTAAATGACTGATTCTAAAAGAGAAAAGCATGACCCTTTTCGGTGTAAAATATTTTTTTCATTAGCGCGAAATAAAGTGCTTGATTGATTGATTGAATATTAACGTCGTACTATTCAGCTACACGAGGGCTTTTGGCGGCGGACCACGTAATTTTGAACCATGGTCAAGTGACGTGGACGACACCTGAGCTGGCACCCCCTCTCCTAACTACCACACCACACCAACGGGAGAACGTTTCAGCTCTCGACAGATTTAACGTGCATCGCTGCCCTAAACGGCGGGTTTTTAGTGGTACTGGGCTCGAACCCGTGACAAAGCAGGCCACAGTCCGATACCTATACCACTCGGCTACCGCGGCCGCGAAAGAAATTGCAAACGGAACGATTTACAAATCTTATTCATAAAAACGTATCAATTTTGACTTATTTTAAAAATATCGTAAAAAATAGAAAACATAATTATTTTGTAAAATAAATTATACCGTATTGTGGCGAAATAAATATCTTTCCGAATCTGTAATTATTTTTTATCTGAGTATAATGAAAAAAAAAATTAGATCGCGTTTTAAAAACGCATGAAAAAATGTGTGAGAATTACTAATTCATTGAGCAATTAGTTGTGACATACCATTTGCATAAAAAAAATGGCTCTAAAAGAAAAAATCTCGTTTATAAATAAAAACTTATTAAATATTGAAAAAAATTATAAAGTAATAAAATCAATATATAAGACATATATATTATTCTTATTATATTAATTATAAAATATTTTTTCTATAAATAATTACAATAATATAGTTTATGTATTATATACCAGCTGAAATGCCCCTTCTTCGTAGGGGTTAAGTTTCAAAAATATAAAATTCCCCTATTAAAGCAATTGTAATATTTTTTTAGAGTGGGTAAAACCCTGTGTAAAGTAGTATAACCAAAATTAAAAATATTTTAAACTTATGTTTAAATTATAAATATTTTAAACTAAGTACAATTTAGCCTCAAATTAAATAATAATTCATCAAAATCAAATGTTTAAATGTAAGAGAAAATTAACATGAAAAAAAAAATAAACAGAAATGAATGAATGTAAAATAGAAATAAAAATTATTCCAGAAAATAATAGCAGTTGTAAGTTTTTTTGCTATTGAACTAAAGGTGAAATAACCTGAAATAGATAAACCGAAAGAAAAAATTAACGATAATAAATTGATTAAGGGGTGTTGGAAAGCTAAAATCTTATTTTTTTTGACAATTTGAGATTTTTACATTTTCAAATTGTATAGATTTTAACCTTTTTAAAAATACCTTACTTTAACCTCTAGGGTATTTAGAAGACCTTAAAACGTATTTTTAAATAATCGTTGAATTTGGGCCACGCCCATTTTAATGGCGAAAATTGTAAACAAATTACTTTGCTTTTGCTTAAAAGTGTAACGACTGATATAAACCAAAACATGTATCTTTTATTTTAAATTGAGCCTTTTATTTTTTTATTTCCTAGCCAATTAGAAGTCTCACTGTATACATTAAAATCAATTTATCTCAAAATGTAAATTTTAATGTGCGATGTACCTTTTCTGAGAAACTACTGTTCACACAGGTATGTAAATTTTTTATGAATTATTCATAATGATGTCTAATATATACTAAAATGAGCTTTTTGTAAAAAACTCAAAAATTTAATTTTTACAAATTTTTTAATTAAAAAATGGGTCAAATTTCGCAATGTTTGATAAAATATTTCATAATTTATTAAAAAATTCAAAATTAGCTAAAAGCTCATTTTAGTATAATGAGAGAGGTGTACTTTAATAGTATGAAAATTTCAAGCATGTACATAAAACAGATTTTGAGAAAAGGTACATCGAAAACAGCCAATTTAACATTGTCAGTATAGAGAGAGAGAGAGGTTTCCAACTCCCCTTAACAAAATAATATCATGATCCATTTTATAAAAAATTCTCCTTTTATCAAAAAGGCTTCAATAGCAAAATATTTTGCTTTTTGTATAGCTAAGAGCCCGAACAAGGAATTTTGAAAAATTCACGTTGTTTTCAGAGTTACGATCCATTGAAATAATAACCGGTAAGTCTTGGAATATTTATAATTTCTCTACTCTGATATATTAATCCTCTAACCGGATAGCACGGAAAATTCCGTCAGTGTAAAGATGCTTCGAAAATGGACTGCACTGATTTTTCTGCCTTCAAGTAACGTTTTCAAAAGCGGATTACCCGCACTTTTCTGAAATCCTTTTCCCCTTTTAAGGTTTAACATCTTGAAAGATAATGAGGGACGGAGGAAGCAACACAGCAGGAGTTTTATGGCTCGTAGGGAACCCCGTGTTTTGACCCTGGGGCAATCGTAAAAAATCGGGGAGAAATTTCTTTAGAACCCAAGAAGTGTTTGTTTGCTAGCTTGTATTTTAAAAGTTTTCAAAAGTCTCAACGCATAAGTAAAATATGTTACAATTCCCTTTTGGTTTCATATTAATTTCAAACTGTAACAAGTTGGGGCGTGTCAGTGCAATCTGCTATTTTATATAGTTAGACAAATTATCTTTTTTTAAGTATATTATTTCGCTTCATTTTTCTTATTTTAATCAAAGCTTTCAGTTTTTGAGAAACATGATTATTTTATTATAAAATACCGAAAAAATTAATAAAACACCAAACTCTTTAAAATTTGAAATCTTTTCAATTTTCCAACCACTAAAAATGAATAAATTTAAACTTCATCAAATCATTTGAAACATTTTCTTACACTTTGATAAAAATAATATCGAAAAAAAAAACTAATTAAGATTTATTAGTTTTTTTTTTAGATTTCAAAGACCAAGTGTTCAGGGAAGTTTAAGTACAGTGCCTAGTTATATATTGTTAAAATACACCGAATTATATTTGAATTTTAAGTGCTTGAACTTCAGTTTACATAAAAGACAATATGAATGAAGATTTTCACACATTTTTTTTATAACTTGAATGTTTGAATAAATGGTAATCAAAAATATACGGAAACATTTACAGTAGACATTTATGCATATAAATAAACATAAAAATCAATTTTAAATTCGAGCTACTCAAAAACATTCGAATTATTGTTCAAAAATATCTATTTAAACAAAATACCTCAACATTTATCTTTTTTAAAGACTAACTGAATAAGTAATTAAAATCTGGATATTTTTTTAAATCTCGACCGTATAAAGCTAGAAATTTTATGTTAGAAATTCCACTTGAAATTTCGAAAAAAAAATGCATCACGCAGTTAAAAATTATTTACCATAAGTTTTAGCAATTGTTTGAGTATAATAAAAATTTCAAATTTTTTTATATAGTTTCTTTGGCATCTTTTAATATATTTCGAAGCTTTCATACAATTCAGTTGAAAAGTGCATGCAAAGAGCAAAAAATATACTAAAAAAATTGATGAATATACAATTACAATAAATTCTTACATAGAAGCAAAACTGAGAAGCTAAAGCGTTGGAATGAAAAATTTTGAGTATATCTGAAGTAGTTTTCGAAATATTTATTTTAAAGTTCAGAAAATTTGTGTGTGTTATGTTATACTTAATATTAATTAAATGAATAAAATAATATGTTAATAATAGTCATGTAATCGTTTGATGACACATTCATATACTAATAAAAATTATCATGGTCATTGATGCGAATGTCAAGAATTTTATGTAATTTTAAATTCAGACATTAAAATATTGATGTAGAAAATATAAAACGACCATCTAAAATACATGAAAAATGCAGTCTGCTATAAAATGATCTTGACAAACAAAATCCGACATTTTCACTTACTATGGCAGAGCCGGCTTAGTCAGGGGCGATCTGGAAAAACAGAGAGAGAACCGCGGTTTTGATGGATGCCGCTCTAGCTTTTAAAGTTCCCAGGAAAAATTATATATATATAAATTACAAATGCAAAAATAAATCTTGTAATGTTCCATACATTTTTATAACAACGAATTGTGGAATTGTCTTCCAATACATTGTTGTGTTTGACAATATGTAAGGTAACCAACCCTACTTTAGATAAATTTGTACTACTTTTTCGTAACCGTATTCCTTTTAAAATTAATTCGTGCAGCCGAAATACACCTTTTGCACCCTTAAAAATTTATGTAAACTATAACGGTTAATTTTAATTTATGCAACTTATGAAATGTTCATAATTAACCATTTCCGTCTAAACAGTTTAAATGAAATAAAAAAGTTTGGACTCCCTCATTCATTAGGGATTTATATAAGATTCTAACCTTAAATTTTATTTTTCACCGAATAGGATCGAGTGGTAGTGTATAGTGCTTCCACACCACAGGTCTGGGGTTCTATTAACGGGCTGCGCAAGGTCGACTCTGCCTTTCATCCCCGCTACATTGGGTCGATAAATGAGTACCAAGTTTGCTTCGGGTCTTAAACACTGAAGGTCTCTCTTCAGACAGACCACCAAATCGGGACATGTGTTCATGCACCTCGGCGTCCAATGGTCACGTGTATTATGATGGGCACAGTAGTTCCTGTCCCTCATGGATTGTTGTGCCACTGAGTTAGAGTTTTAAGTTTGAGGATTACCTCACTTTGGGGATACTCCTTAGATAAACATGTATTTCCCACTCATTTGCAATTAAACATTTTCTTTCGATTACGTTTATTTCAGAAGGAAGTTTGATTTTTCAAATGTATTTGCTTAATAACATGTATATTTGTGTATTATATTAAAAATTTGATCAATCCAAAATTACAGGTTTTCAGCTCCTCTAAAAGCTTTTAGGATTTTACAACTGATCTTACAATCCATATACGTTTTATAGTAGTATATTTAAAAATGATAAAGACATTTTTACGACTGTGTGAGCTTTTATGCCTCATTTATAAATATAAAAAAATTGCATTCAGCTACATTTTTTAAAATATACTGAAATAAGTGGAGGAATAGGATATTTACATATTATGAATATTTTTGACTGCAGTAAGATATATTTATATATATATATATTTCAGTTTCTTTACAATTTGAATAGAAGTTGTAAGCCATTTTGCGTTTAGTTTGATATTAAGTATAAGCCTATAGGCTGTTTAATATTGTAAAGTGTTTTACTTTGATACCAGCACACATTAAAATAAGGCTCATTTGCAGTTATATGATCAGCTTCAGTGATATTTAAATTTTCAAAAATAGTCTACACGTACGAAAACATTCTTTCACAACCGCACACCACATCTCATACTATATCTTCCCTACAGCAGGAAATATTTGTGTATTCTGAAAAATTTAATTTAGGATACATTTTCAAGTGTTAAATTTGTTTTTAAAATTTGGTATGAATACATTGTGGAACTGTCGGTTAACTTCACTGAACAAAATTGTTTTAAGTGTACTGTTTTGAAAGACAAAATTAATTAGGGAGAACTTTTCTCACAATAGAATTTGTAATGACTGAATTGTGTGAAAATGTAGTTATCGATGTGTGACATTTTTCCTTGTAATAAAAGAAACATAAAGATAAGAAATTTAACTTGAGTAGAAAATGGTTAGAAGTACTGTCATGCGCATTTGAAGAAGTATATCCCCCATTAAAATTAAAAATTATTGACTGAATGTGTGTTATGTCCATCACAAATGCCGATGTAGAAAGGATATTTTTATTTAATACAAGGAGTTCGAAAAGGAGAGCACTAGGAATGAAAATTTAGATTTTTTCCGAAAAATATTCAGTTAACATAAAATATCAATTATATGATTTAAATTTAAATAAATTAAAAGTATATTGAAATCATTTTTTTATGTTATTCTAAATTAAAAATATAATTGAATAGAGAAAGATCTGTTTTATTTCATAAATATGCACCATTTATTGTCTTATTGTTTAAAAAAAAAAGATAGGGCCTTTACTCTTTTTACCTCATAACTTTTTTTAAAAACAGGAAAGTGAGCGCGTTTTCTTACTCTCATATTCAAAAATGAATACAGGATGCTTTTTTCTGGTTCAAATCGCAATACCAAAATATTTTTTTTTAATTTTTAAAAAATGACAGAAAAATAAATTTTGTTTGAAGAAAATACAACTATTTTTCAACTTTTAACACGCCATTTATTTCATGTTTTTTTTTTTACCCTGCGTTTTGTTTTAATTTTACTGTGACTGAATCTATGGGGAAAACGACAGAGTGGAAAGAACTATGGTTTTCATACAAGATTGCCCAAGGCAACTTAAAAGCTAGCTGTAAACGATTGCTATCCTGGTTCTCAATGATCAAATACGCCGAACTAAGTCATAAAGTTGACCCCTTTCGACTTCCCAAGTTTTAAAAGGGGGAAAGAATTGAAGTCTGTTGCATTTTTGAAGGGAATAGCAATATAAGAGTAAAACGCTTTCGGAATAACTTTTCAGGAGGAAGGTATCCAGTTAGAGGGTTAAACAAAAAGTAAAGAGCAAAAAAGATGTTATATGGTTGACATAATTAACAAAAATTGCGATTTTTATTTCCTGGAGCAAATTTCAAAAAAGAACCTATTTACAAAAAAAGTATAACATGGTTAGTATGATGGTTAATACGGAGTATGTATCATGGACGATGCAATACAGGCCTTACAACGCCTAGGCATGCTTAGTATAAAATTATCAATCTGATCTTGGGAAATATTACACAACTCATCAAGCAATGCCCTCTGAAGTTCCGAGAGACAGGTGGGAGGGGGTTGACGGGCTGCAATTCATCCGCCAAGCATATCCCACACATGCTCTATTGGATTCAAGTCCGGTGAGTATGCTGGCCAATCCATACGAATAATATCCTCCGACTGAAGGCATTCGTCTACAATGTTTGCACGGTGAGGACGGGCGTTGTCCTCCATAAACAGAAATTCAGCACCCATGGCGCCCCGAAACAAACGTACATGTTGTTCCAGAATGACATCCCATCCCAATAGATGTGGCCTGTCATCGTTACACTCTGAACATGCAGGTCAGTTCTGGAACCAAGAATAATTCCTCCCCAAACGAGCCATCCTGCACCACCGTAATGGTGTCGTTCAATGGTGTTCCCTTGGTGGTTACGAGTACCTGGCGCTCTCCATATTAAAGTCCGGCGAGAAGCAGACTGTAAACTAAACCTGGACTCGTCGGAAAACATCACCTAAGACCACTGTTGTGGTGTCCACAATGCATGATCTCTCTACTCCAGGTTAATCGCAGATGACAATGAGTTGCGATAAGTGGAACACATCTGACAGGCCTACGAGCATATAGACCAATGTGCCCTAAGCGTCTGTACACGGTCTGCCTTGAAACTGTCGTACCGGTAGCTGAAGCGAGCTGACGAGACAGGTCTGATGCTGTGCTCCGTCTGTTTCTTTTGGAAGTAACTGCCAAATACCGGTCCTCATTCGGCGTTGTAACTCGGGGGCGACCTGTGCTGTAACATCTACTCACATTACCATCATCTTGGAATCGTTGCCAAAGCCTGGAGATGACACTCTGAGCGATTCCAAGTTCCTCGGATACTTTCAGCTGGGTACGTCCACATTCCAGTCGTCCAATAATTCTACTACGTAAAAAATCATCCAAATGCTTCCTTTGTGCCATAACTATGCGGTTATTGCACTGAAAGGCTTTCAAAGCGCTTGTGAACAATTTTATTTCTTTGCCACCATTCCTTATATACCCCTCTCTTACACTCTCGTCATTGTAACGTACTATCCGCGCCATCTGGTGGTTTCCTGTAATTTACATATTCTTCTTCAAGATGTGTGTGATAATTCTACAGGTGAAATTTTTATTTTAGAGTTCAATTTCTGTGTTATTGTGAATTATCCTTAATTTATGGACATGAGTGTAGGTAACTAACAACAACTCAGATGTGTAATGCTTTTTGTCGTTGCGAGAAGCTTGTTACATGCATAAAAATACACCAATTTCATATTTAAAAATATAAAAACAGTTTTATTTTTGACTTTTTTAGAAATCTTTTGTATAGTTTAGAGAAAATTTTGAATTTTGAAACTTATAGAAATTGTGTTTGCATGGGAACATACACACACACACAAATCCATAATTAAATTCTTCTAACGTCGTAAAATCACATATTCCCAAATCATGACTTTTACATATTGATACATGTTTACATTATATTTATCATGTTATAAGGTCAAATTTGATATTTATAATGCATCGAAGTTAAAAATTCTTCCCAGATTGTTACATAATTTGTGAAAATTGATGCAAAATGCTAAAAAAATCTCGTTGAACAAAAACTGAAAATTTCTATATATGTTATTTTCTGAACATTTTAAGGCTTTTTTGTTTCCTATTTTATGTTTAAAAAATTAAGAAGATACTAATATTTAATAAAATAGGGCAAATACATGTTGTAATTCATTATTTTTGTGATTAAGTGCGTTTTTACACTTAAAATGCAATTATCTCAAAATGATTGTTTTCAAAGTGCGTGTACCTTTTTCACAGAAAATAATGAATGAAACTGCTTGCAATTTTTACAGCACATGAATAATATGTAACTATTTATAATGGAGCTACTTTCTTGGAGATTTTCCCAAAATAATTTGCTCAGAAGCAGTTATCTTAAAAAATTTGACCATTTTCACAAATTTCAAAGCGATACTTTTACGATGAATTTTTTGAAAAAAGTAAACAATATATTTGAAACATTTTACCATTATTTAAATAAACATAACATAATGGTTAACGGTAAGAATGATATTTCTTAAAGTAAATGAGATATTCTTATGAAATTTTTTGAGTTCGTTCTTTGTATTATAATGAATGATTTCTGCTAAAAGCTAAGGGTAATTTTTTAATTAAGGTATTTTTTTTATGTAATTTGATATGAAAGAAAAAAAATTTAAAGAAAATTCTGAGTTTTTTCATCTCGAACACCTGTATTTCATAATTGTACAGTATGTAGGAGCCCCCATGGGTTCCACCCTGGACACTAAGATTAATTTGAGGCCAAGAATGACCATACGCCATTTGTATAATAATAACTTATATTTATTCACTTGGTTCAAATATTAAAATTCTAATAACAAATAGTAAGCTATATGTCTAGATCAAAAAGGAATTTACCTTTAGTATTAAATTAAATTATGAAATATGAAATTAATCAATAACTACGCGCTATATCAAAAGGGTTTACCGGAATAGGAGGTCTGAGAAATACACGCAATTTGAATTAGTAGCTTTCATTAGCTGAAACTAATTTTATTAAACTAACGCTTTTGGTAAGCGGTATTAAACTAAAACATATCACCTGGTAGTACTTACGATCTCTTCAGGTATATGAACCTCCTATAAGGTTCCTTCGCTGAATAATATCAGCAATGCTCCAATATCGTAATCCAATTGAATCCTATAAATCTTGTCACTACTGCTGCTGGCTCAATAGCCTTCATCTCCGCTAACTTACAACGCTCTCCTTAACCCTCTAACCGGATAGTACGGAAAATTCCGTCAGTGTAAAGATGCTTCGAAAATGGACTGCACAGATTTTTCTGCCTTCAAGTAACGTTTTCAAAAGCGGATTAGCCGCACTTTTCTGAAATCTTTCCCCCTTTTAAAGGTTTAACATCTTGAAAGATAATTGGGGACGGTGGAAGCAACACAGCAGGACACTGAGGGGAAGTTTTATGGCTCACAGGAAACCCCGTGCTTTGACCATGGGGCAATCGTAAAAAATCAGGGAGAAATTTCTTTAGACCCCAGGAAGTGTTTACTTGTTACCTCGTATTTTAAAAGTTTTCAAAAGTCCCAACGCATAAGTAAAATATGTTACAATTCCCTTTTGGTTTCATATTAATTTGAAACTGTAACAAGTTGGGGCGTGTCAGTGCAATCTGCTATTTTATATAGTTAGACAAATTATCTTTTTTTAAGTATATTATTTCGCTTCATTTTTCTTATTTTAATCAAAGCTTTCAGTTTTTGAAACATGATTATTTTATTATAAGGTACCGAAAAAATTAATAAAACACCAAACTCTTTAAAATTTGAAATCTTTTCAATTTTCCAACCACTAAAAATGAATAAATTTAAACTTCATCAAATCATTTGAAACATTTTCTTACACTTTGATAAAAATAATATCGAAAAAAAAACTAATTAAGATTTATTAGTTTTTTTTTTTAGATTTCAAAGACCAAGTGTTCAGGGAAGTTTAAGTACAGTGCCTAGTTATATATTGTTAAAATACACCGAATTATATTTGAATTTTAAGTGCTTGAACTTCAGTTTACATAAAAGACAATATGAATGAAGATTTTCACACATTTTTTTTATAACTTGAATGTTTGAATAAATGGTAATCAAAAATATACGGAAACATTTACAGTAGACATTTATGCATATAAATAAACATAAAAATCAATTTTAAATTCGAGCTACTCAAAAACATTCGAATTATTGTTCAAAAATATCTATTTAAACAAAATACCTCAACATTTATCTTTTTTAAAGACTAACTGAATAAGTAATTAAAATCTGGATATTTTTTTAAATCTCGACCGTATAAAGCTAGAAATTTTATGTTAGAAATTCCACTTGAAATTTCGAAAAAAAAATGCATCACGCAGTTAAAAATTATTTACCATAAGTTTTAGCAATTGTTTGAGTATAATAAAAATTTCAAATTTTTTATATAGTTTCTTTGGCATCTTTTAATATATTTCGAAGCTTTCATACAATTCAGTTGAAAAGTGCATGCAAAGAGCAAAAATATACTAAAAAAATTGATGAATATACAATTACAATAAATTCTTACATAGAAGCAAAACTGAGAAGCTAAAGCGTTGGAATGAAAAATTTTGAGTATATCTGAAGTAGTTTTCGAAATATTTATTTTAAAGTTCAGAAAATTTGTGTGTGTTATGTTATACTTAATATTAATTAAATGAATAAAATAATATGTTAATAATAGTCATGTAATCGTTTGATGACACATTCATATACTAATAAAAATTATCATGGTCATTGATGCGAATGTCAAGAATTTTATGTAATTTTAAATTCAGACATTAAAATATTGATGTAGAAAATATAAAACGACCATCTAAAATACATGAAAAAAATGCAGTCTGCTATAAAATGATCTTGACAAACAAAACTGACATTTTCACTTACTATGGCAGAGCCGGCTTAGTCAGGGGCGATCTGGAAAAACAGAGAGAGAACCGCGGTTTTGATGGATGCCGCTCTAGCTTTTAAAGTTCCCAGGAAAAATTATATATATATAAATTACAAATGCAAAAATAAATCTTGTAATGTTCCATACATTTTTATAACAACGAATTGTGGAATTGTCTTCCAATACATTGTTGTGTTTGACAATATGTAAGGTAACCAACCCTACTTTAGATAAATTTGTACTACTTTTTCGTAACCGTATTCCTTTTAAAATTAATTCGTGCAGCCGAAATACACCTTTTGCACCCTTAAAAATTTATGTAAACTATAACGGTTAATTTTAATTTATGCAACTTCTGAAATGTTCATAATTAACCATTTCCGTCTAAACAGTTTAAATGAAATAAAAAAGTTTGGACTCCCTCATTCATTAGGGATTTATATAAGATTCTAACCTTAAATTTTATTTTTCACCGAATAGGATCGAGTGGTAGTGTATAGTGCTTCCACACCACAGGTCTGGGGTTCTATTAACGGGCTGCGCAAGGTCGACTCTGCCTTTCATCCCCGCTACATTGGGTCGATAAATGAGTACCAAGTTTGCTTCGGGTCTTAAACACTGAAGGTCTCTCTTCAGACAGACCACCAAATCGGGACATGTGTTCATGCACCTCGGCGTCCAATGGTCACGTGTATTATGATGGGCACAGTAGTTCCTGTCCCTCATGGATTGTTGTGCCACTGAGTTAGAGTTTTAAGTTTGAGGATTACCTCACTTTGGGGATACTCCTTAGATAAACATGTATTTCCACTCATTTGCAATTAAACATTTTTCTTTCGATTACGTTTATTTCAGAAGGAAGTTTGATTTTTCAAATGTATTTGCTTAATAACATGTATATTTGTGTATTATATTAAAAATTTGATCAATCCAAAATTACAGGTTTTTAGCTCCTCTAAAAGCTTTTAGGATTTTACAACTGATCTTACAATCCATATACGTTTTATAGTAGTATATTTAAAAATGATAAAGACATTTTTACGACTGTGTGAGCTTTTATGCCTCATTTATAAATATAAAAAAATTGCATTCAGCTACAGTTTTAAAATGTACTGAAATAAGTGGAGAATAGGATATTTACATATTATGAATATTTTTTGACTGCAGTAAGATATATTTATATATATATATATTTCAGTTTCTTTACAATTTGAATAGAAGTTGTAAGCCATTTTGCGTTTAGTTTGATATTAAGTATAAGCCTATAGGCTGTTTAATATTGTAAAGTGTTTTACTTTGATACCAGCACACATTAAAATAAGGCTCATTTGCAGTTATATGATCAGCTTCAGTGATATTTAAATTTTCAAAAATAGTCTACACGTACGAAAACATTCTTTCACAACCGCACACCACATCTCATACTATATCTTCCCTACAGCAGGAAATATTTGTGTATTCTGAAAAATTTAATTTAGGATACATTTTCAAGTGTTAAATTTGTTTTTAAAATTTGGTATGAATACATTGTGGAACTGTCGGTTAACTTCACTGAACAAAATTGTTTTAAGTGTACTGTTTTGAAAGACAAAATTAATTAGGGAGAACTTTTCTCACAATAGAATTTGTAATGACTGAATTGTGTGAAAATTTAGTTATCGATGTGTGACATTTTTCCTTGTAATAAAAGAAACAGAAAGATAAGAAATTTAACTTGAGTAGAAAATGGTCTAGAAGTACTGTCATGCGCATTTGAAGAAGTATATCCCCCATTTAAATTAAAAATTATTGACTGAATGTGTGTTATGTCCATCACAAATGCCGATGTAAAAAAGATATTTTTATTTAATACAAGAAGTTCGAAAAAGAGAACACTAGGGAGGAAAATTTAAATTTTTTCCGAAAAATATTCAGTTAACATAAAATATCAATTATATGATTTAAATTTAAATAAATTAAAAGTATATTGAAATCATTTTTTTATGTTATTCTAAATTAAAAAAATAATTGAATAGAGAAAGATCTGTTTTATTTCATAAATATGCACCATTTATTGTCTTATTGTTTAAAAAAAAAGATAGGGCCTTTACTCTTTTTACCTCATAACTTTTTTTAAAAACAGGAAAGTGAGCGCGTTTTCTTACTCTCATATTCAAAAATGAATACAGGATGCTTTTTTCTGGTTCAAATCGCAATACCAAAATATTTTTTTTTAATTTTTAAAAAATGACAGAAAAATAAATTTTGTTTGAAGAAAATACAACTATTTTTCAACTTTTAACACGCCATTTATTTCATGTTTTTTTTACCCTACATTTTGTTTTAATTTTACTGTGACTGAATCTATGGGGAAAACGACAGAGTAGAAAGAACTATGGTTTTCATACAAGATTGCCCAAGGCAACTTAACAACTAGCTGTAAACGATTGCTATCCTGGTTCTCACGCCGAAAGTCAAAGACGCCGAACTAAGTCATAAAATTGTCCCCTTTCGACCTCCCAAGTTTTAAAAGGGGGAAAGAATTGAAGTCTGTTGCATTTTTGAAGGGAATAGGAAAATAAGAGTGAAACGCTTTCGGAATAACTTTTCAGGAGGAAGGTATCCACTTAGAGGGTTAAGGTATGATATATAATTACTTTTTATTGCATATATCAAAATTCCCATTTCAAGATCTGTAAAATGTCTTAGCTATGTATAAGCAAAATATTTTTGTAATCGAAGCACTTTTCCTTAAAAGGAGAATGTTTTGAAAAAAAGGCATTTTTTTTCTTCCTTCTTTTCCAAAAAAAATTATTTAAGTTATTTTTATTGCAATAATATTCTTAAAACAATTTTATATACATGTTCTAATTCAAATGACAATAATTAAATATAAAAAGAAATATATATTCATTTATGCGCTTTCGCAAAATCAGGGTTCCGAAAGCAGTCAATTACTTTGTTACAGCATATATAGAAATTGATTTGATTTAAGCATTCATAATTAATTTTTAATGTAACTATATTTTGCTGAAATTTTCAGGTGCCGGAGCCGGCAGCATCCTCGGTGGCATTGGGTTTGATAAAATTGGAAGCAGAAAGACCTTCTTGTACTCAGCTGTGGCCAGTTTCGTGTTACTGGCCATCAACATTCTCTTGCACATTTTTATTCTCAGAAGAAAAATCAAAGCACCACCTACGAAATCCCCAGCAAAGGAGTTAACGTCTGAAGTTTAGGTGGATAGGAAGATTGTATCATCTCTCCATACATCGCCATCGTCATAATAAGGCTCCTAATCCTCACAAATATCGTCACCAGATCCAGATCCAACCGATTCTGGAACTGCAGTTCCAGAATGATACTTCAAAACACACCATAAGTGACATCTTGATGTAAATTTGATAAACTTAGTCACCAAAAAAATAATCATTTTGATTGGAATTTTTTCTTGACATTTTAAAGAATTTACCAATGTATAATTAAAAAAAAATTAAACTATCAAAAACCTTGTTTGGTAGAAATCGTTCTTTATTTTCTTGAGTTTTTATATTTGATCCCAGATTTGTCGTAGAGGTATTGAAGAAAACAATATATTTCGCAAATAATTCTGTAATATTTCTACCTTTGCAGTCCTACTACATTCCCCAGGAGCTGGTATCCTTTTTAGTGCAGCCCCCCATTTAGGCGATACCAATTAACACAAGTAATTTGGGGAAACCCAGTTTCTTCCCCAGACGGAGGCAGCTAAGCTCTACCTGTGCGAAATTTGTACTTAGGAATTTAATTTTGCCGAGAGCACCTAAGCCAAACGGACACACAAGGGATCTTTCTCATGCCGTACAATCATACCACATGGCCGCAGTCGATTTCTGCTTCAGGAAAATCCACCCCCTTTGGCCGGGATCGAACCCGCAACCTTGGGTACAGAAGGCCAGCGACGTACTAACTACGCCACCCAGACGGTTAAATGAGAGCTATCAAATAATGAGAGTATTATGGAATAGTCAGGTAATATGGAATGCTGAAGTTTTGGCTTTGTTTTCAGCTGGTAATGCGCGGGAAAAACCTTGAACTACTCAAAAAAGACTCTCATGATGCTTTGCAATGAGAGTTGACCACTTGTTGCCAAACCACTCGCTACAGAACAAAGTGTGTTTTACGATTTTCAAAAGTTTTTGCAGGCAAGTTTTCAAACATTTTAACCTATTAGTACACACATGTGGTTTAAACATTAAATCTAAGCATAGTGTACACTAAAAGAATTGTAGTTTGCAATACCATGGTCATTCTTCAGCTGACAATATTTTGTAATTCGGTTTAAAGGTTCATTTTATATGATCATGTATCGTGTATTCAGGAATACTAGGTATTCCATAATACCCGAAGTGCAGCAATGAATCGTTCCGTTCTGATGTATCATTTGTAATAGACTTCATGCTATCAATTAAATATACAAAAAACAAAGACGCCGAATGTATGTTTGTAATGGAAAATTCTCCGAAGACCAAAGAAGAGAAATTTTGATTCAGTGCTTCAAATGTTTTCTGTGGGCTCAACTTGATTATACAGGAGCACAGAAAGATTATATTTGTGGCTTCTGTAAATGGATTAGAAATAGAAGTGACTTTCACGTATTTTTGAAAATATGTTATAGTTATAAATAACTACGTTTTGTGAAGTCTTAATTAGCTTTCCAATGGTTTAAAGTACCTATTCCCTTTTTCTAGACTATTCCATAATACCTTCCATTTATCCTTTTTTTTTAAAAAGAAAAATATTTTTTTTACAACAACAAACTAAATATTATTTCTTTTGACAAGTGATAATTCATTATCATCGTTTGTAGTATATATCTATGAAAATTCTGGAGATTTTTTATCCCAAACCAGTAAAGCTATTTTTAGAAATGTGTATATATATATATATATATATATATATATATATATATATGTGTGTGTGTGTGTGTGTGTGTAAATGGTATTCCATAATACCCAACTCTCATATAGTATTTATTTACAATTCTATAATAAAAAATTTTATTCCATGATAAAGAAAAACATTTGAAATATTTAATGTAAAACAAAGAACTTAAAATGGCAAGTGCTGCATGTGTCACAAAATAATTAAAATAGACTTTTACACAAAGATTAAACGAATCTTGGGTATTTTAATAACAATTGTGTTCGATTGTTAAACTTTTAAGTACAAGTTTTATCATTGAATTAAAAAAATATACATAAAAAAACCGCGTACAAATATAATAGTACAATAATAATAGCCGAAAAGTCAAGATCTATTCACTTCAAAATTCTATGAGATTTTATATAACACATTAAGAACACAGTTTTCTAAAAATGTATATACATATATCCTTACAGAATCCTCATGCATTCTATACAAAGCCGGAAAAAGTTTCAAAACTTATACAGGATGGTGCCTGTTCAGTGTACGTATGTAAATGTAGAGCACCCTCTAGCGCTCAGAGTGTCTAACGAATCTGTGTAACCTTTGACTCCACCGAGTAAGGAGTCGAATCGAGTGAGCTGAGCAACAAGTAATAAAAACTACAGTCCACTTACTGAGAGAGAACTTTTTCTAGAGTTTTACTTGTGTACCCAACATTCTGGTCCAGTCTCAACCGGAGAGACCTATGCATTGAAAATACGAGGTATGTGCTGTAGTTTTTTGACTTTCGTTAAAAAATCGAACTTTAAACTTTAACGATGTTTAAAGGAGCAAAAAAAGAAGACTTGAGGCGAATCGCTTCTGAATTAGAGTTGTGTGTGAGTGATAAATTAACTGTTTTAGACTTGATGGATCTTATAAAAAACTGTGATAGAGATACAAAAACGATCCTGATTCAGTGCATGAGTTAGCAAATTTAATTATCGAAGAAAGGAAGTATGACGAAAGTCAACAATTAGAGCTAGAAAAAATAAGAGAAAAGTCTAAGCTTGATTTAGAGATAGCGAGAATACGAGCAAATGATAAAGACAATAATACTGAAGTTAATTGTAATGATTCCTCTTCTTTAGATTCTTTAATTAAAAGTATTCGCACACTTACAGTGAAAATTCCCGACAAACCTGAGGGATGGAGTTTCTTTTTTTATCATTAGAACGTGCATTTGTAGCCAAAAGTGTTACTGATAAATTTAAGCCTGAGATTTTGTTAAATTTATTAGGAGAAAAAGCTGCAAATATCATTATATATCTGAACGATGAGGATCTTAAAAAAATTATGATAAAAATAAAGTCCATAATACTCCAAGAATTTGAGCCAACTCCTCAATCGTGTTTAGAGAATTTTAAGAAAGCAACACGGCAAAATTGTGAATCCCATGTCCAGTTTGCGAGTAGATTAACAACAAATTGGGAATACTATTTAAAATTGAGAAATGTTTCAAATTTCGAGGTATTAAAACAATTAATAGTTTCAGACAAAATATTTAGTACTTTAGATAAAGAAACCGCATCGCATATTAGTGTCAGACAAGCAGATAAATGGTTTGATCCTTTAACGTTGGGAAAAGAAATTGATTTATTTTATTCATCGCGAGGAAAACCACTGAGTGAGAATATTAATTATTGTCGCAAAAATCAAAAATTCTAAAAAATATGTCCAGAGTATTTTTCTCAGATGTCAAGGGAAAAAAAATGTGTTTTGTGTCAATCTGATAGTCATTTTTTAAATAAATGTCCTCAATATAAGCAATTATCAGTAAATAAACGGGTAGAACTTGTTAAAAATAATTCCTTGTGTTTTAATTGTTTAAATTTGCATAGAGTCAAGTTCTGTAAATCTAAAGTTCTTTGTAAATGCTGCAAAAAAAAAAAAGCATCATTCTTCCTTGTGTTTCTCTGGAGACCCAAATTTTACGAGTGAAAGGGTCATTCAATCTTCTTCATTGGGGGCAGAAAGAGCCGGAAACAGAGGAATCCTCGATGAGTCAACTTTCCGCGAAGGCGGCGGTGTTCAAACCCATAAATTACATAGGGAGATTTCGAAAGAGGTGTCTTCTCAGGGTTTAGGAGATCTGTTTACTGCAACGAGTTACGTAAAATCGAAATCCGTTTTACTTGCAACCGCGATTTGTTTCATTAGAGATTCCTTTGGGAAAATGCAGGAGAGAGAAGTCAGAGCACTGTTGGACGGTGGTTCAACAAGCAATTTTATTTCGCAACAGTGTATGAATAGACTCAATTTAAAAAGAGAGAAAATAAACATTTTAGTTTCAGGATTAAATAATTCAGGGTTAACGATTAAATCGCGCGTTAATGCAACAATTGCAAATAGAGGAAATAGTTATGAAACTAATGCAGACTTTTTTGTAGTGCCGCGAATTACGGATGTGATTCCTTCTCAACCATTTAACGTTAGTTTGGGTAATTTCAGTAGAGAGAAATTAGCGGATGAAAATTTCAACATTCCGGGAAATATTGATTTATTGTTAGGAGCAGAAATCTTTTATGAAATTCTTTTACCAGGACAAACAAATCTTTTAAATACAAAATTAATTTTTCAGAATACAGTCTTCGGCTATATTGCGAGTGGGAGTATTCCAGTTTCTAGTGAAAATAAACCTCACTGTGGGTTAATCAAAGATAATGTCGATTTAGAAAAGACAATGAGGAGATTTTGGGAAATCGAAAATGTTGAACCTGAGACAATGAAAAATAAGGAAACGATAATTTGTGAGGAGCATTTTCAAAAAAATCATACTAGAGATAGTACGGGAAGATATATAGTATCTATGCCATTTAAAAAGGATCCAAATTGTTTAGGCCAGTCAAAAGATATTGCCCTTAAAAAATTAAATTCTTTATGGAATAGATTAAAGCGCGTGGGCCTAACTATTTAAAATTATATAGAGATTTTTTAAAAGAGTATAAAGAGCTAGGTCATATGCAAGAGGTAGATGAGAGAGAGGAGTGTGGAATGTATTTCATACCACATCTTGGTGTTTATCTCTCTGATAAAAAAACAAGTAAATTGAGAGTAGTTTTTAATGCGTCGAGTGCAACTACAAATGGTTATTCTTTAAACTCTCTCTACAATACAATGGGGGAGTTGCTCAAAATGACCTTTTTTCAATAATGGTTCGCTTTAGAAAGCACATATTTGCATTCATTGCGGATGTGCAAAAAATGTATCGAATGATTTGGATTAATCCAGATCAGCGTAAACTTCAGCGCATTCTGTGGAGAGAGAACATGGACGAGAACCAATAAAAACGTTTGAGTTGTCAACTGTGACCTATGGAACAACGAGTGCACCATTTTTAGCGACACGTACGCTAAAACAATTAGCCCTAGATGAAGCAGGGAATTTTCCATTAGGGTCTTCAGTTGTGATGAGTGACATGTACATTGATGATGTACTTACCGGTGCAGAGACCTTATTAGAAGCAAAAAGAACTGAAAAATCAACTGATCAATATCTTCGCTAAAGGAGGTATGGTTTTGCATAAGTGGTGCGGAAATAATACGGAATTGATTGAGGTTTCCGAAAATTATGATTTTTCAGATTCATCAGAGATAAAAGTGTTGGGTGTTTATTGGAACCCCAAGCATGATTGCTTCTCCTTCAGAGTAAAAATAGACTTGCACGAATTAAATACCAAACGGGATGTTTTGTCAACCATCGCCAGGATATATGATCCTCTAGGTCTTTTTAGGTCCTGTGGTGGCGAAGGCGAAAATCTTTCTTCAAAAATTATGGATGCTAAAGATTGATTGGACAGATTTGCTTTCAGATACAATCAATAGAGAATGGCGACAATTTGTCGAATCACTTCAGGTAGTAAATGACATCAACATCAATCGATGCATTGTGGTAGAGCAACCGGAAATGATCGAGCTGCATGGATTCTCCGACGCGTCCCAGTCAGCATATGGAGCTGTCGTCTACTGCAAATCCATAACCTCAGATGGAAGGATGCTTGTGCATCTTATTGCCAGTAAATCCCGAGTTGTGCCTACCAAGCAAACAACGATTCCCAGACTTGAGCTATGTGCCGCTGTGCTGTTAGCAAAATTAGTGCATCGTGTCAAGCAAGCTTTGAAATTAAATGTGACTAATACTTTTCTTTGGAGTGACTCCGTGATAGTTTTGTCATGGATAAGGAAGGAGTCATATCAACTAAAAACCTTTGTGGCTAACAGGATTGCTACAATCCAGGAGATGACTTCCAGTGAGCAATGGCGTTATGTGGCAACAGAGGACAATCCTGCCGACTTCGTTTCCAGAGGAATGGATACTCTAAAACTTAAAACCTGTGAGTTGTGGTGGAATGGTCCTAAATTTCTGATGAGCAACCAGTACCCACAACGACAAATTCCTGTTGCAGTGATCAAGGATCCAGGTGAACTTAAAAACTGTAGTGACTTTTCTAACTTTTTCTTGATTCTGCTGCTAACTCTTTGTAAATAATTTACTTAACCTTAGTAATGACTATTTTAAAATTATTCGTGTCTTAAGTTTTATTTGTAGATTTGTTTATAATTGTAAGAGCAAAGAGAGCAAAAGAATTGGGCCTCTAGATTTAGGAGAATTAAAAAAGGCTGAACAGCTTTTATTGAAATTAGTACAAAAGGAAGAGTTTAAAGTAGAAATGAATGGTATTCAAAATTCTGCCATGGTACCTTCCAACAGTCGAGTAAAAAAAAAAAAAAAACACTCAATCCATTTATTGATAGTGAAGGGATTTTGAGAGTTGGAGGTCGATTGAGAAATAGTGATATTAATTATAACCAGAAATTTCCAATTCTTTTGCCTTCGAAACATAAATTGACTTATTTAATAGTTGAGTATTTTCATAAAAGTTTTTACATAGTGGTCCACAATCCTTGTTGTATCAGATCAGGCAAAATTTTTGGATATTGAATGGCCGTAATATTTGTAGAAAAGTTGTTCATAATTGCGTAATTTGTTGTAAGGCCAATCCTACTTGCACTGATCAAATAATGGCTGACTTGCCAAAGGATAGAGTTATCAAAAATTATCCATTCAATGTGTCAGGTGTGGACTTCTGTGGCCCCTTTTACATTAAGTATAAAGGGCAGAGAAAAGGTGTATATAACAAAATCTATGTTTGTATATTTATATGTTTTGTTTCTAAAGCTGTGCACTTAGATATTGTGACTGATTTAACCTCTAATGCATTTATTGCTACACTTAAGCGTTTTATATTTAGAAGAGGTAAATGTGCTAAGTTGTATTCTGATAATGCAACAAATTTTGTGGGTGCAAATATAGAACTTAAAAAAATGTTTAATTTGGTGTGTAAACCTGATGAGGCACTTGCAAGTTATATGGCCTCTGAAGGAATAGATTGGAAATTCCTTCCCCCTAGAGCCCCAAATTTTGGAGGTCTCTGGGAGGCAGGCGTTAAATCTTTTAAGTTCTATTTAAAGAGAGTAGTAGGTAACATTAGATTAACATATGAAGAGTTTCTGACCGTGATTATCCAAATAGAGGGGATGTTAAATTCTCGTCCTCTTGTACCATTATCTTCTGACTTAGAGGATTTAAATGTATTGACTCCTTCTCATTTTTTGATAGGTAGATCAATTACATCAATTGTTGAGCCTGATTTAACTAATTTAAATGAAAATAGGTTGGATAATTGGCAGAAAATTACAAAAATAATTCAATTAATTTGGAAAAGGTGGAGTGTAGACTATTTAAATAGTTTGCAGCAGAGAAATAAGTGGCATTTCGAGAAAAAGAATGCTAAAATTGGAGATATGGTTATAATAAAAGAGGATAATTTACCTTCATGTCAATGGTCATTAGGTAGAATCAACAATATTTATCCAGAAAAGGATTCTAAAGTAAGAGTAGTGGAAGTCAAAACCACTAGAGGTATATTTAAGAGACCCATTTCGAAACTGTGCATTCTACCAATTGAAACAGTGTGTGTGAAGTAGCATATATATAACCCTTCAGATAGTAATGTCTGTGTAGAATAGTAATTTTTTTAAAATTCTGTGTGATTTATCAATTGCTTTATACATTGTCTTCATTTGTATGTTGTTTTGTTTGTATTTTGAAGTATTGTATTTCTGTGTGTTATCTTTATGATTATGTTCTATGTAAATCTTGCATGTTGAAAAACATTGCAAGGCCGGGCGGCATGTTCAGTGTACGTATGTAAATGTAGAGCGCCCTCTAGCGCTCAGAGTGTCTAACGAATCTGTGTAACCTTTGACTCCACCGAGTAAGGAGTCGAATCGAGTGAGCTGAGCAACAAGTAATAAAAACTACAGTCCACTTACTGAGAGAGAACTTTTTCTAGAGTTTTACTTGTGTACCCAACAGTGCCAAATTTGATCAACAAATTCAGAGAGATAATAGAAGGCAGCATGAGCACGACAAATAAACACAGAACATGGGTTTTTCAAATCCCAGTTAGTAGGAGCAATTCACAAAAACAATTATGAAGGGTTTGATGTTAAGTGGAATGAAAAGGGGCAACGAGTTGAACGAGTCACTGTGGGCTCCACAAGTGCTTGCCGCACGATCCTTCGATTCTCTTTCCTCGTGGTCTTCCTGGTCGCTCCAGACCCGGTTTTCCACTTGTGGGTACCTTCTCGTGTCCACTGCTCCCAACAATTTCTAACGGCACACTCCGAACGATCCACCTGGCCAGTAGCACGGCGCGTCGACCAGCCTGCAGTTTTCTTCCCGATGATCAGGCCTCTCTCAAACTCGCTTAACTGCGAGAAATGTCTTCTAGCACATTTACCTGGCATGTTTCGCTTACCAAAGTTTTCCTACAATCGGCGGGTAATCGTCACGTTTATGAATCTTCGAATTTGCTCTGGCTTATATAGCACCCTCTTCCTGATTGTAGCGCCACCTCGGCGTGTGGTATTGGCACAAAACTTGGATCATTTGCATATCACATTACGCTGTACTTATTTGCAAAGTTTCGCGATTGTACTTAGCTTCCTTCTTGGGTCGCTATTTTCAATGCTCCTGAGTGTATATCGAGTGGCTTTTACGATCATCCTGATAATAGAATTTTGAAGAGTATCTAGGATATTAATGTTAGTTTTAGCGTCGTATAGATGGTACTACGACTTTTATTCTCCCTAGATGAGTGGGAAATTTGCATATGTACAGGTTTTTTCAACCCGACGCTCCAAATCTCCGCATTCATTTAGCCTCTCCCCTCGTTTGGGTCATTGCCCTCCTGACGGCTACTAATATCGCGATTTTCCCCGATATAAAGGGTTTGCGACTAGATGTTCCATGCTAATTTGTCGTGTCCATTCTGCCTACTATCACTGCTCTGAATATGTTGGTCTATTTTTGCAACACCGTGTATATTGAAAATGAAAAAAAAAAAAAAAAATCCTTAGCGTAATATCGTGAAAAGTAAAAACTTGAGAAAAAGCCATTTAAAGTTTTAAAAGTTTAGTAAAATAAATGAAAGAACTAAAATGTATTATTCATTCCTGTATGTATGGTAAGAGGCCCAGTGGTTGAGTGGTAACGTATCAAGCATCCACACCAAAGGTCCGGGTTCTATTATCGGGCTGATCAAGGACGATTCAGCTTTTCATGCCTACTGCAGTGGGTCGATAAATGAGTACCAAGTTTGCTTGGGGACTTAAACACTGGGAGTCTCGCTTCAGACTGACCACCAGATCGGGACATCTGCTCATGCACCTCAGCGCCCAATGGTCCCGTATACTGGGATGGGCAATGTAGGCCCTGACCCTCATGGGCTGTTGCACCACAGAGTTTGAGTTTATATATATGGTAATTCAAGTTATATATTAAGTTTATCAAGAGTTAAATCCACCCTAAATTACCATCTATCAAAAAGTAAACAAGTTAAAATTAAATAGATGGAATTATAAAAACAAGTTAAAAAAAACAGCTATATCTAACTTTGTGGATTTAAAAAATAGCTGTTCAAATAAATCAGCTAATAGCATGGCTATTTACATCATGTAAATCATGTACTACATAGCATGGCAGGGGCGTAGCTACCACATTATGAAGGATACTGGGCCACCAAGGTTCAAAGACCCTAAAATGTGTAAGAAAAAATCGTAGGATATTGAGAGCCCACCAAAAAGGGTATCCAAGGAATTTTGGCAAGGAATTCCCACTTAAGACTAGCTACGCCAGTGGTGGTTGGCAACCTTTCAGCTGTGGCGTGATAAACCGATCTACCAATAGGATTCAGCGGGCCACACAGTAGGACATGTTTGAAACAATTCGATTCCCGCGAAAATGCATGCTGGAATAGGGAATGGAGGACAATAATATAGATTTACATTTTTATTTTATATTAATTTTGAATCCTTTTAAGATATTTATTAAAATAAAAATAAACAGCATAAAATATAATTATTCTTCAACAAAAATAAAAGAATCATAATTGTGCATATGTTATGTATTTTTAAATATATTTTTTTAAAATAAGAAATAGAAAACGTAAGAAACTTAAGTATTTCCCTTCATTACAGAAAAATAAAAATTAAAATTTTAATGCAACGCTCTACTTTTAAATTGCAAAATCAGGGGTATCATTTGGGACTTAAATTGACACGATTCTGAGCATTCAGTTGTTAAACAATTTCTTTGCGAACTCGAAATATTTCTCACATGTGAAAAGATTTTTTACGTTGATAAACATAACAGAAAACAGAGTAGAGGCAATTTTCTCTCTTCAAACCTTTAAACCTCTCCAGCAATGACATTCAATATAATTAACGAAATAGTTATAAATTAATTTTTAGTTATCTTTCGGCTTTTTCGTAATTCTGTAAATGTTCATAAATCTGTAGATGTTTATCATTAAGGTCCATTGCAAATTTATCAACTTCCATCCACTTAAAAATTGACAAATTTTTAGAGTACAGCAGAATGCCACTGAGAATTGTACCGCGAGACACATGTGCACGGCGTGTCTTAGGTTGCTGACCCTTGATCTGTGAAATTTTATTTCCTTCACAAAATTATCAAACATAGCTATTATACAAAATAACCAGAAAAAATTTTAAACTTTATATTGATTATTTACAAAATATCCTTAGTGTTTTGAGTGCACAATCATCACACATGAAAAACAAAAGGTCGAGAATAAAACAGTTCAAACATTTGATGATGTGATAGCGTCTGCAAAAAATGCAGACGTCACGTGTCCAAGTTTCAGTTTTCGCTTCGACGTGCTCAGAGACGTCTGAAGGCATGGGCCAACTGGGCCCAGGCCCAGGGCCTCGTCTCATTCTCGACTCAGCCTTAGTAAGATAATGATTCGAATAACTTCAGCTGTCAAATGCATTCTCCGAAAAACTGGAAATTTTGGACGATATGTCAGCTGATTACAAATGATGACTGTCGTCCATGTATAGGCCTAGGCCTATCACCTTACACCATCATTACTCCCTGAGTCAAAAGGTGGCAATCGGTCGAGCTGGTTTGTGCGATTGTAAATGCACACTTATTTGCTTCGGGTTAATGTTTGTGTGAGTATTTCACAACGTGCGCTATGTACTGACAACTTTTAAGGGTCATTATGACATTTGAGATAAATAACGGTAGCGTGATATTGATTAATGTAAATATTTTGTTTATTTACGTCACAGCTATTATTTACAGATTATACATTGAAGTTATTAAAATATTATTAGAGTTCCAATAAAGTGGTTTGTGAGAGGAGAGTTCTCTTTCGACGTCCGCTCACTTCGAAGGTTCAAAGCATCTCTCGTTCTCCCTCCCTCATTTCGGGGCTCAGGGGCCGGTGAGAAAAAGGGTCCTTCATGGTGTCAAATGTTGAGGGGAGGGCCAAGGCGGGAGACCACGCAATAAATTTCAAAATTCAGGTGCAGAATGCAGGTGTGATGATTATTTATACAACGACGCGGAGTCACAATTGGGAGGCGGGAAACGTTATTGTCATATATGGGGCCTACATATGTGAAGAGGCCAAAGGCCTATTTTATGGGTGCAGGGCCTACTTTTGCATAGAGTCCCAGGGACTCAAGAAATCTTAAGATGTCCCTGGACATACTGTTAAAAAAGTTAAACAACTTACTAAATAATGTAGTGAGAGCTACTAAATTTTGTTCACATACAGTAATACCTTGACTTACGCTACTCTGACTTACGTGAACCCAGAGTTACGTGATTTTCAAATCACTTCGAACCGTCTTTCGTTGAAGGAAAATAAATAAATTGGTGAAATTGGCAATTTATCCAAAATGTTGCCGATCTTGCCAGGCAAATAAATTTAGGAGTTGATAGTGATGACGTTTAAGAACTTCTGGATTCCAACTATGAGGAGCTGACGATGAGTACAAAGAAATGCATGAGCAAGAGCAAGACATTGAAGAACTTGAGTCTTTATTCTTTTAGTTCAATTAGCAGATCGAATGGTGATTGGGCATTTGACAGAAAGCCTCTGTTTGATTGTAAAAGGGCTACAAATTTTAGAAAATAAAGACTCAAACGATCTCAACATTTCTTCCCAACGAAACAAGGAATAAAAAGAAATATTATCATGCTAAGAGGAAAGTTTACAGGAGGAAAAAATAAAAAAATCTTCGAGCCGACAGACGATTTTGAAACCTTCTACATCAAAATTTCGGTTTGTGATTTTGTGTGTATTTGTGTTATCTAAGAATTTATTAAACATATATATTTTTTATCTATATTATTGTTTTCTTTCGTCTCCAGCCCCAACTAAAAATAATTTACATGTATTTGCATGCGCAATGATATCCCGACTTACGTGAATTCTACTTATGCGGTTATCACTCAATCTCTCCTATCGTGTAAATTTGGGGTATTACCGTACTTAGCGCCGCCCAGACAGTATAGTGAATATGAGTGAGTGAGTGAATATTAACGTCACACTGTGTTCAGCTACACGAGGGCTTTTGGTGATGGACCTCGTATTTTTGAACCATGGTCAAGTGACGAGGACGACAATTGAGCTGGTACCTCTTCTTCTAACTACCACACCACACCAACGGGAGAGCGTTTGAGCTCTCGACAGATTTAAAGTACATCGCTCTGCTACTCGGTGGGTCTTTAGTGGTACTGGGCTCGAACTCGTGACATGCCAGAAACGATCCGATATCTTGACCACTATGGTGGATATGACCCTCGGCTTGAAACCGAGTGGGCTCGGGTTCAAGTCCCGAATAAAGCATGGATGTATCTTCGGGAAAAAGAAGTCGGACTTTCGCCTGAAATGGAAAGCAGCGCACCCCTTCTGTTCTATGCTGGGATCATCGTTTGAAATAAAAAGTTTATATTCTTCTGTGTTTGTATTGTATGTTTCTGTTCTTCCATCTCTCGTCTTTCAAATATATCACAGGATGAAACACACGGCAACAACAACAACTGTATTTAGAAGAGTCCCACAGTTAAAATAAGCTAATAAAAAGTTAGATATTTCGGTTCCTTTCAGGGTATGAGTTCCTTTAATGATAGATAATTTTGCATTACTTTTTTTTCACCCAAAATTCACACCCTCATAAAGGAGCCTTTTAAAATGTTCTCTTGAAACGTAAACAATACGTTTATAAGTATATAATAAATGCTTAAGTCAAATTTTTTTCGTTTACAAACCATTTGTTTGAAATGAGTTTTTTGAAAGAAAAAAAAATGCAAGATATTTTCATGATAATGAAAGAGTTATGAATGTAAATTAAAAAAAACCCTACAATCTCATTTGAGGATAATTTATAACAGTTTATATAAGAGATCACAACCACTGAAAATTCACGAATATGAATGTGAACAAGTGACTCAATTTAAATCCTCAGGCACGATTGCAAATAATAGTAATGACGAAAACTGAAATCAAAAATAGAATCAAGATGGCTAGCACATGTTATCATGGATTGCGAAACCAGTTTAAATCCAAATCTATAAGAAACAAAACAAAAATACAGTTTTTGACAAGACCAGTTGTTTAATACAGCAGCGAATGCTGGAGAATTAACGAACAAGGGGAGGGCACGACTAAGGAAATTCATTTGGGATCGAGACTTGGTCTAATAGTAGTACTCCTTTAGGGTGTTCACCCCTCAATGCAATCCCGTCGGATGGCCAGTCAATTTGGAGAAATCAGCCTTCCAAATTTATGCTTAGCTTTTAGACAATTAAATTTTAATTTTTCGCAACGAATTCGTAGCTTGATTGGTAAATCGTCAGCTTACAATGCGCGAGGTCTGGGTTCAATTCCACGTGATCAACTTTTTTCTTCAACCCATTTAATTATTTTTTTAAAATTAAATAAATTTATTTATGAAAGGTTTATCAAATATTAAATGATATTTTTTGTAATTATTTTGTATTTTTTTAAGTAAAAAAAAATTTAAAATATATATAATTTAAATTATTTATTAGTAAAATTATTTAAAATTATTAATAATTAAAAATGTTTAAAATAATTATTAAATAGAAATATTTAAAATAATTATTAATGAAAATTATTAATAATTAAACGTAGTAAATTAATTTTTATTTATTAAAATTAACTAATTAACTACTATTTATATTATAATTAATTAATTATTTAATATTTACTATAATTAATTATTATTAAGCATTAGTATTAATAAGAAATATTATTAATTTATAATTAAAACTATTACTAATTTCTTATTAAAATTATTGTTTCTTATTAAAATTATGATTTATTATTGAAATTATTATTAATTTATTATAGAAATTATTCAAATAAACTTTTTGAAATTAAATAAATTTATTTGAAAAGGACTTATTAAATCTTTTATAAAATTAGGAATTAATTAAATTAATAATATATAAAAACATATTTTTTATTACATCAATTATAAAATAATTAATTTAATAATAGTATATTTTATATTATACATAATATTTTATTTAAAGTATAATGTATTTCACATTATAAAACTATTTGCAACTAATATTTTTGTAAAATATCATTTAATATATTTATTATATATTTTATTATAAATATTATTTATTAATATAAAATATATTTATAAAATTTAATATAATTATTTATATAATTACAGTAATTTTTTTACTTTATAAAATACAAAATAATTACAAAAAATATCATTTAATATTTAATAAACCTTTCGTAAATAAATTTATTTAATTAAAAAATAATTAAATGAATTGAAGAAAAAAAAGTTGAACGCGTGGAGTCGAACCCAGACCTCGCGCATAGCAAGCAGACGATTTACCAATCAAGCTAAGAACTCGTTGCGAAAAATTAAAATTTAATTGTATAAAAGCTAAGCATGAATTTCGAAGGCTATTTTCTCCGAATTGACTGGCCATTCGACGGAATTACATTGAGGGTTGAACACCCTAAAGGAGTTATTACTATTACACCAAGGCTCGACCCCAAATGAATTTCCTTAGTCGTGCCCTCTCCTTGTAAGACTAAGAGAAACTGATGATTTTTGAGACGAAAATCTTACGAAAAATGTTTGATGCAATTAGAGAAAACGGAATCTGGAGAATACGATACAACCTTGAATTTCAATCGAAATACAAAGAACCCAACATAGTGAAAGTGATCAAGGCTTCCCAAATAAGGTGTCTGGGAGATGTATTTCGATATAGGGATGAAAATATTGTGAAGAAAAAACTTTCCAAACTCCAAAGGGAAAGATGAAGGCGGAGAACAAGGTGTACTGATAAAGTCGAAAAGTGGTTGAAGGATTTGGGAGTTAACTGATGGAAGAACATAAGAGCAAATTGATCAAGGTGGTCTAAGACAGTGATACTCATCCTGTGGCCCACCGGCCTTTTCTGAGTGGTCGGGTAATGGTCCATTGCACTAAGAAATTCAATTGGAGAACAATATACTAAAAATTTAGAGGGAAATTCCATCAATAAGCAATAAATCTATCAATTTTGCTACCAATTTGCTTTTTTGATAGTAGAATGTAAGCAAAAAAAAAAGGCTTGGTCATGGATGAAAGAAAATCGAAACTACCCCGAAACTCAGTAAAAAAGGCATAAAAGTATTTTTTTGTGTGTTTTTAATAGAAAGGTTAATATACACTGCTCAAAACAATTAGGGGAGCAAGCAAAAAAGTGAAGAAAACCGTGTGAGACAGCCACGTATTGGCATACAATGCATAGTACACGCGTATCAATGCGCAATACAGAAAAAAGGTGTAAAAAAATTTGGAATTAAGCTTTAATTCTTTGAAAATATGGAAAAAACATGAAAAGATGATTTAGGGCAACAATTTGGTTACATGTAAACGATAAAAAAAAGGTACTGTTTAGACATGATGCATGAGTTTTAATAGGGCGTGTGGTCTCCTCAAACAGCTAAGACTGCTGCACACCTGTTTGCCATGGATGCGATGAGGTTATCGATCAGACTTTGGGGAATACTGTTCCACTCCTCAAGAAGTGCAATCTCCAAGTCTCGAACAGTAGCAGGCGGCCTTGGTCGCGCAGCAATGCGTCGTCCGAGCATGTCCCAAACATGCTCGATCGATTGGATTTAGGTCAGGAGAGCACGCTGGCCATTACATACGCTGTATTGTTTCAGCTTCAAGCATGTTCTCCACCAGACGAGCTCTATGCGGTCGGGCATTATCATCCTGGAAAACAAAGGAATCTCCAATGGCTACAGCGTAAGGGATGACATAAGGTCGAAGTATCTCGTCTGCATACCTTCGGCCCGTCAAAGTGCCATTCCCAATGATATGCAGGTCCGTACGTCCGCCTATGCTGATTCCACCCCATACCATCCAACCAGCTCTTCTGTATTGTGATCTTTCACGAACGAATGCGGGGTTATTTCGAGTGCCCCTGTCCCTCCATACAAGAACACGTCGGGTGTCACTCTCTAGACTGAATTGGGACTCGTCTGTAAACAGCACTTGGCTCCAATCATGTTGCTCCCAATCTCGATGTTCAGCAGTCCATCTTCTTCGGGCCGCACGGTGGTGTGGGGTCAACGGAATGCAGACCATTGGCCTACGTGCATAGAGCCCTCCCTCATGAAGCCGATTACGTGCTGTTTGGCTCGACACCCTTCGTCCTGTTGCCAAGAGCAACTGTCTTTGCAGCTGCGTAGCATTCTCTGTTCTGTTTCGACGGGCTGTTAACTGTATATACCGGTCATCAGTTGATGTAGTGACACGTGGCCGACCTGCCCCTGGTCGACGTCTAACATTTCCTGTTTCTTTGAATCGATTCCACATCCTTGCAACAACACTTCTGGCGACTCCAACAGTGTCCGCGACACTACGTTGTGTTTGCCCGGATTCCAGTCTGCCTATAACACGCCATGCCATGGATTCCGGTAAATCACGTTGTTCAGACATTCTCAAGTAACCTTGCCTCAAAAAAAAATACTGCGCAATCGAATTTCACAGTTACGGCAATAAAACAGACGTTTTTGCAACATCCCGATTTCTGCACTTATCTCCTTTTTCTCGTTTTTGACGTCATGAACTTTGATTTGCATATAAAGTTTTCTTTTTCCGTTTCCTGGTAGTCTTTACATTACGGATGATTCATTTTATGTTACTTATTGGTATACATCTTTGCTTACTTTTGTTAAAATCATGTGCTCCCCTAATTGTTTTGAGCAGTGTAGTATTAAAATAAAAGCCAAAATTAAGCTTAAATATTTTGATCAATTTTGCTTCGTCCAATGTTGCCTCAGTCTTATAGCGTGTTTTTTCCACTTCCCTCCCTCATGTTGCGGACCGCTTGAAATATTTCTCTTGTGCATGTGGCAAGTCGGAAAAAAGGTTGAGTATCCCTGGTCTAAGCTGACTGAGACAGCCTTGGCCGGCTGTAGTGCTTGGAAAGAAGAAGATAAAAGATCTGAAAGTGATTGAAAAAAGAAAAAGACAACTCTTGTGCGATATTTACATAAGACCTCCCCATTTGAGAAGAAACGTCCACTGTAAGGTTATCAGAGATTGGACCTTGGTTTCAAGTTTTCTCTCCAAAGCAGCACAATCAATAACTGAAGTGCATTTCATATTCGCAATTTAGCTTTCAGTTTGCCGTCTTGCATTCCCCTTTATGCTGGCAAAAGAAAAATTGGCAATGGATCAAAAGAATTGACTCGCGGAAGACAAAAAAAAAAAAAAAAAAAAAAAAAAAGATGTGATTCTGTTCTAAAAATACATTTAAAATATTCAGATGCCGAAGAATCTGCGATAAGTAATGTATTTTGTTTCTAGTATAATATATACAGTCGGACCCCGATTTTACGATTTTCGCAATTTAGCGAATTTTCCCCTTTTCCCGATAAAAATGAAGAAAAAAACACCTATTTAGCGAATAATTAACCCCGAATTAACGAATTATTTGAACAGCCGTAATTTTTTTTATTAGTTTGTGTTAGAAAAAATTGGATTTTTTTTAAATAACGTTCTTTTTGTTCGGAACAGAAACAAATAATAATAATTAAAAAATAAAATTTTTTTTGAAGTCATTTCCTACCTTGAATGGATGAATAGAAAGTATTTTATTAACGATTGACAATTTGAACAAGATATATTAATATGTATATAAATGTAGGGAGAGAGAAGGGATTGAAAAAAGAACATGATTTGTCTGCATTGTTGTAACAATGCACACCCGGTTTGGCTAGTTTGGCTGAAAAACCGGCTTTCGACGCCAACGTTTGTCATTGTTTTAACTGTTACAACAATGGAGACGAATCTAAGTTAGCGCCAAAAACGGGTAATAAATTTAATTTAATGAAATTAATGAATAAATATTTGAAAAAACTGTATTAACATCAAGTGTCATCCACTACAAGTTTAAAAAATTTATTTCAACTTGATTGAATGAATAGAAGTTATTTAATTAACGAGATAGAGACTGAAAATTGAAGAAATTATCTGGTAAGTAGCCAATTTCGACGGTAAAGGGCGTAGACATTATAGGTGCAGCTAAATCATGAGAAAACTTTTGAGTGGGTTTTGAATAGGACAGAGGGAGGGAGGGACACCTTTCTTATTTCATTCAAATCTACAGCAACAGAGAAGGGTATTTTAAGATTTTAATGATTATGTTAAATTTGATGACGGACTGCCTACCTATACAACAGAAATTCAAGGATTTGTGGATTTGTCGGATTCAAATGAAGAGCGATTCTGATGCAGAAAATCATACTGAAAGTCTTATCAAAACTGTTACATTTTCTAATTCTTTATATTTTTGGAAACTGTGAAACAGTGGTGTAGCGTGGGGGTACCGAGGGGGCCATGGCTCCAGGCGGCAAGCACCACGATATTCAAATTCATAAAATATTTGAAACTCCAAATTGTGGCAGCGCAACGAAACTGATGGAAACGAGTGAAAGCTTTAATACGCGCACAGATGCAGGAAGTTTATTAGTCGCTATGCAATCGCATTCCCTTTTTTGTTACTTATGTTTCTGGAAACAGGTACTGTGTGAAGTCAATGATGCTCAAAATTATTTGCAAACAGAAGGAGTAAATATCCATCAATGTGCTAAAAAAATATTTGCTTTACAGATCGTATTAGAAGCTAAAAGAGAGGAATTCGTGGAAGACGCTTTAATATATGCTAAAAGTTTATGTGAAGAGCTTGAAATTTCTTTTTATAACCCCAAAGACGAATCAGGAGAAAGCATATATTTGGCGACGGAAGTAAAGATGTTCAGTTATCGTACGAAGATGACTTGAGGAGAACAATGTTTTCTTCAATAGACAAACTGCTTAAATTCGAGAAAGATTCCAACATTTGCAGAATCTAGCGCAAAAATATGCTTTTTTAAGGCCTGAAGTGTTATTGAGAATGGACGAACTTAACTTAGATCAAGCTCCTCGAGACATTAATAAAGAAGAATTCCAACTTGAGCTCGAACGTCTACAAGCTTTCGGAGTTGCAACAGACCTAGGCTGTAAAAAAGAACTCATTAGGTCAGGCTCTGTGGGTTTATTAAAATATATTGAATACAAACTTGAAGATGGCTTACCAAACACTGTCATAATTTTGAGAATTTTTTTAACATCTACCATCACAGTAATGCCAGTTGCGAGAGAAGCTTCTGTATATATAAGCTAAAATTAATCAAAAATTATCTCAGATAGACTATGTCCACGTTAAAGCTAGCAAATTTAGCTGTTCTGGTAATTGAACATGGCATAAATATTGATATTGACAATTGTATAAAAGATTTTGCTTTGAAAAAAAAACACGAAAAGTGCATTTTTAATCAATAAAAAAATTTAAAGCTGCTTCTTTTACTTTTACTAATTTTCTTGACTAATAATTAAAATAGAGAGGCGGCAAATTTCCGGTCGGCCCCAGGCGGCGGAAGCCCACGCTACGCCACTGCTGTGAAAACATGTAGCAGGATGCACATGACGCAGTATTTTCTTATCTGCATTAAGTCGGAAAAAAAACTTTTTCGAGTCAAGAATGAAAAAGAGATTTTCCAACATCTATTAGTCAATATTTTAAAATTTCCTGTTAAATGGTGTGTACTAATTCCTTTTTAGTATTTTTAGTTGATAAATAAAAAGTGTGTAATTTCTAACTATAGATATTTTTTTATGTAGTTGCTTATTATAGAACTTTAAAAAGATAAATGCAAAAGCAATTTGTATTTTGTTTGGACCCCGATTTAACGAACAAAGTGTTCGATCCCGATGAATTCGCTAAATGGAGGTCTGACTGTAAAAAAAACGTAAAAGAAAACTTGCATACGATAATTTGTAGACAGCATGGTGTAAAGCGATAATTATCACTTTTTTGTTGAATGTTTTGTGGCCGCGGTAGCTTAGTGGTCAATGTAACGGACTCGTGGCTGGTGTGTCATGAGTTCGAGCTTAGTACCAATAAAGATCCACCATGCAGAGGGGGATTATGCGCGTTAAATACGAGGCTCAAACATCCTTACGTAGAGAGTGTTGTGGAAGTTAGGAGATGGGGTGCATGCTTAGGTGTCACTTGACCATGGTTAAAAATTAAAAGGTCGTTACAAAAAGCCCTCGAGTAGCTGAATGGTGCAATGTGAATATTCACTCATTCATTCATTCATGCGAGCTTGGATGTTTCTGTCCAGACATACGTTTGATTTCCCTAAAAATCCACTATATGGTTAGTAACGCTGAATATGGTGCTGTAGGGACTGGGTTTGAATCCCGGAGAAGCCATGTATGTTTGTAAATGTATAGTGCCTTCACGGCATGAGAGTACTCTAAATAGCCGTTCAGACGCAAGTCCTCTCGTGAGGTTGGAGGAAAGAGAAGAGAGATGGGACACAGTGTCTACCACACAGTGTCTCCCTCTAAATTGAGGTGGAGCTAAGCCAAATTATAATGTTACCTATATAGTGCTCAAAACTATGACAGGCGTACTACTAGCCCCTTGCCACGATGAATTTCGTGGGCCTTGATTTGATGTTACTATTGATCAGGCAGCATAAGTAACAACAAAACCCATGGTATATTAATGGAATTTTAAAAGTGGTTATGTTAAGTCATCGTAGTTTTTTCAAAGTCGCGAGTTCGAGTCTAGGTGACAGAAAGGATCCACAGTGTAACGGGAAGCATAGTTCTCACGTTAGCGTAACGAGGATGTGGAGAGGGTAGTGCCAACTCAGGTATCAACCTTTTCATCTGAACGCGGTGACGGATCTCCTACTTTGGAAAATCGGCTAAGTGACGAGGACGACACCTGAGCTAACAACCACTATCCCAGCTTTCTCGCCACGCCAACGTGAAGACTTAGAGACTCGACTGAATTAACGTGCATCCACCCCTCTACAAGGAAGGTCTTCAGTGGCTTCAGGGCTGAACATAAACAATGCAGGTCCCGACCAGTCAGCCGGCTTCATCGTAGACAATCGGGTAAAGTTCAATAAAGAAGCATTAGATAAAAAAAAAGTACACTTTTTGAATCGAAGAGCTTGTGAGAAATTATTTTTTTAATCCGGTGACCTCTGGATCAATTCTCAGCAGTTTTGGTAAAACGAAACAATAAATGATGCTTCATTCCACAGATCCAACAAGAGAATTTAGAAAAACAGACTTAATGTCTGGGTTTCAAGCAATTGGAACATAAATCCCCCTACATGCTTGAGTCTTTTTTTCACTTCCATTTTCAGAAAAACTGGGCAATTGTAAGAAACTGTGGACGCATCCTCCCCTTTTCCCATATAAAGGACACTTTTTTTTGTTTATTGTATTAACAAAAACCATGAGCGTTTCGCTTTAAAGTTGTAACTTAATCTTTTAGTCGCCAAATCTCGAAATGGTGTTTGGAATTAGTCGCCAAATTTGGAAATGGGAAATCGTTAATCCGGCTGATCCTGATCAGGATAATGGAACAAAATTATGAAACTTTTGTGTGCAGACAAGAGTGAAGAATTTTGAATTAATCTGACCTTTAAAAGGTCAGATTAATTCAAAATTTTATACCCACTTTAAAAGTGGTTATAAATCGAATTCAAAAAAAAAAAAAAGATTCCGTTACATACTGGTGAAGCAAATAAGAACATGTTAAAAAATAGAAAGGAGATTATAATTTTTGTTGCACTCTATATCTCAGATAATTCAATCAACATATCAATAAAAATAATGTGATCAGTTTTTTTACAATGAAAAGGAGGACGCTTGCCAAAAATTTTAGAAAAAGTTACAACGTAAATATTTGAAACATTTTATTAATTCAAATCAAAATACGCTCATTACGCTTGCATTCCTTTTAATTATTTACTTAAAAGAGTATTTTCTCATTGAATATATATATTTTTTGTCAGTATATCATTTTCTAATACATCGGAAATTTCGGAGCAAAAAAAAAATATCCTTTATATTGAGTTTTACAATAAGTGCTACAGCTAAAGTATCAACATTTAATCTTGATTTCTCACTTGCCCAAAAATAATTACCAACTGAAAAAACTCTTTCAATTTCTGCATTAGTTCCAGGTCAGCTCAACGTAAATTCAAGAAGAATAACTAAATTATCATATGGAAAGTGTTCATTTTTGAAATGATTAAGTATTTCCACCCATCTTTTATTAATTTCAGCATGCTGATTTACCATTTGTTCCAGTTTATTAGAATTTAAATATACATTCAGTCTTCTAATTCTGTGCTCCGCAACTTTTTTTATCTCCGCGGATCGGTCAACGTTTGTTAATTTTACCGCGGCCCGCTGAGAGGGAGGACGTTGATAGTTCATATTTTATAGACTGTTTTGAATTAATAATTTTAATTTAATTGTATATTATCGTGACTTTAGAATAAAATATAGTTTCACCAAAAAATGAATATGAAGGGATTTAACAAGGAATATTAAGTGATTTTCATAAAAAGTACCCCAAACCCAAGAAAAATGTACCATAGTAAATGAAAGAAAAATAATTTAATATTTCTTATGCGGACCGGTAGTATTTGATCCACGGATCGGGAGTTGCGGAATCCTGTTCTAATTCATTCAAACAGACCATTGTCATCGATTTTAATATCAGGCATTTCTTTCGATAACAATTCAACACAATTTTCTATATCTGCCCAATTTGCTTGCGATGAAGTAAAAAAACACCATTGAAAACCATTATTTCCTGTGATATTTGTTTCAGACCATTTTTCGACCTATTGGAAACATGTTTGGTTCATCTCTGAATACAGATTAACAGATCAGTTTTAAAATATTGAAAAGGAGGACACTCTCTTCGAGGAAGGACAGAACATACAAAAGGAGGACGGTTGGTCTCCTTAATAAAAGGAATGCGAATCATAAATATCAAAAAAGAAACAATTCAAAAATTTGGATCTCACCAAATTCATTGAGCGGCCTCTTTCCAAATGGCACTTGAACAGGAATGTTGCAACTTCGTCGCCCGCAACGATGACAAAGCAGCGTTGGCATTTGATTCCAAGTGGAAAACTCGCGTTTGCATTTTTCTCCCTATTTTACAGGTACTTGGCCATAGTCGTGCAGTTAAAACTTCACTATTGGTACAGAATTCGGATCTTTAACGACTACGTAGTTGTTAATGTGAAATAATTCGATGGAAATACACACAGTCAGACCTCTATTTAACGAAGACGCTAAATCACGAAAAAAAGTTCACTATGTGGAAAATTCGTTAAATAGAGATTCATCTTCATCAATATACTTTAGGAAACACATAAAACAAATTTTAAATTCGTAAACAATATGTATTATTTAAACAAGTAATAAAATTTTTTTTTAAGTCAATTCGAACTTAAATCAACAAAGAAAATTTTTATTTTAGCTACTTTTTATTAAATAGTTACAATTAGTATAAATATGTATATACATGAGACAGAATAAAAACATTAAGTGGTCATAAATTTTTATTAATTTTCCTTAAAGAATCGCATTTTCATCCAAAACAATCGTGTATATAAAATTTCAGTTCAACTGAATGCTTTAAAACGTGAGAAAAAAAAATCTTTTAAAGTTTTGACCCAAGTCGCTAAAAATGAAACCAACATGGCTATATCTGTAATTCTTTAAATAATTAGTTTCCGTCAATTAATTTTTTACTCAAAACAATAGTGTATAGAAAATTTTTCAGCTCAAATGAGCGCTTTAAAATGTGAGAAAAAAACCTTTTCAGGTTTTGATACGTTGCCAAAAGGGTCGCTAAGTCGCCAAAAACGATGCTAACGTGGTTGTATTTATAATTCTTTAAATAATTAGTTTAATCAATTAATTTTTTATTAATTATAATTAAATTACTGTATTGTCATCCAAAATAATCATGTATATAAAATTTCGGCTCAATTGTGCGCTTTAAAATGTATTTTATAAACGATTGAAAATTCCACAAAAATAAATATTTAGAGAGTGTGAGCTAATAGTAGGAATTAAAAAAAGTTCATTATGTGGTCAATTCGTTAAATGGAGATTCAACTATCAATATACTTAAGAAACCACATAAAACAAATTTTAAATTCATAAAAATATGTATTATTTAAAAAAAGTAATTATTAGTGTATTCCCCGCAAATTAATAGATCTATTTATTGTATATATCTTACCCATTAACGAGTAGTATAAAAAAAAATTGTAAAAATCAATTCCTACTTAGGCCTACAAAGAAAAATTTTGTTACAGTTACTTTTTATTAAATAATTACAATTAATATAAATATGTATATCATAGGACAGAATCACACTATTAAGTGTGTGGCAAAACCTTTTAAATAAACATTAAAAACTTTTTAACCACATTTGCAATTACATTTTCTATAATAAAAGTTGAATATAATAGGTAAGAATTTGTCTTAAAACTAGAGTAAAGGGATTGCTGACGTCTAACTACCATATAATTATTTAGGTTAAGTTAAATGTTCATCACAAATTTAACAAAAGCTGTTTTATCCAATGGTGCTGCCATCTAGAGGAATAATATGAGCAGAAATATATGTCTTAAATTATAATTAATTAATATTTGAAAAACTATATTAACATCAAGTGTCATCCATTACAAGTTTAAAAAAATGTAATTGAACTTGAATGGATGAATAAAAATAATTTTATTAACACGTGCGATTGAAAATTTAAACAAGATATATATAGGGAGAGTATCAACTAATAGTATAGGAGAATTTTGAAAAAGAAATCTACAAAGAAAACAAGGGGGGGGAAGAGCAGGTACTTACGTATTATGTCAACCTATTGGCGACATTATACGAAAGAAAGCACATGGTTGCCAATTCAGCGCTTACGACGCATAGGAAATCGGGATTGCCAACTTGACGAGTTTTTAATACAGTTGGCGATTGCTGCGATAATACGTAAGAACCAAAAAGCACTGTCGAGGAATACACTGTATTTTCAATTTTAAAAAAATAATTTTTTATTTAAATTAATGAACTTTTTAACGATATTTTCTGATTTTGAGCCTACAAGTAATTTTAAACATACCTTATTTTATAACCAGTACTTTTATATACACTTCTACATGTATCCTCAAAATTTGATTACTGATAAAACTATTAATTTTATATCAGTTTTTTTTAAAAAAATGAAGGCAATTTTATTGCTTTTAAGTGAGTTAGGCACCTGGTAAAACCAGCTCAAGGTCACCAATAGATGTGCTGAAAGACAGAATATAATTTGCAAAATGTCCTGAAATATTTTTAAAAAAAGGAGAAATGAAATTAATCCAAAGAGAGAAAAAGTTCGTTAAATAGAAAATGCACTTCACTATTTAGTTCGCTAAATATCAGGTTTTATTACTTTCATTGAATTATGTTAAAAATAAATATTTGAAATAAAAATTTTGAAAGGTTTTATTGGCTCCAAAAATGTGAAGTTACTAATAACGCTATAAATATTGATCATCTAAAATGTTGTCAGCTGATTTAAAAGTAACATTTTCTGATTCACACAAAAAATTGATTTCTCAACTTGGATGACGCAGGCAATGTTAGAAGATCATTCTGATATTTCATATTTACGTATCAAGTACTCGCAGAAATGCAAGACGATGCGTGAATTAAACCATTATTTAATATAAAATTAGTAATGGCATGGTTTTGTGAAGAAACCGAAATCAAATATCCAAATATGTGAAAGAACTATTGTTACCATTTTCATCTTCATTTTTTACTGAATGGGGATTTATTGCCAATATGCTGCTAAAAAGAAGAAATAGGCTAGATATAACAAAATGGGGAGACATGAGACTAAAGTTAACTAAATTTTTCTATTTTTATATCAGTTTTCCCATTGTAAGTTTTGAAAATTTTCTAGCTGTAATAATAATTTCCTAGTGATTTAGTTTAAAAATCAACAAAGGAACGGATTTTCAAATCCATACTAACTTGTGTTTACGATAATTCAGGAATTATAAATCACTTAAAATGACTAAAAAGTTTTACAAATTAAGCATTTTATATAAGAATTTGAAGAAAACTTCAAAAATTCTTAATTTTTTAAAATTGTAAGACAATGGCTGAACAAACTGACTTTTTTACTTACCGAATCATCTTAATAATATAAACATAAAACAAATTATTTTTACCGTTACTGTCTCCAGAAATTTTTTTTGACAAAGGGTACTGTGTAGATTAATTTAAAAGTCTGATTCGGGACAGACTGGGAATTTGATTACAGAAAATACTGCGTAGCTAAACTCAAAAGGTCAGACTGTTCTGAGAGAGAGAATCTCAAATGTCTTTTTTTTAAAATTTTATTTCATAAAATCACTATCGAGATTAGAAAAAAGGCCCTCTATAAAAAAAATTTATAAATATTTTAATTGAAAGTTTTTAAGTAGTGCTACGAAATATAAATTACTAAATAGTTTTTATTCTCTTTCTCACACGCATAGTAAATTGGCGAAGATTTAAGAATTTGCGACAAGATTTCCTAATTTATAAATAATATTGCATTGTGATTGACTAGTGAATATCACAGCCCATTTGGCGATGGGTTTTGATTTGGCGAAGGAGGTCGACGAGCTAATACGTAAGCAACCATTACAATAACGGCGGAGAGAGTAGATGTTAACGCGATAGCAGGAAAAAAAATTTGCATATTCCAAAAACTTAAAAACCAGTCATCATACCGGCTTGCTTCGCTGCATATTTCATGATGTATGTATGAATGCTTTTTATAAACATTGATACCCAAGTCCTAGCATTAAATATTCGATTATATTGAAAAAAATACTTTTAAACTTGATTCCTCTTGATTTAAAAAGAACAGGACGAATTTCTAAAATATAAGTAGAATCACCTTTTACGCTCCCGTAATTCCCTCCCCCCCGAGTGGATTTCCACAAAAGTACTTTTAGTGCATCTCTACTCAACAATATAAGCATGCTTGTTGAATATCAAGTTTAAGTCTAATAATTCAAAAACGGATTTTTTTATCCATATACCCCGTAACCCCTTTGAGTTTATTTCCGTCAGACCACGTGGCTGCTGTAGGTAAATGGTCAAGGTCACGGACTCGTGGACAGCGTGCTATGAGTTCGAGCCTGGTACTGCTGAATACCCACAGTGCAGAGGAGGCCAATGCACGTCAAATATGTCGAGGTTCAAATGTCCTCAAGTCGGTGTGAGTGATTATTGACGTCGCACTGTTCAGCTACTCGAGGGCTTTTGGCAACGTACCTAGTGTTTTTGAACCATAGTCAAGTGACGAGGACGAGATCAGAGCTGGTGCCTCGCTCTCCTAACTACCACACCACACCAACGGGAGGACGTTTGAGGTCTAGATAGATTTAACGTGCACACGGCGGGTCTTCAGTGGTACTTGGCTCGAACTCATTAAACGTCGATCACGAGTCCGTTACCTTGACCACTAGGCCACCGCGGCCCCCTCAAGTCGGTGCGGTGGGGAAATTAGGAGAAGGGCGTGCAAGCTCAGGTGTCGTCCTCGTTACTTGAACATGTTTAAAAGCTGCAAGGTCTATCACCAAAAGCAATCTGTGAAGATCCTCTTGGATCTCACTTTGAGAACGAGAATAATTTTGAGTCAAAAAAGAACCAGTAGCCATTTTTATAAATAACTGTCTTTATTCGGTTATCTTTCCCAAATAGAATCAAAGACTTTTAATAACAAATAAATCAAAATAGCTTTATGAGGTTTAAAAGGGACTTTCCTTTATATTAACTTAAATATTTATAATAATCCAATTAATTAACAATTAGGATATCGATCACGCAGAGATTACCGCAATAAAAGAGATCCCAGAATTATATTCAATAATGTTCCTACTGAACATTTAACTTTAATCTCACTCCTAATATAAAACTTTAATGAGACTTTAATTATAAATCAATATTTACCACACTGAATCTCAGCTCTTCCTGTGCCTAATTTATCCACCTAGAAATCTTCAATAATAAATCTCTTAACTTCACTATTATAACTTCCTGCTTCAATCTCTCTCTCCTACTGTCTCTCACTTTACTATTCCGTTTGACTTAAATACTTTATCTAATCTGCATAATAAGGAATCCCTGTCCTCTTTTTGGAGTTGATTGGAAATAGGTAGGGAATTAAATTTCCCTAAAAAAGACGTCTCAGAAGGTTAGTGATAAAGTTCCGTATAGATTTGTCACAAATCTAGTAGCTGAATAGTGCAACGTTAATATTCAATCACTCACCCTGTAAGATGAATTCTCAGCGGATTTCAACTCGACAAAAGAAACATGCTTACCAAATTTCATTACTGTATGTCTAAAAGCTCAAAAATGCATTTTTTTATCAGTACGCCCCAGTAACTCATCACAACCCTTCCCCTGTAGGAGTCGATTTCTATAAAATCCATTCTTAGCTTATCTATTAATTAAAAGAAATAGGCTTCCCAAATTTGAAGTATGTAGGCCTATCATCGAAAGCAGATTTTTTTTTGTAATAACGCCACCTCATCGATTTTTAAAGTACTCGATCTTGGAGAATCTCCAGTTAGCAAAAGAAGCATACTTACCAAATTTTCAAATCTGTGGGTCCGATAAATCAGAAACTGGAATATTGATCTAAACCGCCCCTTACCTCCTCGGGGATCGATTTTCGCAAAACCCGTTTTTAGTGGATCTCTATTCCATGAAAGGAACGTGCCTGCCAAATTTCAAGTCCGTAGGTTTAATACTTCTGGAAATCTCGGGATGAGTGAGTAGCTTTTCTTCTTTATAAATTGGGTATAAGGGAAAGTACCGTCGTTTTTTTCTAAAGAAGAAGCAAATTTTGTTTTCACTTTTTATTTTAAATTTAATCTATATAAAAATATAATGTCCTTTCCTAGTTACAACTGCCTGCCAGCGTTCCGGCAGCTTATCTAACTCCTGGAAAAAGAACTCCTCTGTTTTGGGGACAAAGTATTCTGCCGCTGCCAATTAGGCACAATCATAAATTATATATTCATTTCCATATGAAAGTTTTGCATTGACCAAAACAGATGATAGTCAGGTGGTACATTGTCAGGAGCATATGCTGGATAAGGTAAAGTTTTCCGACCAAACTCAGCAATTTTTTATGTGGTGTTTCTTGCTACGTGTAGTCCATCGTAGTCGTAACAAAAAATCACACTCTTTCTGTTGGCAAAAGGTCAAGTGGCGAGCAGTGGCGACAGTAATTTTCTTTCAGCAACTCATAATGCACTATACCCTTGCTAACGTGCAACGTCAGGTTTTGGGGCCCCAAGTTGGATTTTACAAAGGGTAGGCACTTGGCGATAGTCAGGCTTTGCCCCCTCTCCCCACGATGCGGGGTTTGAGGGGGTGTACGTTATGCCACTGGATGCACTTTGAGTGTGGATAGTGGTGTGTCTCCCATTTGTAAACATTATTTTTTTCCAACCACGTGTTGATACACTATCCACTTTTCAATTATAGTCACCAAGTAGTACAAAAAAGGTCCCCTCTTGTGACAAGCAAGATTTAAAGAACGTATCGAAATTCTGTCTAGTAAATTTTTTTTTCTTAATTCGTGTGGCACCCAAACAGAGAGTTTGAACACACACACAAAAAAAAAAAAAAAAAAAACCAAGCTTTTTAATGTTGTAGTCTGATGTGAATTCTGAGTCTGAAGCTGTAGTCTGATGAATTCTGAGTCTGTGAGTCTGTAGTCTGAAGCTGCAGTCTGATGAATTCTGAGTCTGTAGTCTGATGAATTCCAAGCTTGAAGTCCACTTTTGTGGAAGTTAAAATAGGATTTGTTCTGATCATACTGTGTTTCTATTCGTCACTGACATCTGATGGCCTTCCTGATCTGGTTTCATCTTTCAAAGAAAAATCACCCAAGAGAAACTTCACAAGCCATCTTTACCATGTTTAAGCTGCTACAGGTTCCTCTCCAAACATGTCACACAAGTTTCTTTTCGCCTCAATTGCGTTATTGCCTTTTTGGAACTCTAACAACACACGATGTCTTAAGTGTACTTTGACGAAACGATGCCGACAGTTTTATAAGTTGAAAAAACAGACTAAAATGCGAAAAATATGTTTAAATCATCAGTAGTATACTAATCTAACTATTTAAAGCAATTTCAGCTGGATTCGAATTCTTGCAAAGGTTCGACAACGCATAAAAGTGCACGTGTTCAGAAACGACAGAACTTTCCCTTATACATACGGAGGATAGAACTCAATACCTTCTGAAACCTAAGTACGTTTCTTACAGCTGGAACAAAATAATCACTTCAGTCCGGAGGCTGTTACTGGCTTATATAGATACACCACCACATACACAATAGAAATAAAACAGTTCTTATTAAATACTAGCTGCATGGCTCGGCGTTGCACGGGATTTCTCTACTTTTAAAAAATTTCCCTTTGCTTCTCAAAAACAGCACTTCTCTAATAGTCTTTTTCAAAAGGACTTCCACCCCCTCCCTCCTCCACTTAGCCCGGCGTTGCTCGGGCTTTTACCGAGTGTATAACTTAAAATTCCCTGTTACGAAATTTTTTCGCTTCTTTTCTTTGTCAGTTAGGTTTATTTCCCCCTGGCGTTGCATGAACATTTTTAAATGCATAACATATTGTCATGGAAAATTTCCCCTTTCCCTCTCGCTAGCAGCCATTCCTGGTACATGTGTGCGATTTCTACAGGGTGTATCTAAAATCTTCCGCAAAACTTTAAGGGGTGATATTACACATCAAGACAAACATTAGTAAATAGGAAACTTATGGTCCTAAACTTGAAGGAGATAGGTGCCATTAAAGTTTAGGGTCTGAAATTTCAAATGATTATAAAAAACGAAAAAACGGTTCGATTCGGTAGCGGTTTTCGCTAAAATTATTCTTTTTGTCAGTATTTCCTTGAAAAATAAATTTTTAAGATAAAGCTAAAAAAATGTCGATAGAGGGCGCTTTAGACTTTGGAGTAACGAACAACTATTTTTTACTGTTATTTTTGGTATCACATTAAATGTGTTTTCAAAAGCTTAGACTTGAACTTAAGTTTTGAGCTCAAAATTTGAATCGTTGGGGGTGGTTAAGTAGCGCAAACTCAACTGTGTTCAGGAGGTGAAATTTGAACTCACCTCCTACCCTGGACACAGTTCAGTTATTCACGATCTTCGATGATGGCACCTATCTCCTTCGGCAGACGTTTGGGACCCTAAGTTTCCTATTTACTATTGTTAGTCTCGATGTGTACTATCACCCCTTAAAGTTTTGCCGCAGAGTTTAGATACACCCTGTATATTAACGTCATTACAAAATTCGCGTGGTACAAAATTCGTGATCATTACGATTATTACTGCCCTTTTAAAACTTTGGATACCACTGAAGACCGGCTGTTGAATCTGTCGAGAGTTTAAACGTCCTAGCGTTGGAGTGGTATGGTAGTTAAGAGAGATGGGTGCCCGCTCAAGCCTCATCCTCGTCACTTGACAATGGTTTAAAATGTCGAGGTGCGTCGCCAAAAGCTCTCGAGTAAGTGAACAGTGGAATTTAATATTCACTCACTCACTTTGCAACTTTTTAGGCCCCGGAAACGAAATGTACCGTTTTAAAAGTAGTTGTATGTAGAAAAAGTGTTGAATTAAAATTGTGAGCGTTTTTTGAAATGTTCGATACACGGGAAAAAGTTTCATGCAATTATTTTTATAAATGAAGAAGTTATAAAAAATTTAAATTTGATAAGTATTTATTAAATATTTAAAATTTGAGTATTTTTTTAAAAAATTCGTAAAAAAGTTTTCGGCATTTTATTTTTTAAATTATTAACTCTAAAAGATCAAAGTATGAATCTTTTTTAAAAGCATTTTCATGTAAGCGCATCGATATTGATTCATTTTAGAAAAAATCCTAAAATATGTAAAGTATCGTTGTTTTGTAAAAAAAAAAAAAAGACACACTGTATCGTGACAAAATAAATTATCCTCCCAATTACAAAATTGCTGGCGAAGTTATTAAATGCGCGAATAAAAGATCGAGTATTTTTTAAGAAAATCATAAAAACTAAGCGATGATGTTGGTTCGAACCTAGGTACAAACGTTAGTAATCCAGCGCTCTAATCGATCGTTCCACGAAATTTTCGGGAAAAAAAAGGGTAAAAAGACCTTAAAAATAAAAGGAAGAGATATTCAATTTCGCCAAATCTGATGATTTTCGATATTCATATATATAGGCACATCTTCTTTTCTAGTGTAACCTTTCATCAAACGTGACGGGCAGGGAGGAAAAGAGTCGTTTGGCGCCAAACAGGTTTTCGCCGCCAAACCCTTGGATGTTGCAAATTTGCGTTACTTGTTAAAGCTTAAGGTATCTGTACACCTTCGAAGAAAATTTTTTTAAAAACTGTAATATTTGCTATTAAAACATTTTTTACTGATGAAATATAACTTAAAACTATGAAAAATACATTTAATATGTTACTTGTAGTACATAAAAAAATTTTAGGGAGTAAAGCATAGTGTAAATAGTAATTAAATTGATTATTAGGATAACGCACACAACTCAAATGTAAACAAAAATATCCCTTTTCTGTAAATTTGATGATGATCATCATAACAATTTTTAGGGCTGGTACTATTTTCCTGATGATAATCAATTTATTACAATTTTTATCAAGTTTCGAGTAAAAGAACATTGAAAAATCATTAAAAAATTATTACGAGCATGATATATACCTTAGTTACTAAAAACATATCAACTATATACTTATGAAAGTAGTAGGGGTTCTTTAAATCTATAAAACAAATATATTTATAAAATTTGAACTAATTTGGTTCACAACTTTTTCTGATATTTACGTAGTCAGATGTCAATACGTTAAACAAATTCATTTTGAGATAAATCAGAAATAAACTTTCAACTGCAAATTTTAATATTAAACACAATTTGATATACTTAAAATGCTCCTGATTTATAAATAACACCTTCTTTACTCTCTAAAACATTGATTTTTTTTCCTTGTAGCTCTTAAAATTTTTCTACGCTGCTTTACATTTGGTGTTGAATGTCGTTCTGCGTCGTTAATTCTATTGATGTCAAGATGTTTGTAAGATTTTAAAGTAAAATAACAACCAGGAGTTATATTAAGTTTTTTAAAAATTTCAAAACAACCCTTGTATACATCATTAAATTGGATCACAGCATCCAATGCACCAGATTTTAAAGTTTTGAGGCACACGAAAACTTCCTTGGGTACTCTCTGCCATATAACGCCATTTAAACACTCGTTTGAATTTTGTGTTTTGCCATGCAGGCATTTAGTAAGCAGTTCTTTGGTACACAACTCTAAATATGTAGGCTTAATCATGTTTAGCACTTCATTTGATAAGCCATTATATTTTTCTTTTGAACTTTTGACACAAGACAGTGCTCGCTGGTAGTAGCACCAACTATCTTTTCCGATGGGACACTGCCCATGCATCGGTTTCTCGACACTTGATGAGCAATGAAACAAAGCCGCAATAACATTTTGCTGAAGACCGGATAGGTTTCCAACAGCAATCCCATAATAGTTTTGCAATTGGTCAATAAAAGAGTCGGTGAGTTTGCCTTTACCAGACAGATTTTTATTTTTAGACTTTAGTTTGCGCAATCTCGCACCTACTCTCTTTTGAACATGACCAATGCATTCATATTTTGTGACGCTATCCTTCCCATAAGTATCTTTGACACTGATAAAGCCCTTAGAGTCCCCGTCACCATAATAATGTGCATATTTAAGGCTCGTTTGACAATAGAACGTTGGAAGATTCTCGTAGCACCAACAGCTTCCATTTTTAACGCAGAACCTTGAAAATTGCTATGGCACACGTGATCTGCTGCAAAAGTTTCCGATTAAATGCTTCTAGGCATTTTAGAAATCTTTCTGCAGGTGGGACAATATGAGGACATTATTTCAATGTTTCCTACTTTACCAGTGTCAACTGACAAAGCTGACACACACACACACACACAAATATAAGCGCCATCTATTGGCATAAAAACAAACTCATGCTAACCTTAAAAAGAAATTCATTATCTTCAAACATCTGAAATCAGTTTCTTTAATAGAAACTTTGTGATTTTATCATAAATAACATAAAAATCATCACTCTATTTTCTTGAATTTACTTTTTCTTTAAGAAATAGCTCCCGGCTGCTGGTCAATGAGTGAAGAAAATCTGACCTACCGAATCACGCGTAAATGAGAATGACGGTGGATTGAACCGGTTTCGGTTGGTGTGAAGGAGGGAAGCGAATCTTGGTTTGTTTGAGAGGGAAATTACGAAGCCGAATCTTGGTCGATCTAAGTTTGATGGTGAATGAATCGGAGTCATTTGGTGTTAAGGGAGCCTAAATGGTCACGTATATCCCAACGATACACAGAGTGGTAGGTGATCCCAAAGTTTCATCCTTCTATCTCTGTAATATCGTGACGTCATCAAAAGATCAAACCCCATAAGAATAACATGGGGATTCTAATTTTAGCGATAACGCCCCCCTAGTCCCACTATCTACACACGAAGTATAATAGATGAAAGAGCTCAACGAGATGAACCTATGGTCCAAGTTTCATTAACGAAGCTCAAAAATCCTCGGGGCTATGCAGGATTTAAAAAAAATTTAAAACTTTAAAATAATTTTAAAATTTTAAATGTAGGTGAAGAAATGGGGCTATGATCCTGAAAAAAATATATCTAGGATGCTCATAGGGAGAACAATCGAATCCAGCCGGTGCGGTCGACCAAGGTGGCATAGGATTCGAGTTATTGCAGGGGAAGCCCTGTAAGGGGAGAGCACCGGAGAGGACAAATTCCCCGTGGAGCTCACGCTAATACAAAAATAGGACGGACCTCCAAAAATCAAGTCCCAAGCTCAATTCCTTGGGGGGTGAAATTTTTCCAGTCCTCATAGGATTAACATGGGAGCATGATATTTTAGTGCTTAAGCCCACCCCATGCCTACACAATGGGAATGAAGTAGATGATTGGATGGGTCTCTACGAGTGAAACAGTTGGTTCAAATCTGAAGTCCGAGACTCAATCAGGAGCCAAGATATTGTGAATTTAAACAAATTTAAAAAGTTTAAAACAATTAAAGACTATGGAAGAAATAGCCCTATGGGCTTGAACTTATAACTGAAAGAGCAAGCAGATAGAGAGGGATCGAATGAGCCAGGTCCAAACGGACTGTGAGGCTCGGGCGCCGAGATATTGGCCAAAAAGCGGGGGAATGCACCGGGGGGGGGATGCGTCCCAACAGATATGGTTTATAACAAAAGAAATTGCGATCCCCTAAATATCAGTCCCTTAGCACCAAAAAAGTGGCATGTTAAAATATTAGACAATCGTGTGCACGTTCATAGGTGCCGTGATGGTATGCGCGCGCATTTAAAAAATTTACCCTCATCCTTTTTCCCAAACGCGCAATAAGAAGTATAACTTCAAAAAAAAAAAAAAAACCCGCAAGAGAAGTTTCTTGACGCCTTTATCCACTTCCTCAAGAATTAAATTTTTTCGTTGATTCTCAAGCACTTATGTTTTGACATTTTTTAGGCTCCGAGAAACGAAGTTACCAGTATGACTGATCAACAATACAAATGAACGGAGACTAGTTCAAGGACCCGAGACTACACTGAGGGTAAAAGGGGATATCTAAGATGTTTCCAGAGAACTGGACAATGAAGATTAAAGGTAGCACCTATAGGATGAAATACCCAGAATTCTGTTGCTCTCGTTGAGTTACGCATCAAATAAAACCAGTTAAAGATTCATGAACGTACCATAAAATGCGTTAAAAGAGCGAATAAATTGAAATTTCTAGGAATAAAATTTTAAAAATAGTGAGAAAAAAAGTTGAATCACAAGAGAAAAAGTTCGTTGTATAGAAAATGTACTTCGCTATTGGGAGGTTATTTTACGAAGAAAGTCGTGAAATGTGTTCTAGGTTCCAGGGAAAAGTTCGCAATATAGAGGTTCGTTATATGGATGTTTGACTGTATATATATATAGGAAGAGTGTGAACTAATAGTTGGAATTGTGAAAAAGAACCAAATTTTAAGTAGATATAAGTAAAAGAACGAAAATCTCTGAAAACTAGATAATCAGTACCATTGCATTACGAAAACAACTTCAACCCAAGAAACAAAGCTTAGAAAGAATCCATTTTCAGCAAGGGATGCGAGATGAAATGCATCAAAGTTGTGCTTAAAAAAAATTAAATAATTTGTGTAATTAGTCGTATTTCTTTAAGGTTAGTGAACGAAACGTAAAACTAAAGCTTCCAAATCACAGACTCAATAGTTAAGCGTGCACGTGTGTGCGGGGAGTGCATTTAGAGGAAAATGTTTCATGAACACGCATGCCAATTTACGCGTTTCGTTCGTTTTTCTACCTCTGCAATTTTTGTGGAGGTTTGTTCCTCTGCATTCTGTGAAATTCAAAAATATCTGAAATGAATAACCCCAAATATTATAATTATGGACAACGAATATTACCGGCTTTTTTTAGCGATCGCCCCCCATCCCTCACTTGGGCCGTACTGAAGATGGGTGGGCGCTAAGCTACTTGGGAGTGTCAGTCTACTTCTTATGACAAGCAACTAAAAAACATTTGAATATTTTTTCAACTAAGAATGGAAATTACAAGAAATTTTTAACTTTAGGTTTTGATAAGGGAATCCAAGTATTCAAGATGCGTCGTTGCAATTCACTTGTAAGGACTATAACATAATTCATTTTTTTGTAAATGATGGGATCTCTAAAATATTATGGGATTAAGCAAAACCTATTGATTATTATATATATATAAACATCTTTGAAAAACTATTGGTAGAAATTTTTTTGTCCAAAGTTTCAGACAATTAATTGATATTCGGGGTCCAACTTTTCCACGCCCTCGTTACGCAAAAAACTTACTAGCAGAATATTAAGACAAAAAGATCGGCTATGCAAAAGTAAACACTATGGAGAATTCTATTTAGGTTAATTAACTGTATTAATTAAATTCAAATTGCGCTAATAATATTCATATTTCCACGTGCGATAAAAAGCACGAAACGGTAGTAAGGTTATGCCATTTTTTAAAGACTGTATACGAGGGGCGTTCCAATATATATATATATATATATGTGTGTGTGTGTGTGTGTGTAAGTTTTGTCCCCTTTTTTTAAAAGGTAACATAGTACACCAGGTAAAACAATCACATAAGGAGTTACATTAAAGGCTGATTAAAAGAAGGAAGGAGCATCATCGTCGGAAGAATCACGTATGCACAGAGCGCTGAAGAAGAGAGAGAGAGAGAGTAGTAGTAGGAAGGCGTGCCCTAAGTAATTTGAGTACAAATCACGATGGCATACAGACGTGTTTTGACAATGAGGTCGCGAATGAAAGGGTGTACTGCTATCCGGAATGAATGGGCACTTGGGATAAGTGTGTCCATCAACCATGGACGCCTACAGACAGAGTATGGTGAAGAGGTCCTGTCTTGTCAAATAGTTGGTCACTGGTGTTGCATGCTCAGTCAAAGAAGGTACAATGTGAAGAAGGAAGGTCAAAATGAGAGTCTCTTCGGATTCACAAATATAAACATTCCTTGAGTACATGGTATGGTGCACCTCAATGACGGAAAAGCATCAATGTTCACCAAGAAAAAAGAATCCTTAAAAAACAGTGCTGAGATGGAGAAGTCTATGAATCCATTTCTTGCAACGAAGGGCAACGAGTTTTATCGCAGAAGGGTTCCTTCAAACTATTTATACGCGACGATAACTGACTCGAGGTCGGTGGTGATAATCTAAAAAAATAGTACAAGATGTACTTGTTCAGGATGTCATGATGTAATTTTTTTCGGCAATAAAGTTTCAGTGCGTAAAAAAATAAAACTCATACTTTCAGAGAGTCCCTCGTAATTAAAAAGTAATTTTTTCAGAAAACTTTTCAAATAATCCCTTATTGAAAATTTTACGCCATTTCTAGTGAACATTTTTAATATGATTTCTTTCCTGAAACATACATACATACGTTTCGGCTCACGAGGCAGTCGTTACCTTCATCACGGTGTACGTCAAGCAAATGGGTATCTCAGTGGATGCCATCAGAATCATTCTGGAAATTCACTCCTGCTTCTCCGTTCTGTCGAGGCACCTGGTGGATGGTCTCGAAAAGAGGAAGACAGTGCTGATGACACTGATTCTCATCGACATCGCGGGTAGACATGAGCTTGAATTACACTGGTGTGCAAAACTTAAGCAACAGATGAGTTTATTGCCATAAATTCCCGAAAAATTATCTGAGAGACATGAAATTCAGAAATGAGGGAGAGTATTATGTACGTAAAGGATGACGAAAGCATCGGAGCTGAAAAAGGAATACAATTCATACGGTATGGAATCAAACAAAAATAACCTTTATTGAACGCATAGTATCGTGACTCATGATGGTCTATCCAACAGGAACAACAAGCAGATGTTCCTTAATATGGTATATGCCCTCCCTCACTACAATGGTTGCCTCGCACCGTCTCCGCATACTCAGAACCAACTGGTGCAACATTTCCTGCGGTAGGAGTGCCCATTCTTCAATCAGCATCTGTTTGAGTTATTGGGTGTTCTCCGGATGATGTAAGCGTGCTGCAATACGTCTCCCCAAAGCATCCCACACATGTTCGATGGGATTTAAATCTGGGGAGTACGCTGGCCAATCCATTCAAATGATATCTTCACTTTCCAGCAGCTCCTCAACAGCAAGAGTCCAATGTGGCTGTGCATTGTCATCCATAAAAATGAAGTCTGGGCCAATAGCACCTCGGAACAGACGCACATGGGGAAGAAGTACCTCCTCACAATAGCGATACCCAGTTACAGACCCTCTATCGAAAATGTGGAGCTCAGTTCGCCCGTTCAGCATAATGCCTCCCCAGACAAGAACTCCAGGACCACAGTAATGGTGTCTTTCCTTGATGTTACTGGTATAAAACGGGGTGTCCCGATCTCTCTCCAAATCAAAACGCATTGAGAATCGCTTCTGATACTGAACCGACTCTCATCCGTAAAGAGGACACGACTCCATTGACAGTTGTCCAGTTTTCATTCTCTGTGCACCACTGTAAACGGTGGCGTCGGTGGTCAACTTTCAACGGGAGGCAGCGTTCAGAACGGCGGGTGAATAGGCCCCCTTTGTGAAGGCGTCTGGCTACAGTAAACCGCGACACTTGTCTCCCCGTTGCTGTAGAGAGTTGCTGAGCAATGACGCTTGCTGACTGCCGTCGGCCTCTTTTCGCCTGCAGGATGATATATCGGTCATCCCCTGCAGTTATTGTCCTCGGGCGGCCACTACCAACCTTTCTAACAGCTGTACCTGTGGTTTGGATCGCTTTCCAAGGCACGAAACGACACTTTTATTGATTCAGAACTCTGCAGATACACTGGTGACGGTACGCCCTCCTCCAGTTTTCCGATCATTCTTCCACGTGTGAAGTCGTCCAGGTAATTTCTTCTAGCCATATTTCACGATCTGACTCACTGGCACTTGCAGCGAATATGTTGAATTGCGTCTGCGTCCTTCATTTTATTTTACTGTTGAACATCACGCGCCGACATCACGTGTTTTGCGTACGCTCACTTCGCTTCTGACGTTTCGCTCCTGATATTTGCATACGCATGACGTTTCTACTGACTTACGTGTTCACTGTACTGATCTCCAGACCATCTTTTCTTAAATTTCATGGTTATCTCTGCTTAATTTTTACATTGTTGCTTAAGTTTTGCACACCAGTGTACATTCCATATCCCACAATGAATTCTGCCCTCGCTTCCTTGCTTTGTCTTCAGAACACAACTTACCACGTACAATATCGAAAAGAATTTGAAACAAATTTTTTTTTCTACTGGTGAAGACTGTATTTTTTCTTGTAATTCTTGTCTGTTCGACGGAACCTTTTGTGACAAAGAAGAAAATATTTCCTATGTGGAACATATTGGCAGTCGAAATGGAACAAAATACAGTTCGAACCTTCCACCAAGATGTATGGAAGAAGTAACGTGGGTATGTACTTATGCAAATGCAACTGATTGCAATCGATGGTTGGAAGACGCTAATGACAAGCCAAAAAATCAATCTCTACAGCTAAGTTTAGTAAGTATTTTCACTGCCATCCTTTACTTTTGCATGGGATCCCTCGTTAGCTTGTCTGATGCATCTTGTTTTAACATTCTTGGAGCACATCCAGAATTGTATGGTAGGCAACGCATGTGGGGAACTATAGGTTGGGGATCTTTTGCTTTATTGTCCGGTTTCTTGAACCAACTATTCACACATGTGAACCAGGCAAATACAATTTCTCACCAGGATTCTACTTGTTGGCCGTGCTTTTCGTAATAGATCTAATGGTGACATCAACATTAAAGCTCAAGGACGCTAAATCATCCAAAAACTTTTAAAGATGACTTGTGGTGAAACACAGAATCATGCTGTTTATCTTGAAAGTATATTTTGTTGACATTTCCAATGGGATGGGTAGATTGTACATCTTTTGGTACTTGAAAACACTAAATGCAAGCCAGCTGGTTTGGGGATGTACAACGGCCACATCCAAGACTTTCTAAAAGAACTGCCATTTTTCTTTTTTGTTGGGTGGATCATTACGAAGGTTGGACATGTGAACACATTTATCATGTCTTTCGTGGCATGTGGATTTAAGTTTTTGTGTTATTCTTGTGGTGGTGTCAACCCATCGAGTTCCTCTAGGGACCTTGTTTTTGTAGCTTTTAAACCGATATGGACTCTTATGCGAAAATTATTGCGCCTGAAGGCACTGAGGCTACAGTGCAAGGATTAGCAAGTGGAACATTTGTAGGATTAGGTAAGTGGTTCATAATTTTTTTTTAAACTTTGTGAATTTTATAAATCTGTTATTTTTATTTCATATCTTCCTAAGTAAAAAAAAAGACGACTAGATCTTTGTTTTGAGAATTAAAATCCTAAAAATGTTTTCAACGAAGATAATATGTGATTAAAAAGAATTCAAAAATTGGAATCTAATTTTTAAAATTTATCTTTCCAAATACAAAATATAGTTTTCTTAAGGAATTGTCAAAACTAGCGATACTGTCCTGGTGATACGATGTAATATTCGATTCCTTTCAATCACATGTGGTGCCTTATATAACTTTCAGATAACTTTAAAGTTGAAATTTTAACAAAGAATTATATGATAAAAATTTGATCCGAATTTTTTATTGATGTCTCAATTGAAGCCGTACGAGGGCTAGGCGATGGACATCGTAATTCTGAAATTAGGTCAAGTGACGTGGTCAAAACCTGAGCTAGAACTCCACTCTAAGCGTCCACAACGTGTTAATGTGAGTACTTTGAATCTCGATAGATTTAACGAGCATCCGTGCATCTTTAGTGATACTAGGACTTGAACCACCGTCTCAACGTCTACCATGAGCACTTGACTACATCACATACTCTGCATCAAAGGATAAAGTTCTATAGATGATGAAGTCTTATGTCGACTCAATGAAAGGGGTTGCCCCCTTAAAATATTTGTTTTATATCTCTTGTGAAATATAAAATTAATTGAGGTAGGAAATGTTAATATTCTTAGCATAATTGGTAATTTTATGGTAATATCTTTACTTTTAAGATTTCAACATTTTTATTTTTTCTAATTAAAATAAATTTATAATTGTCCATTTTTGGAAAAAAAAATAGAACAGTAATTGTACAGTAGAATATTCATTCAGATTTATAGGAATTATGAGTTTCAATGCAGGAAAAACAAAGAAATATACTTTACAAAATGATTATTAGAATGTATAAATATAAAAAATGTGGGAATAATTTATATGTTAAGTTTTTATTGTGTTTAGTATGTAAAGCTTGCTACTAAGCTTTACAAATTGAAATTAGTTGAATTTAGTATTAAATTACACCTCAGATGAACTAGTGAAAATGCAGGAAACAGAATTTTATAAACAGAATTTTTTAAAAAACGTTTAGTAATGATTTGTTATTTTCTTCTTCTCAAGGTGTGGTAGCTGGAAATTTGCTCGGCGGTTACGGATTTCGAGTTTTTGCTGTACGAACAACTTTCTTTTTAATTGGAATGATTTCTTTTTGTTTTGGAACGATCAACTTTGTCTAAGTTACATCACTAGTCGTTAACGGAAGAATTAAATGTTGATATTCTTATATTTCTTTTGACTTATGAAATCGTCACTTTTAAGAGGAAACTACTTGCAATTAATTCTATTCTGTTTCCAAATTGTGCTCTTTCTAAGTGAATCAGACAGCTTCAATTATATCTAACGAGTTTATATGTGTCCTTTAAAAAATTCTCTTATTAATGCACTTTCCTAAATTTTATGATTGATTTTTAAAGTCATCTGAAGGGAACAAAAAGAAATGGTTGTTTCATTTTATTTGAAAATCATGCGAAATATCATTCCATTGCTTAAACGGATAAACAAAACAGTCAATTTATAGTTAAGCGTGAGTTATTATTAGAATGAAATTAGTCTTAATACACAATGATGAAAAAGAAGAATTCTTAGAAAAATAAGTATGGTGAAAATCAAAAAATTTTGAATTTCGCGAAAATACTTCGGAAAGAGTTCTCGAATTACCTTCAATTCGAAATTATAGAAAATTTTGAATAATTTAAGATATTTAATACGTTTACAGTTACACAAATTTAAAACAAGAAAATTTCCGAAGAAAATTATTATTATAGTAGACTTTGGAATGTTTGGTTGAATAACTGTACATTTATCATTTTCATTATCAGATAAGTATCTCTTATATAACATTATGGTTCTCTTAACTTCTTGGTTTTTCTCTGAGAATTATATAAGTTTTTGTGTGTGCACATATTTTGTATTAGTATTGCTTACTTTCTTACTTATATAATTGTGTTTGTTGAAAAAAAATGCTCTGTATTTTTGTTTTTCTTGTATAAAAAAATTCGGGATTACATACAAATAAGAAATGCACTTACATAACGTAAAGTTTTAACAATTTATTTTATAATACACAAAAAAATTAAAGTTTTTGTGAAAGATTTTTACTGTAGAAAACTAGTGAATAGTAATAAATGTATTTTATAAAAGTGAGAACAGTTGCTTCTTTTCACGGAAGTGAAAGAATAATTTACGACACCAGAGTTCTAAGAGCTTACATCAACAAACTTGAATGCGATTAAAATTTTTACTTCGCATTGTTATTCGAATGGTTTTATGGTTCTGAGAATTACATGTTTGGTGTATGTGTGTTCGTATTAATACATTTTAATTATAATAAACGTGCTGATATATTAAATAAAATAAAACAAACATTAATATGTTTTAATTCAGAGAAACGTTGAAATCATGGATGAAATTTTAGTACCTTTGAGCAACGTTTTACAAATGGCGAATTCAATGAATAAAAATTTATTCCTGATTTAATTGATGAATATAATGATGTGAATTCAATGAGAGTGACGTTACTACAAATCAACACGTGAGCTGTTGGCGACGGACCTCATCATTTTGACCTTCGGTTAGATGACTAGGACGACACCTGAGCTGGGACCACACTCTTGAAACTACCACACCACGCTCCAGGACTTTGAACCTGACAGATTCAACATCCAATGACGTTCTCCATACTACGAGTTTTTCGTGGCACTTGAACTCGAACCCGAGAACAAAACCACGAGACTACAGTGGTCCCACATTTGAATTCGAAATGAGATTTTAAAGTTTTTGCGTGTCGTGATGAGGAAGTTTGGTGATGAGACATTAGTATGGAAGAGTTGTCATCTGAATGTGGTTCGAGATTATACAAGTCCATTTCATATTGTATTGCTTCGGAACGATGTTATTTAAATTTAGTAGCAAATCATTTTAGGGGTTTAATGGATACTCTGAGGTTATTGGTGAGAAGAGTTCTTAATTTTGAACACTAGTCAAGTGAAGAGGCAACATCTGAGCTAGAACCCACACTTTAAACTTCCACAACAAACGAACGTGAGGACTCTTACAGCCTCAACAGTTTTATCGTGTGCACCAGCTCTTTTATAAGGTGAGTCTTTAGTGACATTAGGATTCAAACCGACGACTCGAAAGAAGCAATGCCGTTCGCAATCCTGATTACAGTAGAACGTCGTTTATCCGAATCAATTGGGACCGAACACCGTCCGGATACGCGATTGTTCGGATAACCGATTGTGATCTATGCAGTACATGAAAATGCACACTATACGAATAATATAAATCATCGCATGCTAGAAACGTACTTGAAGAAAAAGCAAAGTAGATGCAAAATGTCGCAATTTTACTGTTATTGTGGAAAATAATCACTTATTTTCGCTGTACCATTGTACACCTTCGTTTTTTCGCTACAAGGTCTGATTCTCTATAGCAGCAGTAGTTGAGTACGTGCACGTATACACCCCCTCACTTGGAAACAAACTGACCTAATATTCCTCGCAGATGTTTAACAAACCACACAACTGAAAATCCCCAAATATCCCTCACCTTGGATTTTCCCGTCACTTTTGCCTTCACGCGAAACAACTGTTGAGCATTACACTGTTTGAAAATGAATTCATGTACACAGTACATGTAGTTGACAAAAAAAAAACTGGCCCGGATATTAGACGCTCCAGATAATAAACATTCGGATAAACGACGTTCTACTGTAATTAGCAACCGCATATTTTAGCGGTGTAATCCCTGATTTTCATAAGCAGAAGAGGCAGCCCATCCAGTATAGTGACGCTGACTGCGATGCCGTAGGGCCTGGGTTCGAATCCCGGAGAAGGCATGGATGTTTGTAAATGTATAGTGCCTTCACGATAAGGGGGTACTATAAATAGCCGTTGAGCCGCAAATCCTCTCGAGAGGTTGGTGGAAGGGGAAGAGAGGCGGAAGACCCCTGATCCCCCTCAGGGCCTCTAATTTGGAGTAGAACCGAGCAAAATCGAACTGTCACCTGCATGGTGCTCAAAACAAAGGCTAACAACAGACCTTAACTAAGACTAGCCATTCGCCACGATGAGTTTCGTGGACCTCCTTCATCTGATGTTGCTAACAATCAGGTGCATAAGCAACAACATAAGCAGAGGAGCATGGTTTTAAGTCTTTGAAAGGGATCTTATGTCAATACTGTACTGTCATACCTTTTCTTAATTTTCGTCATCAAATTTTTTATTGCATATTCATAAATATTATATAACCAAACATGCTTTAAAAATATTAAAAATTACCCATTTTTAAAACGATTAAAAAACATCAAATCTAGTACAGAATAACTCAAATTTTTGAAACTTGTTGGGGGTTAATATTTAAAAGCTTTGTAAAATTGTTTGCAATTGTGTAAAAATATTTACAAAATAAGGATTTACGCAAGAAAAAGCGGGGAAAAAATGAAATTTTCCTGCCTATTAAGCGAATTCGAGGAAACAGTTTACGTATTAAAATTGTTACATGATTCCTGCAAATAACATCTCCATTCGAGATATCAACGCATTCAATACATTATCATTACAAGTCGGCGAAGGTTACAGCTATCAGCTCCGTAATCAATCAACACAAAGAAAACTTATGTAATTCAATCGGAATAGAAACAAAAAACGTTCATCATGGGATCATTCTGGACAGATTAATAACATACTTACCCGTTTTGAACGTGCGAGCCGTTTTCACTCAGTGGTCGCATCCAAAAGAAAAAAAATGGCTCCGTGTAATATATTCGAGGATGAATCTCTGCTTTAAGTTTTCTTATCCAAATAGCGATGTAAATGACAGAACTATGAAATTGGAAGTGAGATAAATATACTTATACAACTTAGTCATTCTAAATAATGAATTTGTTCTATATTTGGGGGAGAAATAAATAAATCAAAGGACTAATTATATTAACTTCAGCCACTTCGTATTTTTATTAGTCCGGTACATTGTAGCGATTTCGTTCGAAAGTTTACAACGAGCAAGACTTCAGAGGAATTAAAGCGCACGCAAGATAAATATCGTTCAAAAGATCTGGCAAGTAAGTAGTTTATATTCATTATTTTATTTTATTTTTTCGTTGTTAGCTTATCGCCTGCACCAAAATAGATGAACACACATTTCGAAATGTATTCTTTTTGGAATTGTTTTGGTTTTACTCTTTTTGTTACAAAAGATCTGGCAAGTAAGTGGTTTCTATTCTTTATTTTATTTATTTTCATTTTAAACCGAAAAACCATTGCACCGAAACAGATGTATTCTTTTTCGGAATTGTTTTGATTTCATTCACTTTTGTATTATTTATTTTGCTTATGCAGTTTGAGACTTGTGATTAATACTTTTTTAAAATATATTACATAGTGTATTGTACGTTTTGGAAAAGATTTAAATTTTTTTTGTTTCAAATGATATTCCTAAAAGAAGAGTAATGGTTCTTACATTCAAGTACTTATAAGAACTGCGTTTTACAAAATAATTTTACGAAACGTTTTTTGATTGTTATTCTATATTATATGAAAAAAAAGTTTACATTTCTTTATAATGATTTATTTCGGTTGAAAGTCCGAACAATGCCCATTATATTTCTATAGATTTTGAAATTTCCAAAGAAAACTCATAAAATACTTTGGAAAATTAATATTTTTTTTTTTAAAAAAATTTGTTTATCGTACAAAAAAGGCACATTAAAATTAAAATTTTTTTAATAGATGTATGAGTTTGTATTATTATTTTGAAACGACCTGTTTGAGAAAAATGAGCGATTGTATTTAATCATTTCTAAGCTAAGAATAAATTTATATGTATAAATTATATGAGTAATATATAAATTATATACATTGTTTAAAAGAGAGGAATCTTGAGTGTGGGGGTTCTTCAGCCAATCAGTTTAAATGTAATTACCATTGTTGAATTGATGAAATTAGCTTCACTGAAGGAAGTTTAAAATAATTGCTTGTGAATTAATAATTATATAATCACTTTAAAAATCTCAGTATTAAGAAAGAGAACATAGCAGAATTTGATTAGAATTTTTTTTGAGTCGTTATATTCGCTTTTAAAACATACCTTTAATAACTTTTTTTAGAGAATCTTCTATTGACTGATAAATATATTTCATCTCGTAGGTTCCTGAAAAATGGATAAAATTCAAATAAATAAAAGATTACTTCCTATAAAGACGCACTATCTTCTTTACAATGGAGGTAAGTTTTTGGAGATTTGTTTTTGCATTCCATTATGATAATTTTATGCATGTCAAATACCGCTCTATGATCTAGAATAGCGGTATCAAACTTTTTGACCTCACGGATCTGTAAATTCATAATTTAAATCCCGCGGACCACTAATATTATTTTTTAAGTGTTAAATATATTTTATAAAAAAATGTGGTCTGAGAACACATAAAATGTACCTGGTTAAGAAAAGGAACCAAATTATGAAAGCTTTATTAATAAACCATAATAAAATAAACAGAATAAACAAATTGTAAAAACAATTCTAGCATTATAGATTCCTAGGGCGATGGATGTTCCTGCTTATTTGAAATAAGATTATGGATATTTGGATCCAATGTTGCTACTGCAAGACGGAGAACTGTATCTACAGTCACTCAAAAAAGTATTGGGACACTTGGCATGCATAACTCTAAAGCCATTTATAAAAATAGTTATCACATTAATACAATAACAAAATGAATTAAGAAATGTTTCAACATTTGGTGTACAGTATAAAAGAAAAATTGTATTAGTATTGTAGAATTGTAATTCGTTCCAGCTTTTCAAATATAATTCAAAGGCACACTGAACTCAAAAAAAGTATTGGACTCTTTTGAAATGAGAAATTTAACAAATATACAGCGCATCAATAGAATTTTATTTCACACATATTTTTAGACTAGAAGTTTATACATAAACCTTTTAACAGATAAGATTATTTGTAGAAAAAATGGTGTTAAATAAAGATATATCGGTTAGTGTGCTAAATTTCGTTATGTCATTGGAAAGAGATGAAATCAGTTCGCTGTATAGAAAAAATCTTGAAATTGAGTAAGTCTACTGTGTGTAGCATCATTGGCAGGTTCCAGAAAACAAATAGTGTTGAAAACAAGCAAATATCAGGTCGTCCAAAGATATTTAATGAACATGAAGAGAGGTAGATTGCGAGACAAATACACTTTAATCTAAAAAGAAAGTGCAGTAAAAATGACTTTGCAATGTAAAAGTATGTTCGGAAAATCAGTAAATCCCAAAATTGTGTGTCAGAAATGTTTTGAGAAAACATAAGTATCATGGCAGAGTACCTCAAAGAAAGCCCTACCATCAGCAAAGCAAATAGACAAACTAGGGTGACATTTGCTAAAATGTACGTAATATTGAAACAACAGAATATTGGGAAAACATAATTTTTGTTGATGAAAACAAATATAACATTTTCGGATCGGATGGCAAGCAAAAATTTTTGCGGAAATCAAATACAGCAATGCATGTAAAAAATCTACGGCCTACTGTCAAATATGGAGGGGGTAATCAAATTGTCTAGGCCTGCATGACAAGCTCTGGTGTCGAGAACTTACATTTTATTGATGGTATAATGAATAAATATGTCTATATCTTGACATTCTCAAGAGAAATTTAAAGCAAGTGCGAACAAGTTGGGAATTTCAGGATATTTTAAATTGTACCAAGATATATAATGATCCGAAATATACTGCATATGTTTACAAGTTATGGGTCCTCTACCACTGTCCTAGTGTTATTAAGACTCCTCTACGAAGTCCAAACCTTAATCCCACTGAGCATGTGTGGGGTTATTTGCAGCAAAAACTATGAGCACCAAATTTTTAACAAGCAGGATTTAAGAAAATATTGGGTCGAAGAGAGAGAGAGAGGACCAAAATTGATAGATCATTTTGCAAAATATTGATCCAATCCATGTCAAATAGACTTCGAGAGGTCATAAAAAATAAGGGACGTTCAACAAGATATTAATTTGTAAGTTTGAATTGTTTTTCTTAATCTATTTGGAAGTGTCCCAATATTTTTTGAGTACGCTTTTTAACTCGATTTCTTTTATTTTCAATTCTAACCATAACTGTATTAATGAATGAGTTTTGTTCAAATTATCATTATTTGTATTTACCAAAATAACATTTATTTCTTTTATTTGGTTTCATTTGTTTGTTTAAATAAAATATTACAATAAAAATCTATGAACTGGTAGTGTGTCCCAATACCTTTTAGACAGACTGTATTTCAAGCTGAAATCGGTACCGTGTTTTGATGGCTGTGACAGATGAAAAGGCATTTTCGCATAAATAAGTTTTAGAGAATTGAATCAGTCATCTCCTGTTCACTAAGAAAATGGTTCACTTTATATACGAAGGCAAAACTGAGATCTTGATAAGGATAAATGAAATTTAAATTTGAGAGTTTCGTCGGACGATAGGTCAATGAGGCTTTCTTCTAGAGAGAGAGATGCATACTTAAATTAATATCCTGAATTTTCGCTGCAAACGGATCTATACCATGTCATCACGACAAATTTACCGTATTCTATGAAGTAGCTTTTTACGTATTATGAATTTAACTATGTTGAACGCATCTTAAAACATAATTTAACGTGATGAGTGAGTCTATTCTACATTTTTCTGGCGAAATTCTCTTGCGGATCACCACTTTGCCGACCTCTGATCTAGAACACAACCACTGTCCCGAGGCACTTTTGTGTACCGTCCAATTTTTTTGATATTATTAATTATACTCTGAGAAAAAAAATCTGGAATCTAATCATTTTGCCGTTTCATGGGGGAAACAACAATTCTTAAGATTGTTGTTGATCATTTGACAACACTCGAGCGGAGAGCTATTCATTCCTTCCCAAATTTAGACATAAAAAATTCATTGGGTTCGTAATCCATTTGTGATAATCTGTATATGAATTAGTTTGAATAAAAAGAAAGAACTAATTTCTCTCTGAAATAATCGAGATTTAATTTCAAAAACATTTCTAAGAGTATTAATTCATTTTGGATTAAAATTAGAGGCGATTATCTCATAATAGCCAAAAAAAAAAAAAGCTTTAAAAATATTGTTACAATTTTCTACTTATGTACGTGAATTCGGATTTTCAGCATTAACCAAAATAAAAATATCCGGACTTTTAAATGTAGCTGGCGAAAGGAGTGGCATTATCATTTTTACGACCTTATATAAACGAAATTATCCAAAACCATCAAGCTTAAATTTCACATTAAATGTATTCTTATAATTAGTCACAATTATATTGATTAAAAACATTTTGTTGTCTTTGTCGTACATATCATATTATTCTATTTTATACAAAGTGTAAAATTAATAAATTTTTTCAAAACTGATTTTATTGCTATGTGCCGCTAAATTTTGAAATTGTCGAAACTGTACAGCAACAACAACATTTAAGGTTTGAGAATCGCTGATCTAGAATCTAAAAAAAGGAATAGATTTAAATAGTAGCGAGCATATAAACAAATAATTTATGGAACAAATCTAATAAACTATCTGACTTTAACAACTATCATAAATTTAACGTGTCTTTTCACACACACACACACACACACGAAATCTTCGAGCTGCGTAGTGTGGTAGTTAAGATAATAGAGTTCCAGCTGAAGTATCTTCTCGTTATCTGACCAAAATAATGAGATTTGCTGCCAATAAGGTTTGGAAAAGTTCAAAACGAAACTACAATTGAAAACATTCACCAACAACAGAAAATAAACATTGTATGCTTTAAATTTATGGTTTAAGGGGACTTGGTACCCTAAAAATCACAAACCTATCGTTTTTTTTTTATTTTCATTTAATCTTATTCTTTGCATTATTATCTTTCGATTGATATATCACTTGTGAATGTCGGAAAGTTAGAAGTTGACTAAAACTTCATTTGAAAACAAATTAGGCAATTCAGCCACACCCCCTTTTTAGAAAAAAAAGCTAAAAAATGCGTTATGATAAAAAAAAATCTATTTTATAAATAGAAATAACTATAAAAAAGAATGTGTAGTATTAAAAGAAGAATATTTCAGACGCAATACAAGAATGTAATTTTTCTTCCTTATGAAATGTGTGCATGTAAAATTTTTTAAATTAAGGCATTTTATATTTATAATTTTATAATTTCAGTTCTTCTTCCTGATATATTTTTCATACAAATGTAATACTTTAATATTATAAGAAGAAAAACAGCTAAAATTTCTGTCGTGACAGAAAAAAAATATTTTTTAACGTTTTTCTTGAATTTTCTTGTGCAATTAGTACTCTCTAAAAGTTGCTCATTTATAAAAATGTGTGGGTTGAAAAAATATGAAAATGCAATTATTTTAAAGAAAAACGTATAACTAATATCTTAAAATGGTATTTTAAGTTTAAGCTTATAATAATTATTTTTTTAGAATTATAAACTTTAAACCTGTTTTTCTCAGTTTGTGTTTTTCAAAACCTTAGTGCATTCAAAATGCTACTCCTTCGACAATTATTTACCAATCACTTCCATTTTTTTCTTGCGTGTTGAAAATAAAGCATGTAATAAAATTAGAGATCCGTTTTGCTATAAACTGAATACTTTTTAAAAAAAAAATAAAATGTAAGACATGTTGGCTTTTTCGTTGATTTTTAGCCTGTATATCAACATTTTATTTTTTTTTCTCGAAAACGAATGAAGTTATTCTATATATATAAAATCGATCTCTAAAGTTGTTTAGATCATCCATAGGAGTATTATAAAAAAAATTCAGGTCAAAAAATTAATTTTTACAAAAGGAGTAGGATTTTAAAATTTTCCCAATTTTCTTCAAAAAATTAAAATTTTTAAAATTGTGTGAATAATATATGAAAATTTTCATCTGGTAACATTTTCTTGAATAGAAACATTGTATAAAATGCTAAAATATAATTTTTAAATACGTAAATAAAGAAGTTTGCTCAAAGGGTGCCAAGTCCCCTTAAATGTAAAACTTTAGGTACTCTAAACAAAATCTAGATAGTGGAAATAGTGATCATATCATTGAGATGTTTCTCTTATCAAGCAGCATATTCGAATCCTGATTCTACTACAGACCAGTCATATAAAACGACTTATGGACGCTAAATATGCTGCAAAAGTCCTCACGTTTGCGTGGAATGGGTGTGAAAAGTGGGATGCCGACCTCGTCATCTGAAATCAAAATTTCGTGAAATGTTACCTATTGATTACGGAAAATACGGTTGGAAGCATTCGTTATAACAATAAGTCGAATCAGTGGTTCTTAAATTGTGGTCCGCAGAGTCCCTTACGTAACGTTGAGATTTCCATCTTTTATAGGCTCTGAAAGGCCTTGTGGAAAAATTGAAAGATGTGACTTATTAGTCTAGATCGCTAAATAGTCCCCAATGAAAAAATTCTACTAGAACTTGTATTTTGATCAAGAATATTTAATCCGGGAAGGATGTTCAAAATCTTGGGGGCTGCGAGGTCACACTCATACACAAAAAGAGGGATAATCGAAAGTTTAAGAACCGCTGTAAGTCAAACTAACGAATTACAGCAAAGATAAAGTGAAGTGAAGAAGACTGATGCATTAAATGAATTGACATAAGGGTGAGTTAAATTCAAACCCCCCCCCCTCCCTGAGACCAACATATTTTTAATTTTTAGCTTGGCGCTTTAGTTTATGTGTCTACCCCATCTGCCATTCCATAAAATTAATCTATGATCAGTGAATCGATTAATGGTTAAAATGAATTCATTTTGATTTTTTTAGAACATTTATAATCCCGTGCACCACAAAGTATAACACGAGGGCTTACATAGAAGTAAGCGTGAAGCCCACACCATAAAGAGAAGAATTACAACACAAACAGCCTTGTCTTATCTGGGATTCGAACCCAGACCCTACGGCAATAGTCAACGTCACTAACCACTACATCGGATGGGCGGCATTCATTTTGATTTGGTGAGAAAAAAAGATTTAGTTACATCATCAGTGAAATGGAGAATGGCTTAGACTCATTCTCACCAAGTCTGATGACCGCGGTAGCCTAGTGGTCAAGGTAACAGACTCGGGCCCAGCGTGTCATGAGTTCAAATCTAGTTCCACTGAAAATCCGCCGTGTAGGGGATCGATGCACGGTCAATTTGTCGAGGCTCGAACGTCCTCCCGTTGGTGTGGGAGTTAGGAGGGGAAGCCAGCTCAGGTGTCATCCTCGTCCCTTGACAATGGTTCAAAATGACGAGGTCTTTCACCAAAAGCCCTCGAGTAGCGGAATAGGGCGACGTTAATATTCACTCAACCACTCACGCGATAGCCTAGTAGTTATGGTCACAATCTCGTGGCCTGCGTGTATTGAGTTCGAACCCTTGGGCCTGTGATGATCCAATGCACGTCGAAACTGTTGAGGTTCGAAACCTTCCCGGCGTACTGTGGAAATTTGGAGAAGAGATATTTGGAGTCGTCTTCGTTGCTTACCGAGATTCAAAATAACGAGGGTTTCGTCGTCAGTGGCCCTCGCATACCCGATTAAATTGGTTCGAAAATATACAGGCTCGCGCGTCTGACGTTGCCTCGATAAATAATTTTATTTCATTAGAATTACTTAGATTTTTTCTTTAAAATTATATTATTTGATTTACAATTACAGTCGTACTTCTATATAACGAAGTCACTAAATCCCGAAAAAAAGTTCCTTACATAGAGGTTCATCTTTTAATATACTTTATAAACCGTGCAGCGTCGGGCCATGCAGCTACTGTCTGACAAAAAAAAGAAGTGGAAGAAATTTCGGAAAAGGGAATTTAAATGACAAAAATATTGAAATCACTCACATCACGCATGACACATCTAGAGCTGCTCTCGTCCAGAGAGAAAGGGAAAATTTCTACGGGGATAAAGTTATATCCACAAAAAAAGCCCGTGCAACGCCAGGCGAAATGGAGAGTAAATACAACCGTACGATAAAGTCTTCGAAGAAACTTCGAAAAAGAGAATATTAATGGCATTAATTCAGAAATCACACAAACACCAGAAAGTGCTGACACTGAGAGGGAAAGGGAAAATTTTTCCAGGGCAAAAAGCTATACACTTGAAGAAGCCCGTGCAATGCCGGGCCATGCAGATAGTATACTTTATAAATCGCATAAAACAAATTTTAAATTCTTAAACACTATATATTAAAGTAATTGTTCACACCTTTTTAAAAATTAATGTATGTTTATTTTCTATATCTTACCCATCAAAAAAGAAAGAAAGAAAGAAAAACTGCAACGAAAACAAGAAAAAATATTGTTGAATGTGTCATTATATTTTCAATATTAAGAAAATAATTTTATATTAAAATTAATGAATTTTAAAGACATTTTCTAATTTAAAGCATGCACTTAACATTAAACATACATTATTTTATAACTAGAACACGGGGACACGGAACAACTCCTTTGAGGGTGAAAAGGTATATCGGAGAGGTTTCCAGCGAACTGGGCAATGGGGGCTATAAGGTTGCACTTCTTGGATGAAACGTCCTGAACTCTATTCATCTCGGAGAGTTAAGATATAATAAAACTAGTTCTAGATTTATGACCACTATAAAATGTGTTAAAGAGAGAATAACTTGAAATGTTCAGAAATACTTTAAAAATAGGGAGAACAAAAATTAAATCACAAGAGAAGTTCGTTTTATAGAAAATGCACTTTGCTATAGAGAGGTTATTTTACGAAGAAAATCGTGAAATGTTTAAAATTCCAGGAAAAAGTTCGCTATTCAGAAAAATTAGCAAAATATAGACGCTCGACTGTATTTGTAAAATATTCAGTCTTATTTAATTCATTTTTATTCATTTACTTTTATAAGTACATTTCCCAAGCTCTGACGTGACGTGTGTTGAGGAATTCAAACTACATCCGGCTCACTTTTCAAGGAGAATGGGGAAACTGGATTTAAATAAATAAATAAAGTTTTTTTTTTAACTTTTGTCTCGCTTTTATTTAATTCTTTTCCTGCTTGTGAAAATAGATTTTTATTATCGAAATGTTTCTCACTTCCTGGTGTACTTAAAGTGTTCCGAAATTTTGAACAGTTGTACATATCTCTCTAACAGTATCATTTTTAAAAATTGTCTGACGAAATTGATGCCATAAATGTGTCGAAAAATTTGTAAATTTTGATTCCGCGTAAATGCAAGCCATTTCGTAACGGTTCAGAAAAAGACAGAAGAGAGCGATTAGAAATGTCAGAAGCAGAGAATCATTTCCAAGAGATTGTTTCCCTTTTCCCTACCCACGATTGATGAGGCTTCTTGTCTTCCCGTTAATGTGGTATGGTAGTTAGGCAGCTCGGGTGTCGTCCTCGTCACTTCACCGAGGTTTAAAGCTGCGAGGTACGTCACCAATTGCTCTCGGGTTGCTTTGTAGTGCAAAGAGTTTTCACTCACTCATTTTACCCACGTTACGAAGTAATGAATGTTTATTGTGACAAAATAAAACAAACTGCATTTTTTCTCATAAAATTTTTTTTTGCAAGGAAGAAGCAAGATGTAGGTTACAGTGGCGTACACAAGAGTAGGGTTTGGGCAGTGGCGTAATGTACACCCCTGCATCTCCCACAACGCGGGAGAAGGGCGGCATGATTCTAGGGGGCCCGAAGGTTTTGCAATCCTTTGTAAGGTTCGGTTTGGGGTCCAAAACATGACTTTGAAGGGAGCCCTAATATTCTTCATTACGCTACTGGGTTTGGGGATTTAATCCTCCCCCTCCCCATTGACCACCAGATTTTTAATTTCTGCCGTAGAGATTGCCTTTGGGCGCTTGCGCCTACTTGTGTATCCCCCTCGCGCCATAAGAGACGTCTGTGAACGCTACTGGTGTTTTATAAGAGAGTTAGTTGTGTGTGTTATAAAGTGATGTACCCCGAAAAATGTCAGCTTATGTGATTCTCTGGCTGCGTTATATGCAATTTCTTTTATTTTCGTTGAAATATTCTATGCAATATGCGTGAAGTTAATACTGAATTTTGTAGGAAGTTAATAAAGCACATGTATTTTTATTAATTCCAAAGTATTTCTAATTTCCTTTAACAAAAATCTACAGTTTTAAATTTTATTATATTTAGTTATTTCTCTTTACAATGGGTAATAGGAAGCAATTAAAAAAGTCACTCTAAATTCTCTAAGATAGGAGATTAGAGTTCGAAAGAACCCAATTATATTACATCATATGGCCTGTGGCTACATGAAGTAAAGCGAACTGATTAAACTGTTAATTTCTTTGTTGTCATTTAGTAACATCATTTCTTATTCTACACCGGGGGTAATCAGCCTCTTATCCCACCAGGGAGGATACACAATACAGGCATTTCAGGTGGGCCGCAACGTGCGAATAATGGAACAAACATACTACAAGACCAACTCAACATTGGACAAAGCAAAAATGATTAAAATATTAAAACTTTTTTATATATTAAACTAATAATTTTTGCCTGGAGGGAAAAGAAAAATTAAGAGGGAAGCCTGGACTGGTCTGTGCAGTAACATTGATGCCAAAACTCCAAACACAAAATTATGGAAACTTGCTCAATCACTCAGTTATAATCAGCCACAAAATATGCCATGCAACACTGTTCTGACTTTGGAAGGCAAGGCCGCTCCAGATGATAAAACTGCAGCTAATGTATTGGGAGAGTTCTATAAAGGTGTGAGCAATTTGGAGTTTAACCAAAATGATGTTATTTTAGAAAAAAGGTCTAAAAGAATGATCCATAATTGTCGTACTTCTAGCTCTGGTAACCACATTTTTATTAACAAGTTTACCTTGATGGAACTTAACTTTGCTCTCAAGGCTATGGATCTTCGTAAATCTCCAAGCCCTGAGGGCATTCATGGATTCATGATTGGCCATCTGGGACCATCTGGATTGGTCATCATGGCATGCAGAAACTTCTGGATATATTCAACTTTTCTTGGAAAATTGGTCGTCTTCCACGTGATTGGAAGAGAGCAATTATTATTCCTATTCTAAAACCAGGAAAGGACACTAGTACCTCTGCGAGCTATAGACTCATTGCGTTAACCTCTTTTGTTTGTAAACTCATGGAGAGGCTTGTTCTTGCCAGGCTGAATGTTCACTTAAACAACAACGGCTTGTTTCCAAGTGAGCAGTATGGTTACAGAAAAGGCCATGGAACGGTTGATCAGATCTTGTATTTTTGCCAGAGAATTCGGGACGCACAGAATAAGAAACCCACTATCCATACAGTTGCAGCCCTATTGGATAAGTCCAGGGCATTTGAAAGAGTTTGGCGCCAACTTTTGATTACCAAACTCCACGATTATTTTAGTATAAGAGGCAGAGCCCTTCCCTGGATATCGGACTTCCTCTGGGATAGATCCATTCGAGTAAAATACAATAACTGCTTGTCTGATCCTTTCGCCATCAGGTAGGGTGTACCTCAGGGTTCGGTGTTGAGTCCCGTCTTGTTTTCTCTCTACATTACCGGTATTGAGAAAGTGTTAGCTAAACACTGTGAAGTCGGAATTGTCGCTGATGATATCATTGTCTGGTCTTCCGGCTCCGACGTCGGCGAAAATGAGTTTAAACTCTACCGTGCCATGGAGGAAGCCCACTCCTTCGCGAAGATGCATAAGCTAATATTTAATGCTTCTAATTCTCTGACCACCTTTTTGTCAACCAATAGACATCTTTTCAACTATCAACCTAAGATCTCCATGAATGGAAGCCCGTTGTGTTACGTTAAAAATGCTAAGTATCTCGGATACACTTTATATCAAGAAATTACAAGTAATAAACATATTGAAGGCCAAGTGATTAAGGCAAGAAAGAGACTTAATGTCCTCAAATTTATATCTGGTCGGGACTGGGGAGTGGAGGCCAGCACTCTCCGTACTACATTTATCTCCATCATCAGACCAGTGTTGGAGTTTGGAATCCCAATCTACTCCTGAGCTTCGGACACCAATCTAAATAAACTTGAAAGAGTGCAGCTTTGTGCTGCCAGAATAATTACTGGACTTCAATAGAGTTGTCAAATCGACATTGTGCTCTTCAAGAGAAAACTTGCCTTCCCTCTCAAAAAGAAGACTATATAGCCTAACAAGGTATTTTAACAAGCTATACAGCTACAATGAACAACACACAGGACTTCTGCCTACCTACATGCATGGATTAACAATAGACGATTGATGAGACATAGCCCCTTTTCCTACGCAAGGACATTGAACTTACCTTCCTCAGATGTGGAACCTCACTATCTGAGTTTCACAGGAGCTGGTTTGGAATTCGATGGAATTTATTTTCATGATCAGCTTTTGACTAGTGTGACTAAGAGCTCTGAGATACCGGCCCTAGTTAACCAACTGGCTCTGGAGACTATCAATGGAATCCCACAATCTTCCTTGAAAATCTATACAGACGGAAGCAGGGGTGAGTAAGGCATTTCGGGAAGTGGAGTGTACATTCCTACTCCCTCTGGGGCCTTAGAATTTAAAATTAAAAACCCGAATTACTGTTCAGTTTTTAGATCAGAACTTATAGCCATCAGGAGGGGCCTGCAGTGTGCTGCTCAGTTGGAGGATCGTTTCCAGGAAATATGGATTTTGACTGACAGTCGAGCCTCGATTCAGCATCTCGCTAATTGGGGTGACATTTGTGATCAGACTAGCCTGGACATACTGAGTCTTCTCCACGATCTTTCTTCAGGACATAGTATATGTTGACTAAAATAACTAAATGGACTGTAAATTTGACAATTTTTACTAAGCGAAACGGATCCCAACCATATGGGATCACTACAATTTTCCAACTGTCTACAAAAAGGTTACAACAGTTGGCTCGGAGCAACCTATACAAAGAATTCTCGCCAACTGGCGCCAACATCCTGCCCCGCCTTGCAATGACGAAGGCATTCAACAAGTTTACATTATAGAAATATCACTAAAGTTACAATAATACAATAAGAATACATGGAAAAATAACAATTACAATTCACAATATAATACATATATATATATAATATATATATATATATATATATATATATATATATATATAAATACACAATATTTAAATACAATTACGAGGACAAATTCAATTTACATATGGTAAATTGGCAATTTTAGTAACGGGTCTTTTATAAATTCCCTGTTTACCCTTTAAAGTTACTACTCTGACTATATTATCTTTACCAGGGTGCAATTTTAAAATTCGTGCCAAATGCCATTTTAAACTATCTGAATTCTCTGAAGGTTTGACTAATACCAAGTCCCCTTCTTTGAAACCTACATTGCCCTTACACCATTTGGGTCTCTGTTGCAGTCTATTCAAATATTCTGAAGACCATTTGCGCCAAAAATGTTGGTTCATCCTTTGTACCAACTGCCATCGGCTTAATCTGTTCAGGGGGATCTCAATGTAATCAGGATCAGGTATTGCAACCAATGATGATCCAACTAGAAAATGTGCAGACGTTAAAGTTTCACCATTCGGATCATTAGAAAGAGGACAAATTGGTCGAGAATTAAGAACCGCTTCATTTTGAACTACAAGAGTTAGAAATTCTTCATGACTTAAAATTGAATTGCCGATTACTCTCTTTAAATGGTATTTTAAAGATTTAACCCCCGCCTCCCATAGACCACCAAAATGTGGTGCGGAAGGTGGGTTGAAGTTCCATTTGATTTGTTCTTTAGACAAAAAATCCATTATTTCTTCCATCTTACCCTTAAATAATGCTTTAAGTATTTTTCTTAATTCATTATTTGCACCAACAAAGTTCCGACCATTATCACTATGGATCTCAATGGGTCGCCCTTTTCTAGCGACAAACCTTTTTTAAGCTGCAAGAAAGGCTTCTGTAGTTAAGTCGCGCTAACTATTTCTAAATGGATAGCCTTAACCATAAAACAAATAAAAACACAAACATAGACTTTCCTAATCTGCCTGCATTTTCCTGAAAAGTTTTCAACTGGAAGGGTCCACAATAATCAATACCTACCTGACTGAAAACTCTGCAAGCAGTGACTCTCGCAGCTGGCAAATCAGCCATTAATTGCTACGAACCTTTAGCACTCACCTTCCTACAGGTGATGCATGTTCTAAGAATTTTTCTAGCTACATTTCTTGCGGATGGTATCCAAAAACTATTCCTAATATTTGCTAATTTAGCTTCAGCACCTGTATGAAAATAGAGAATATGAAAATGATTAATAATAATATAAGTAAAATTATGGTTGGTGGGAATTATCATGGGATGTTTCTTATTTCTTGGAATACGGGAGTTTCTTAACCATCCTCCAACTCGAATAATCCACTATCATCTAAAAAGGGGTTCAAGTTTAACAATTTGCATGAGTTTGGAAGAGGAATTCCCTTTTCTAAATATTGAATTTCATTATAAAATGAAGTTCTTTGAATATTTTTTATGATACACTTTAAAGATTCTGATAGTTCTTTACTATTTAAAAGGTCCCATAGTTCGGCACATTGGATGTCTTGCATTTTCAATAAATCGCTTACACCAGGTAGTTACTCTCTGCAATTTAGTAAATGATGAACAATTACTAATTATATTCAGTGGTTCAATGTTCTTTAATAAGGCACATAGAGGAAAATCCGAAGTTTCTTTCAATTCTTGTAGGAAAAGATCATCTCCTTCTACGGCAGTAATATCGTAAGGTTCCAGTTCTTTATACTGATGTAAGAAAGGTGGGCCAAACCACCAAAGTTCACAATGTTGAATTTTATCTGGACTAATACCTCTTGAAAGGATGTCAGCAGGGTTGTTTTCAGAATTCACGTGTTTCCAAAAATCACTTTCTGTGAGTTCCTGAATTATGCTGACCCGATTTCTCACAAATGTTTTAAGTTGAGCAAGTGGCTTTTTGATCCAAGCCAGTGCAATGCTGGAATCAGTCCAAAGGTAAATTTGACTGATATTAACTTTAAAGGCATCGAGGGTTCTTTTAAGAAACTTTGATAAAAGCACTGCACCACAAAGTTCCAATCGGGGTATAGTAATACTTTTCAGTGGGGCTACCTTTGATTTGGAGCACAGGAGCCTAACAGAGATTTGTCCACTTGTATTAATGCATCGTAGGTAAAGTGCAGCACCTTAAGCCTTTTCAGACGAGTCAGAGAGAGAAGGCATGCAACTCTGTTCTGATAGACTTATCTTGTAGACAATAACGTGGGATGTCGAGATAGTTTATAGATTCCAAAGCATCTATGAAGGATTTCCAATAGGAAACTAAGTTCGAAGGCAACGGATCATTCCAATCAAGTTTCAACTGCCACAAAGACTGGAGTAAGATTTTGGCCCTGGTTATTACAGGTCCAATTAGTCCAAGCGGATCAAATATTCTGGCGATTGTAGAGATTATTGATTTCTTTGTGACTATGAGATTGTCACAGTTTGAGGTCATAGGAGAAATTTTAAAAGCAAAAGAATCAGGATGTGGCTTCCACAAGAGTCCAATGGTCTTGGGGTCTCGATTGAAGAAGAATAAGAGAGGTCCTTAACTTGACACATTGAGTCTGGTAATAGTAATGGATTACTAGCTGACCACTTGTGGAGTTACATTCCAGCACCCTTTAGCATTGAAACTAGTTGCACTTGGAGTTTTCTTCCAGATTCTAAATCGTCTGCACCAGTAAGGAGATCATCCATATAGACATCAGACATTATAACTTCGGCAGCTAATGGATATTTATCACCGTCATCTATGACAAGCTGTTTCAATGATCTTCTCGCAAGGTATGGTGCACTCTTGGTGCCGTAAGTAACCGTAGTTAATCGAAAAATCTTTACAGGACTGTCAATTTTATCTTTACAAACAATACGTAATAAATCACGCTGGGATTCATCGATCAAAATCATCCTAAACATTTTTTTAATATCTGCTGTTACCGCAAATTTGCGAGCTCTAAAGTTTAATAAGATTGAAAAGAGATCTCTTTGTATAACACCACCATTCAATTGTAAAGAACTTAAGGATTCCCCTGAAGTAGTAATTGAGGATGCATTAAAAACTACACGTAAATGAGTTATTTTGCTTTCTTGGCGGTAGACACCATGATGAGGGAGATAATACACAATAGCAGAATCCTCATCTTCTACTACTTCTTCCATATGTCCCATTTCTAAATATTCATGTATAAAATTTCTATATAATTCCAATATCTTTGGATCTTGAACTAATCTTCTCCACAATGAATTAAGCCTACGCAATGCCATTTGTTTCGAATCTCCCAAGCAACTCGGATCCCTTGACAGAGGCATTTTCACGATAAAACGACCAGTTTCATCTCTATTATAAGTACTCGTAAAGTGTTCCTCACATAATTTTTCTTCTCTACTCATTGTAGGAATTTCAAAATCAGGACAATTTTCAATTTCCCAAAAGCGTTTGATACTATTATTAAGCTCATTTGCATTAGTAACTAGTCCACAATAGCTCTTCTTAGTGTAATTATGTGACATAACGCCGCTAGTTACGTAACCGAATACTGTATCTTGCAATATCAACTTCTCATCTGCTAGTTTTAATTTCCCACTATTTAGAATTTCAAAGAAAATCTGATTCGATAAAAGCAAATCGATTCTTCCAGGCGAATAGAAATCCTCATCCGATAACTTAATATACTCAGGAATTTTTATTCCACTAATATCTAATTTATTTGTTGGAGTCAAACCCGTAATTTTCGGTACAACAAGAAATTCCATTAATTCCTGAAACTGTCTGTTTTTACTTGAAACAACAGTAGACACTTTGTTTTTTATAAATTGAGGAGTCCCGTTAACACCGCGAATAGAGGTGTTTATTCTTTCACACTTCAACCCCAAAGCCAAGACAGCTTCGTGGGTGATCAGGTTACTTTGACTACCCGAGTCCAGTAGGGCACGCAGAGAAAAGACTTCCCCGCGACTGTTTTGACAATATACTACAGCTGTGCTTAAGAGCATAGTTGAATGACCCTTAGAATATCCCACGAATCCCCCTCCGTTTTCAAACGATTCGACAGTTTGCTTCGGTTGGAAACATTCACTGTTTACATTTAAAGTAGGGGTGGTGATTCTAGGTTCCATATTTGGCAGTTTCGCTACCTGGATTCCTTTGGCTACCCACATTTCTGTCGAAATTTTTACACAAAAGTGAATTGTGACGCTTAGAACAATTAGGATAATTCCTCGAACTTTTGCATAGAGCCACTTTATGAGAAGAGCTGAAACAATTAATACAAAGATTGTTCCTTTTCACTGAATTAAATCTTTCATTAACGCTCAAATCGTTAAATTTTTTGCATCTAAATACTGGATGAGATTGTTGTTTACAAATTACACAGTTAGCCGGATCTAATTTAGCAAGGAAAGACTTTGTTTTATAAATTCGTTCCGATGGAAAATCTGTTGCATTATTTGCTTGAATATTTTCTAGAATTAAACAACGTTTTAACAAAAAGTTCATAAAATCCTCCCACTTAGGCAGTTCCGTAGAGGCTAAGTTGAGCTCATAAGTCTTTCTTGTTTCCTTATCTAAAATATTTTCTTAAAATTAAATTTATCAATAGAACTTCTGAAAATTCGTTTAATTCTAATCCTACCATTTTTAATCCTCTTAAATGTTTTTGACAACAATCTATTAAAGTTCTTAAATTTTTTGCTGATTCGTGAGTGAATTTTTCCAATGACAATATTTCACTGAAATGACTATTTATTATCAATTTTTTATTCTCAAATCTCTTTTTCAAGCATTCAAATAATGAAGTATATGAATCATCAATCGTTATAACATCTTTAGTAGTTCCAGTGAGTGTAGATTTTAAATAATACAACTTTTGAGAATCATTTAAACTATTGTTAGAATCAATTAAAGAAACAAATTGTTCTTTAAAATTAAACCATTCATGGTAAGAACCATCAAATCGTGGCAATTGAATATCTGGTAATTTAATGTTCTTAAAACTATTTTCACAAGATGTAACAGCATTATTCTTCAGATCAATATTTGAAAGAATATTTTTAATTCTTACCTGGATATCTTCGCAATCATCTTCTAAATCCAGGATTTCTGATTCAAGGGGTTCTAAATCACTATCATCTGCTACTACTTCATAATATTCATCCCGAATATCACTTAGCTTAATTCGTAAGCTTTTCAAGGTATCCAGTTAGGATTCTAAATGTGTTTTGTCCTTTTCATCAGGATTGTTCATGAAGTTCTTAATTCTTGTAAGCTGAGCTTTTACAGCTCCACGCTTTCTATTCAAGCTTTTAATTCTTTTCAGACATACTACTATTAATTATAACGATACTACAAAGGTTCTACAACTCCGCGAGCGGACCAAATGTTGACTAAAATAACTAAATGGACTGTAAATTTGACAATTTTTACTAAGCGAAACGGATCCCAACCATATGGGATCGCTACAATTTTCGAACTGTCTACAAAAAGGTTACAACAGTTGGCTCGGAGCAACCTATACAAAGAATTCTCGCCAACTGGCGCCAACAGTATACATTTTCAGTGGATCCCTTCACATGTTGGAATAGAGGGTAACGAAAGAGCTGACTTTTTGGTTAGGACTGCTGCTGTGGAGGGCGTGAGTCCAAGAGGGAATCTCACATTTTCTGAGATTTCCCCAATTTCTAAATAGGAGCTTAACCAACAAATTAAAACTCCACCCAGTCATGCATGGTACTTTGCTAAATGTCCGGGCGAGTCCTTTAGACTCAGTAGTAGACCTCTCCAATCTACTTATTCTAGACTTTTGAGCGGACACACAAGAGCTCTCAGGTTCTCTAATGGACAAAAGACTTTTCCGGAATGCCACTGGTGTTCTTCCGGAGAGGCCTCACCTAATCATATTTTACTTTGTTTGGGTTTTAAAAAGGACAAGGTCCTTTGCGACCCACTGCTGTTTTTAGATTTTTTACAGATTTTCGGATTCATGGGGATTGTCTAGCCCTGCTAGGCAGTCCCGAGATTAGTCAAAAAAAATTTAACTTTTATTTTAATACCATATTAACTTTTCAAACGAGTATACACAAAAAATATTTATTTGTATGCATTTTTTACTGAGTTATTGGACAATTTCTATTTCTTCCCATCTATGACCAAGCCTCTTTGCTTACATTCTACTATTAAAAGAACAAATTAACAGCAAAATTTATATATTTGATTGCTTGATGGATAGAATTTCTCGCTAAATTTTTAGTAAATTTTTCTCCAGTAATTGAATTTCTTAGTGCAATGAGCTCTCACCGGGCCACTAAAAAAGGCCGGTGGGCCACATGTGGCCCGCGAGCCTTAGGTTGAGTATCACTGTTCTACACTATTTACCTTTCTGTTGAATGTCGTGTTGAAATGTATCATATATTTTCTTTCGTTAACAAGCAGCATTAAAGTTAATTTGCTCTTTTATGATTTGTAACCATAAACAAATATTTTGAACACGCATACAGAAAATCAATGTTTTTCTTCAACCCAGCATAGTCACACTCAAAAATTCATATCAAACGGGTATCACTTCATAAACACACACTTTAGATCACATATGTAACCACCCATATCATACATGGTATGATGAATTTGATTTTTACTTGGAACATATTTTCTCTATATTTTTTTGTCTGTAATGAGTATAACATTTTCTGTTTTACTGGGTAACTGGATAAAAATTAAAATTAAAAATTAAAAATTCTTACGATGCCACATATCTACGGTATTAAAGGTTCAAAAGAAAATCTAAACTAATTTTCTTGCTTTACAAAATAACTGTATGGACAACAAAAATCAATATTTCCACACTTCTAAATCGAAGTAGTTTTATTTAAAACTCGTACTACAGTGGCTATAAATAGCGATTTGAAATAAAAGAGATATAAAACTTTTCAAAAATAACCGACCAAAAAGGTTATTCTAATATCAATTCTAATCATAAGCAATCGAACAAACACTAGGGTTGACATTCGCAAAATTACAAATAGCAATTGAAAACTAGTAATACAACTTTATTACTAACGTTTGCCATCTGAAATTTAAAGTTTGTAATTAAAATTAAAAATAAATAAATAATATGTTTTCAACATACGGAATTCTCATGAAAAATCAACAAATCTAGTAAAAACTAAAAATAAGAAAATAATTATTCCCTAAAAGTTTTGTAATAAAAAATTCATGACTTTATTAGTGTTATAATTTTTTCAGCGCTAATTTGGAGTGAAAAACAAGAATCGCGCGCTCGCGTGAAAGATAAAGCCTTTGTGTAATCATTATAAATAAATGAAATCTTGGTTATATTTCTAATGGTTTTTCTTGTGAGTTTTCTGTCTTTCTATAATATTCGTTGTGTCTTAATATACTTATAGTTTTGTTCTCTATGTTTTTACTGTTTTCTATCTAACCGAATTTTGTTTAAAATATTAACGTTACATGATACTGATTAAAATGCATTTTTAAAACCAATTTTTTTTTATGAATAATTATTAAAATTAAGACAACAGTATTTGAAGGACAGGATCAATTCTCCAATCTTTTTCAGAATCAAAGACGCACACATGATGAAGCATTTTCGTAAACCAAGAATTTTCAAAAAATTTAAGCATAAAATTACGTTTCGTTACGTGATTTTTAAAAATATAGCCACCCTTCCCCCTTCCCTTAAAAAGAAGTCTATATAAGCCGTCGAATGAGCTATTCAGATCTTTCTCTCTTTTTGTAATTAAAAAAAAAACCGTGCTTTTCTTCATTTTAAACGATAAATGAAAAATTTATTTGCGCTAGAGAAACAAGTTATTATTTTTGTTACAGCTAAAATATTAAATGGTAATATGGTACATCAGAAAATCGTCAGATGGCAGCACCAAATGCTCTGTTTTTACGAATTCCTTTTTAATACAATATTTCATTGTTTTTTAAATCTTCCCCAATTTCTTTGTTGTCTGGCTGACATGCGCGGGGATTTGTTTTTGCCTGCGCACGGAAACCATGACTGCATTTTGTGGGGTTTTTTGTGTTTTGCGATATTTTTTTATTCAATTCCTACTATTAGTTCTCTCTCTCTCTCTCTCTCTCTCTATATATATATATATATATTTATATATATATATATATATATATATATATATATATATATATATATATATATATATATATATATATATATATATATATATATATATATTTAAATATATAAAAACAACCACAATTATCAATCGAAAAATTGAAACATATGAATCCCATAACACCAAAACACTTCAGAATACCAATGGCGAACACAAAAGATAATATTCCATCGCCCCCAAACAAAACCAAAAAATAATAAAATAAAAATTTATAAAATATCCAAGTGCAATCTCGGACTTAGGACCGATAAGTGGGGTTAAACTAGTTTGATGGCGCCAACCTTCCCCCTATTGCAACTTGGTAAGTTAATTGGAAAATATCCAAATTTCAAAAAAAAAATTAAATTAAACAGTTAAAATTAAATCATTATACTTTAAATTAAAAAGTTAAAATTAAATCATTATACTTGAAAAATAAAACTATTCGCCATCGCATTCTGAAAGATATTACAATATTAAAATTTAAAAACAATTTAGTGCATAATATAAGTGAACCATAAAACGCCCAAGATGATGCACCCATCTTTAAAATAGTTGTATAGGTAGAAAAAATAAATATTTGAGATCCGAAAGTTCAAATCAAAAAATCTTCGAGATCCGAAAGTTCAAATTAAAAAATATCTAAAATCAAAAAGTTCAAACTAAAAAATCCGAAAGTTCAAACTAAAAAATCCCAAAGTTCAAACTAAAAAATCCGAAAGTTCAAGCTAAAAAATCTGAAAGTTCAAGCTAAAAAATCTGAAAGTTCAAGCTAAAAAATCTGAAAGTTCAAGCTAAAAATCTGAAAGTTCAAGCTAAAAATCTAAAAGTTCAAGCTAAAAAATCTGAAAGCTTAAGCTAAAAATCTTAAAGTTCAATCTAAAAAATCTGAAAGTTCAATCTAAAAAATCTGAAAGTTCAAGCTAAAAAATCTGAAAGTTCAAGCTGAAAAATCTGAAAGTTCAAGCCAAATAATCTGAAAGTTCAAGCTAAAAATCTGAAAGTTCAAGCTAAAAAATCTGAAAGTTCAAGCTAAAAAATCTCAAAGTTCAAGCTAAAAATCTCAAAGTTCAAGCTAAAAAATCTGAAAGTTCAAGCTGAAAATCTGAAAGTTCAAGCCAAATAATCTGAAAGTTCAAGCTAAAAAATCTGAAAGTTCAAGCTAAAAATCTGAAAGTTCAAGCTAAAAATCTGAAAGTTCAAGCTAAAAAATCTGAAAGATCAAGCTAAAAAATCTGAAAGATCAAGCTAAAAAATCTGAAATATCAAGCTAAAAAATCTGAAAGTTCAAGCTAAAAAATCTGAAAGTTCAAGCTAAAAATCTGAAATATCAAGCTAAAAAATCTGAAAGTTCAAGCTAAAAATCTGAAAGTTCAAGCTAAAAATCTGAAAGTTCAAGCCAAATAATCTGAAAGTTCAAGCTAAAAAAATCTGAAAGTTCAAGCTAAAAAAAATCTGAAAGTTCAAGCTAAAAATCTGAAAGATCAAGCTAAAAAATCTGAAAGATCAAGCTAAAAAATCTGAAATATCAAGCTAAAAAAATCTGAAAGTTCAAGCTAAAAATCTGAAATATCAAGCTAAAAATCTGAAAGTTCAAGCTAAAAAATCTGAAAGTTCAAGCTAAAAATCTGAAAGTTCAAGCTAAAAAATCTGAAAGTTCAAGCCAAATAATCTGAAAGTTCAAGCTAAAAATCTGAAAGTTCAAGCTAAAAATCTGAAAGTTCAAGCCAAATAATCTGAAAGTTCAAGCTAAAAATCTGAAAGTTCAAGCTAAAAATCTGAAAGTTCAAGCTAAAAATATGAAAGATCAAGCTAAAAAATCTGAAAGATCAAGCTAAAAAATCTGAAATATCAAGCTAAAAAATCTGAAAGTTCAAGCTAAAAAATCTGAAATATCAAGCTAAAAAATCTGAAAGTTCAAGCTAAAAAATCTGAAAGTTCAAGCTAAAAAATCTGAAAGTTCAAGCCAAATAATCTGAAAGTTCAAGCTAAAAATCTGAAAGTTCAAGCTAAAAATCTGAATGTTCAAGCCAAATAATCTGAAAGTTCAAGCTAAAAATCTGAAAGTTCAAGCTAAAAAAAAATCTGAAAGTTCAAGCTAAAAAATCTGAAAGATCAAGCTGAAAAATCTGAAAGATCAAGCTAAAAAATCTGAAATATCAAGCTAAAAAAAAATCTGAAAGTTCAAGCTAAAAATCTGAAATATCAAGCTAAAAAAATCTGAAAGTTCAAGCTAAAAAATCTGAAAGTTCAAGCTAAAAAATCTGAAAGTTCAAGCTAAAAAATCTGAAAGTTCAAGCTAAAAAATCTGAAAGTTCAAGCCAAATAATCTGAAAGTTCAAGCTAAAAAATCTGAAAGTTCAAGCTAAAAAATCTGAAAGTTCAAACTAAAAAATCCGAAAGTTCAAAAAAAATTTTTTTTGAAAGTTCAAACTAAAAATTTCTAAAAACCGAATGTTCACATTAAAAACACAGTATATTCACAAATGAATAGAGTAAATCATTAAAAACTCACCAAAGAGTATCCCATCAAGAATACGATCCATTTCTTATAGCACGACTTTTCATATTTAATATATCAATTACGACTTCATATTTTGCTCATAACATCTAACCAATGCCATGTCATTCAAACGATTCTTGATCCAACACTAGAGTTTGACCACTTGGCATTAGATGCAAACCAGACAACATGTAAAAAACTTGCTTGATTGATTGGTCATAAATGTGTGATTGGACATATATATATATATAAATGTTTAATTGGTAATAAATAATTTTAAAGTGTAGTCGTGTAAATATTGTTCTAAGTGTGTGTGTATTAAAATGTATCCTGTGTGTGGAATGCACAAATTCTTCACAGCTGGACCACTAACAAGCTGACTTTGTGGACCTAATGTTGTGTGGTGGATTTGTGCATTTACGAGTTTAAAAATATCATTAAGAAATATTTCTGATCTATATATTTTCTCAGGAAGTTGATGGGATAATCATTTTGTATGCAACATAATATAAATTTCTGGATATTTTTGAATTTATCAATATTGTGCGTAGTTAAATTATTATTTCTCATCAGAAAATTTAAAATTATATTTCTAAATACTGATATATGTAGACAACTATTGAAGTTTGGTATCTTTATGACATTGAATTTAAATTCTTCCCTTTTATCATAAATATTGCTAGATAATTTGTTGTCAATAATAGTTAAATCCAAATCTAAAAATTCAACTTTGTTTGAGTTAAAATTCGTCTGTATTAATTTTAGGTATTCTGGATAAAAATTAATGTTAGGTTTAAATTCCCTATCATGACCTATAATAATTAAGTCATCTATGTATCTTAATAAGAGGCAAGAGGGTTCCTTTATTCGAATTGATTCATAATGGTGTAAATACAGGTTAGGGAGACTATTACTGGCTGGGCCACCCTGAGGCAATCCTTTGATTTGTTTATAAAGTTTGTTATCAAAAATAAAATGAAGTTCTCCAGTATAACAAAACGAATAAGTGTATTGAACTTTTCAAAACTAATGTAATTATTCAAATCATATTTCTCATATGCATCTGAAAGTACCTGAATTATATCTTCTATTTTAATGGAGTTAAATAAATCTTCGAAATCGAACCCATTCACAGAAAATACCTCTTGTTGATCAACTTTCTTTATTACATCATGGCTGTTTTTTATAATAGAAGTATCCTTAAATTTGTCTATTGTATCTTGTAATATGGTCTGTAAAATTCTTCCCGATTTTGATATATAAGTATTGAACCCATTTGTTACACTGCGGAATTTGATTGGATTCTTATGAAATTTAGGAGTCAGAAATATATGGGGATATATAATTTTATTGCTAGAAATATTTAATTGTTTACCAAATGCCAATAATCTGTTGTTAATTTCTTTCATACTAAATTTACTTACATCATATGCATTATTATTTTGTATATGATCATTTATTAATTTACTATAATAATATTTACACATAATTGCATAATTTCCTGGGACTTTATCTACATAAACAATCACAAAGTGTTTTTGTAAGTTTTCTATTGGTCCCTTAATTTTTTTATAACAATCTTCATTTTTGTTCTAAAATTAAAATTCATTAAGTCCTTGAGGACATGAAAACCATATTCTTTAAAAGCCTGAGTAGGTAAATTATATTTAATTGCAACATTTAGAATAAATTTATTAATATCTTCTGATAGTTGTTTTCTCACATTTAAATTGCTGTTTGAAATTGTCAATCGATAACCAGTACCTTTGCTCATAATTTCTCTTAATTTCTGTGTGTGTGATCCTGTACTATTTCTAAGTTGCCAGTTATTACGTGCCCATGATATTCGTCTACGTAATTCTTGTATTCATTGCAACCACATTCTTTTTTATCTACCAATTCCTTAATACTATTATAGTTAAAAATTGATCTACTAATTTTTTTATTATATTTGAACGCTCGTTTTATTAACACATTTTTCATCGGGAATAAATCCATGTGTTTCCCAAATATTTCAGAAAATTGTATCCCATTATATGATTTATTCATGTATAGAAAAGTACAATATTCTATATTATAAACCTCCTTAGAGTATATTTTTATTTTTAATCTGTTTGTAATATATTTGCATAAATCCATTACCAAGTGTGATCCATGATTATCTTTTAATCTAATACTTTTTAATAAATTTAAAACTATTATTATTTCCTGTTTATTAAGTCCAAATAAAAAATACTTTATTTTTCCAACACTAAAACTATTCTCAAAGTCTTGTAATAAATTATTTACTTCTTTTTTAACTGTATCTATATCTCTATTTTCTCTCTTTTTGCGTCCACCCTTACCAACCCTTTTTCTCTTATTACTATATATATATATATGTATAATATTTCAAATTTTCAATCGTCATTACAATATTTTCTATTCACCCATTCAAGTTCAAATACATTTTTTAAAACTTGCAGTGGATGACACTTGATGTTAATACAGTTTTTTAAATATTAATTCATTAATTAAATCAAAAAAATGAATAAATAGTAACAAACAAAAATAATAGTTCAACAGCATATATAGAAAGGAAAATCGTTCGCTGTGTCCCTGTAGCACAATGGATAGCGCGTTGGACTTCTAATTTAAAGTGGACTCTTTTACTTTGGATTAGACTCCATGAACCCCTCGACTTTGGACGAATCCCACGTGGGATGGTCTAATTTCTTAAAATGTGATTTCTATTTATTATACTATTTTATTAGAATAATTAATTTTAATGAACGAATAAATAGTACCAAAAAATAGTCCAACTCCATATAAAGAAAGGAAAATCGCTTTCTATTTAATCACTTAATATTGTGATTTTGTCATATAAATACATATTTATATTAATTGTAACAATTTAATTAAATAAAATTTTTCTTTGTTGACCTAAGTAGGAATAGACTTAAATTTTCTTTTTATATTACTTTTTTAACGCAATTGCTCGAAGGCATAATACTTTCGTACATTTAGTAAGAATAACTAAGAAAATGTTTTCATTTTCCAATGAACAGTTTTTTGAAAGCTTGATATTTTTCGTCTTCCTCTTCTGTTACAATCTTAGTTGTGCTAAGGTTAAAATTTTGTTATGGACTAAATTCATGTGACGTCATGATCACGTGATTCCAGTTCACCTCTTGCGCACGTGCATGCGGCGTCATTTGTTTACATTACCATCTTGCTCTTAAACTTTAGTTAATTATTCTTTTTTGACATTCAGAAATGACATACTGTGCAGCATATGGACGCAATAACTCCAAAAAGAAAGACAATTGCAGAAACAAAACTTCCTTCCAATTTCCTTTAAAAAAATCCAAATTTATTAAAAACATGGATAGCAAAGATTAGGCGGGAAAAATTCATACCTTCTTATGCTTCTGTACTATGTTCGGATCATTTCGAAGAGGAATGCTTCGAATACCAAAATTTTACTAATCGCAGGCACTTAAAACCTGGATCAGTGCCAACAAATTTTGTGTTTACAAAAAGTCCATCTTTCCGAAGAATTTTGGAAAGATGCAAGCCCCCTACTTCTACTGAAATCTAAGTACTTCAAAATTTTTGCTAAGTTTAAGTCAAGTTTTTAAATAAGTTACTTAGAAAATACTTCAATGGTTAAACATCTTAATAAACTTAAGTTTTACTTATGTTATAAATCTTCAAAATAAAGTAACAGAAGTAATTCTGTACTTTATATAAAACTAGCACTATATAGAGTATACTTTTAAGTAGCCATATATATTATATTAAGACAAGTATGTATACAAAGTTCACAGAAGATTATCTAATGTATTGTGTGCTGTTATTTTGCTTTCTCTTTAAAAAAATAATAAAATACTTGTGATAATAATCTGTTTTTGATTTGATGGAATAATTTAATTTTAGCTCCATTAATGTTTTTTTTATCACCATCTACAAAGTATTTTATAACAGAAGTCAGTCAGTGTTTACTTATAAAATTATTACTCGAACATGATTTAAAGTATTCATACATAAAAGTAAATGCATTAAAAGTACTTATATGCAAAATTTACAAATCATTTAAAAAATATAATATTAATGAAAATGTTTTATTTTAAAAATAGATGTGAACCCCCTGTTTAAAATGAAGAAATGCTGGAGTGCCTGCAGCAGGACAAGTACATATGTTGCACTTATAACCTACAGTTAAATAAATTTTAAATATTAAAGTAATAAATTTTAAAATTAGATTGCAAATTCATATAAGTTTTCGGTATTTACATATCAGTCTACTGACTAATACATTTTGAAAAATTTATGCTAAAGTTAATTTACAGCTCAGTTTAAATTCAATTATTTTAAATCAAGACCATAATTTAAAATTTAAATAAATAAATCATGTAAATGAAAATTTCAAATAAATAAAAATTAACAGTTTATAAAAACACGTCATAAAGTATTTGCATTAAAAATACTATGCCTTATAAGAAAAATTACTAACAATTTGGGAGAATCTTAATGTTTGCACAATATTACTCCTTATTGAATTGAAGTTTTAAATGAAAAATTTACATTTCTTTTTCAAAATGGTTTGGCATTTCTTGTGTTTTCTTTTAATGTGTAGGAATCAAATTAGAATTTACTCATAAATAGCAATAATTATAGAATGACTAAAGCTTAATAATGCATATTCATTAAAATAAAAAACAATGAAATTGATATTCAATGCTACTCTAAAAAATAAGATTAAATATATTATAAACTTATTAACAAATTATAAACTTATCACTAATAATGTAGCTATTAAAAATATAAATTAGCCCATAACTATCAATGTTAATACATAGAATCCTATTTTGTATTTTAAAACAATGAGTTATATTAAAGCATAAAAGAGTAAATAGTAATGCAATTATAATCGTTTTAAAAAAAAGTTCTTAAATTAAAACAAAATAATTTTTAATTTACCTGACAAGTTGTTCTGATTTAAACAGATGGCTTGTACGTCACTTTTTTCTTCATTTCGGCTTTATAAAAGCCTTGAATAAAAAAATCATCATTCATTAAGAAATCAGGATCAGTAAATGATATCTTGCTTACGAATTTATCGTCGAATAATTTTAATCCTTTCGATGTATTTGCAGCAACATTTCGATTTCCAGTGGCACTGAAAAACTTCGCACTGTAATTTAATATTTCGTGCAAATTGAAATTTTTCAAAAGAAGCGGTTTCGAACCTATGCTAAAAGCCATTCTTGTAAAAAAATATGAAATAAAGAACTACAAAATTAATTAATAACTAAAATAACTAAGAGCTATATCTAAGTGAATCAAGAAATATAAATAAATATCCCAGCTAACACTAACAAATACTTAATTAGATAAATAAAGTAGAATAAAACAAAAATTATGTAAAAGAGTTGTCAAAAATATTTTCTAACAAATATATATACTAGAATAATGCAAAAAATACAATGATATCATATGTTTTTAATTAGATAAAATTTAGACACAAGAATGACGTCAACAAACGTATAGGAAACCAATGCTATGGATTCGCACGTGCAGTTTATTGACGTTGGAATCACGTGATTACTGACTGGCGTCAGTCTGTCGATGAAGTTACTCCATTGTAATTTATTTTCTTATATAAAGTCTTAGAATTTAAAATTTAAACATGCTATAAAGTTATTTTAAAAAAGCTATCACATTATTGTTCTATGATAAAATCCATTGCACCGTAGGAAAACAAAACTCATCACAATGATGTTCTACTGTCTTATGCCCACAATAACGAAGACAATTTCAATAATTTGTTTTTAATTACTGATCTAAAAATTCCACTTGGTATTTTGAACAATATTGAAAGATGTAAACATATACCACCGAAATAAAAAACTAATAGTACTTGCTTCAAACTTTATTTTTTAGAAATGGAAAGTAAAATTAATGTGAAATTTTGAAGCATCTTTTTCTAGAATATTGTAAATAATGTTGTTTAAACATGCTGCAAATGACACCAATTATTGTACGAAAATATTTTTATTGGTGAAATCGCAAAGTTGCTAGTTAGAAAAATATTTTAACATTTGTCTTTACACTTCCTTTCGTATTTTTAGTTTTTGTTTTTCATCTAAGGTTAATTTCATTATACTAATATTGAAATACGTCACGTATGCTGTTTTTTCTGCAAATACTCTTCCCGGTAAAAACTTAAATAAATCATGGCAACCATTGAAAAAAATCCAAAGAGAGCAGATTTGTGATTTTATCGCCTTTCTGTCAAATTTGGGGAAAATACGATCTCACCAAAGAATCATCGAGAGTCTCAAGGGAAAGAAATTTTTGTGAGTCGCTGCAGTTGAGAAGAGAGCTTAGTGAATCTGCTTGTGCTTTGACTGCGATCAGAGGGAGAGACTTCATCTGTGAGTTCCTGCAAATGGAATTTTTCTCCGAGACGTTTCCAGCACGCTGTAATGCGTGTTTATAACGAGTGCGTTTTCCATTACTGCAACTAATCTGTTATATTCTTTTGTGTGTGTTCTTCGTGTAGTCATTTGTTCGACTTCGTCCATTAGTAAATCTGTTATTATTTAATTAATTGGAGTCGTTAGCTTCTTCCCCCCCCCCCTCAAATTTGTTACAATATGAATATTACAAGAAAAAATATAATAAAAATTTGGTTTGGAGTTATAAAATTAACTAGGAAATTAATTAATTGTAAAATATTACACCATTTACAATTTTGAATGGAGAATATACATTACATTTACAAATTGCATTGATAAAATATTCTTTTTTTCAGCACTTGCGGGAATCATCCCTTTCATTGCTGTGTACGCCAAACAGTTGGAAATCTCGGCGGACGTCATGGGAATCCTTTTCGCCGTCGTATCTTCCGCAACGGTCATCTCCCGTCCACTGCTTGGAATTCTCGTTGACCATTTTCAAAAACTGAGAATTGTTCTTCTGAGTCTTGTAGTGATCGGAATCATATCAGATATGGGAATGAACTTCATTCCTCAACCTTCTTCAACAAACTCCTCCAACAGTTCCCTGTTCTGTCGCGAGAACAGTTCTTACCTTATTCAGCTACAGACAGACAATTGCAGAACAGAACCTCCATTTTGTGGGGCTGACTGTCTCTCTTCATGCTACCGCTGCCAATCTGATGCAGCCATTTGCGCCCAAACTAAAAACTCGAACCAATTTCCGATGAACATATCTTCGGCTTGCGAGGAACAGGTTTTGCAAAAGTGCCAAAATGGCTCAGCAGAATGGTGTAGTAAGTCTTTGGAAGATTTCGGTGGTACCAGTACGATTGAAAATCCTCTTCTACAGTTGTGTCTGATGAGTCTTTTTACGGCTATTATCTACATGTGCATGGGGTCGACTGCTTCACTGTCCGACGCTGCCTGCTTCAGCATGTTGGAAGACAAACCTCACCTGTATGGAAAGCAACGAATGTGGGGAACAATCGGTTGGGGATCTTTTGCTCTTTTAGCCGGGTATTTGAATCAAGTCGTAACTGGTACATCAAGTACTTACAATTACTCTGCTGGTTTTTATATGGCAGTTGCACTTTTTGTGCTGGACATGTTGATGATTACGCAATTAAAAGTCGAAAATACCAAAACATCCAAGAATATCTTCAAAGATGTCGGTAGCCTTATAGTGAAACCCAGAATTTTGTTATTCTTGCTTCAAGTGCTGTTTGTGGGAATCTTCAGAGGTATGTCCAGCTATTACGTGTTCTGGTACCTGAGGACTTTAAATGCTAGTCAGTTCCTGCTGGGGTGCACGTCAGCGGTTTTGTGCTTTCTTGGAGAACTGCCGTTTTTCTTCTTTTCTGGATGGATCATTAAAAAGATTGGTCACATGAATACCTTTGTTGTGTCTTTCACGTCTTATGGTTTCAAGTATTTGAGTTATTCCTTCATTACGAATCCATGGTGGAGTCTTCTCATAGAGATTTTGCAGGGACCTTGCTATGGCAGTCTGTATGCAGCTTTGACGTCGTACGCAAAAATAATCTCACCCGAAGGTACAGAGGCTACAGTGCAGGGAATTGCTAGTGGAACTTTGGAAGGATTAGGTAAGCTTAGGCTATTTTATTTCTGATGACATTTTATACAATATTAAGGCCTTATCACACACGCATTTTTCGAGCAACTGTTTCGCCCAATTTTTTGAAGCAGCTGTGGGGGAATGGTTGCTGTAAACAAAACGACAGTCTCTGATGTCAGCCGCGCTCTTTCTACACATTGAAAAATTACTCGCTGCTAGCAACGCTGTATGCTCTCTAATTTTTTAAAAATCTTTTTGGGAAATGGGAGCTTTAGGATTCCATAGGTATGGAAATTTTTCAATATTTTCAGTCAAAGCGCTCTCCGTCATTTCATTTCATTTTAATAGGTACATTTCTGATACGACGAAGACAAGGCTGCCATCTTGTTTTCGCGTAGGAGACGAAGAACCCTATAGGCTGAAATTGGCGTTGCTATGGCAACTGAGTAAAAATTGCTCTAAATGGGTAGTTGAAAGAAAAATTGCTCCAAATATATGTACGTGCGATGCAATCCTTCATGATTATGAGGATGGTCCCTGAAGTACCCTACCCAACAAAGAAAACACAAAACTTTGGAAAAATTATATTTATTTTTTAACATAAGCTCTAAACTCTTTTCCCAGCGATGTTCAATAAGTTCAATACCATTTTTATAATAAGAACTGTCGTGCTCCTGAAAATAGTCATTAAATTCCGACATCACTTCTTCATCGTTGGAAAATGTTTGACCACTGAGCCAATTTTTCAAGTTTAGGAATAGAAAATAATCCGAGGGGGATAAATCTAGTAAATAGGGTGCATGAGGTAGCAATTCACACTTTAATTCATTAATTTTGTCCATTGCAATAACGGATTTGGGAGCAGGTGCATTATCTAGATGAAACAACTTCCTCTCAGCCAAATGCGGTCGTTTTTGCTTGATTTCTTCGCTCAAGCGTTGCATTCAGTTCGCGCAATACTCGCCTTTGTTAGTTTTTCCTTCTTCAAGATAGTCAATGAAAATTATTCCACGCGCATTCCAAAAAACCGAAGCCATGACTTTGCCTGCATATGAAACGGTCTTCGCCTTCTTTGGAGCCGGTTCTCCCTTTTCCGTCCATTGGTTTGATTGCACTTTTGTCTCGGGTATAAAATGATGGACCCATGTTCCATTCATGGTCATAAAATAGCGCAAAAATTCTGCTTTGTTGCTGTGAAACTTGCTAAACGTTCAATTGAAACATTTTCACGACACTGTTTTTGCTCGAGTGTGAGCAAACGCGGCGCCCATCTTGCGCACAGCTTTCTCATGTCCAAATTTTCAAATAATATTCGATGTACCGCACTTTTTGAAATGCTTACTATGTCTTCCAGCTCGCACACTTTGTGACGAATCTATACGACACTTTATCACTAATACTCTTAGGCGTCTTTGGGGATTGTAAATTCACGTATATTTCCAATCAGCTTTAAAAGAAGAAACCGGGATATGCAAATTAGTTAAAGTATTTAAGGAGAGTGTTGTAAGTTAACAGTAGGCTATTAGGCCAAGAGATTGGTTGGCAATGATCTAAGGAGATTCGAGTTGATTGTGCGATTAGCGGCTCGCTGATTATTAGACAGTGATCTACAATTGGAAAGTTTGTTACGCCAGGAAAGTGAGGTATTAAAAGGAAGGTGAGATTTAAATCTAGATTATCGGCTCATAAGATTAAATATATAATAAAATTAGTGGTAATTTAGTGAACGCTCGTAATTCAGATTACGTATATCTCTCGATCCTCTTATTCTGGTAATCCCGTTCGATATAAAGTTTGATAGTTGATTAGTATTATATTTCGCAATTTAATTTAATAGTAAGGGTCAATCACATTGACGTTGACATATTAACTAATCTTTGTAATTAGAAGGTTGATAGTTTATTCAAGTGAATAAATATAATTTGTTATCATAAAAGTGTTGTCTGGTCGTTCTTTGCCTCAAATCAATCCTGGTGGTTAGGGTGGAATCCAGGGGAATTCTCACAACTTTCAGTCGTTGATCATCTAGTATCGCTTTGTGAATTTTTTTCACCATTTCTGGAGTTGTCATCTCATTTGGTGGATCACTGCGATGCCCGTATTGGCAGCTCGTACGGCCTCGTTTAAACTCTGCTGCCCAATATTTTACTGTTGTAAACGCAGGAGAAGACTCACCCAGTGTAGAATCTAGTTCAACTTTTATATTGGTGGGGCTGAGGCCTTTCAAATAAAAGCATTGTATCACATAACGATGACCAACTTTCTCTATTTTCACAAATTCACTGAAAACGTTCACTATATATTGATGGCTGCCAAACAAATACTAAACAACGTGGGGTCTTCAAACTTGAAACATATGCCTTACAGATTGCGTACTTTCTAATACAGTGATATTTCCGCCATCTCTCGTTCAGGCCGGGTACTTATGTGGCCACCCTCGTAATTTATGAGGTGATTTATCTCCAAATATATATTGAAAAGTTTTTTGTGATGCTGTGATAATTGTTTTTATAAAGCACAGTTAACTAAAGCAACTACATCATTACAACAGAATGGAGCAAAACCAGAGTTTGGTCAAATTTACATTTATGATGATGGGGAAGCTTTGCATGAATGTGCAAAAATAGTTAAGCGTGACGATGTATTGCAAATTTTACAGTCAATTATGAATAAAAATCCATATGCAGAAGAAATTGGAGAACGGAGTGGAGATTTGTTGTGGTTTTTGTTTCGTGCCAGTGATGGCCGAAATTTCCTATATATATATAAGACAGCAGAAGCACTCTCGCGGTCATCACAAACACACTAACTGCACATTTGTTCGTCAATCTGGTAATTCAACCTATAGTACTGCCATTCATGAAAAGCAACCGAAGGGGAGTTTTCCAACAGGATAGAGCTCGCTCTGAAACCGCTGTTTTAATACAATGTGCTCTAAACAGTGTTGACATGTTACATTGGCTAAATCTGTCTCCAACGGAGACGTTTGGGATATCATTGGATGGCAACTCCAGCATCATCCACTACCAGCACTGATCATCCAAGTAGTGACACAACATGCAGGAAACTCCATACCACAAAGTGACGTTCGGCACCTGTATGACACAATGCATGTATGCTTGCGTTCAAAATTCTGGAGGTTATACCGGCAATCAATGTAACAGCATTTCACATTTGAAATGCATTTTTTGAGCTTAAATTAACCTGTGATCTGGAAACTTTAATCAATCAAGCCAGCGTTTCTCAAACTGTGGGGTGCCACCCCAGGTGCGTGATAACCTTACATGGGGTCGCGAGTATATAGAAAAGTCGAAACAGAACATTATTTAAAAAAATATTAATTTACTAAAATCAAGCAAAACAAACTGCATTCTGTCATTATAAAGAATAAAATGTACATTTTTACTCTGATATAACATACTTATGAATGTATCAGTACTGCACAATGTATTTCATTGTTAATTTTTAACTGTACTGAGTTAAGAAAAAGTTTAATTATTACCAGTGACCCTATGTGCAAGTCATAAAACTAATACTTATCTTGATAATATGTTCGGTTTATAATTAAAGTCGTATTGTAGCTTTGGCATCAAAGTATATTATTGTTGAGTTCTCTCTCAATACGTTGTTATTGTATGGAAGGGGACGCGATAAAAATTATGATTGAAAACTGGATCGCAAGTATAGAAAGTTCGAGAAGTACCGAATGAAGCATGTTAACTAGACCATTGCATTGTGTCCAAAATTTCATGTTTCATTACTCTGCCATAACATTTCCTTGTTGGTAGTTTTTTCCCGCCAGTGTATTTTCTTGCTTCTAATTACTTAATGCTTTTTATCTCAGGTGTGGCTGCAGGGTGTCTGATTGGTGGTTACGGATTTGAAAATTTCGGCGGACGAAAAACATTCTTTTGGACTGGAATGATGTGCTTCATTCTTGCATTGTTCACCTGTATAAAGAATGCTGTGGAGGCCTGCCAAAAGGCGAAATTTGAGCAAAGTTCCGAAAATAAGGCTCTTAACTCGTAGACTTACAACTGCATACACACTATATGTTTTTGTAACTTATAAACAATTTTCTTAGGAATCGTTCATGTGATGTAAAAACTAATGATGTATTGACACAGGAACTTCTCATTCACAAAATATGTTCTGACATTTTTGTTTTTAACTTTATTGAGAAAGATTGTTATCTTGGTTCAATGTTTTATGTTGTCATCGTTGTGAATATTCGCATCGAGTTCTTTTTATAACTATATCATTAAAGTTAACATGTGAAATAATGTAATAAAGCCTATATTATTTAAAATAAATTGTTTTATTAATCGCAGAATTCCTTCCCCCCCTTCTGTTTGTGGCGTTATGATTCTAGTTTTTATTTGATTCATTTTCTCTACGATAAGCCCAGTGGCTGAGTGGTAGCGTATCGTGGTCCACGCCACAGGTCCGGGGTGCAAAACCCTGGACTGGGCAAGGTCGATCCAGCCTTTTATCCCTTGACTGGGTCGATAAATGAGTTCCAAGCTTGTTTGGAACTAAACACTGGGTGTTTCACGTCAAACTGACCACCTGACACGAATATCTTCTCATGCACTTTAGTGCCCAAGGTAGCGAAAACTGAAACGGGCACAGTAGGCCTTGGCCCTCATAGGCTGTTGCGCCTCTGAATTTAGTGATTTTTTCCCTAGAAATCAAGCAATACCGATTTTTTAGCCATTTTTTCACCATATTTAAAATACCGAATCCTTACTAATATTATAACGTGAAAGTTTGTGAGGAATGTTTGTTGCTCTTTCACGCAAAAACAACTGAATGGATTTTAATGAAACTTTACAATAACATAGCTTATACATCAGAATAACACATAGGCTGTAATTTATAAAGATATTGTGTGAAGTGTCCAAAATATAACGATAATTGTCAAGTAAGAAGGAAAAAATTCTGTCATCTGCAAAAAGCCCGTGACAGCACATATCTGTCTTTTTTGTGTTAAGCAAATTCTTCCTTTCTGTTTTGTCTACGCCATGCCTCAGTGCGCGTTCACTTTTAATTTATTCCTTAAATAAAATAATGAATAAGTTAGTTTTGTATAATATACTTTTTTTTTCGTCCGATACGTGTTTAAATAATTCATTAAACACAGTGGAATGAAAAAACTATGAAATTAAAATAAAATATCAAAATGTTTTTTTATCAGATAGTTATTTTTTTTCTTTTTGAATGTTTTTTTTAGTGCATGTAAACATATATCTAGGCTTTTTCCCCGTATTGTTTTTGTTGTTGTTTATTCAAGCATTAAAAAAAGCAATCTTTTCAATAGCTATCTGTAAAAATTTTTCTTTTATTTATTACTTATAGAAAATGGATTTATTAATATATAAATGTTTTTAAAAAGGACTATTTCTATTATTTCATGACTAAATGAATTATTTGTTAATTAAAAAGAACATCGTCTATTATTTTGAATCACAATACAATTTAGAGACATTTTTAAGCTAACTATATGTAACGATTGATTGATTCATGAAAATCTGAAATTTATTTTCTTAGAAACTAACTATTATTAAAAAAATGATGAAAGTTTTTTGTTTTACTCTTAGCATCAGAATCGTTTTTTTAAATTGCTTCACATTAATAATTTTTTAACTAACGCAATACCGTTTTTTATAAGTCATACATCGGAATTTGAACCTATATCTTATCAGTGAGGGGAGGGGAACAGGGAACAATAATTTTACACTAAAAATACCCGTGTTATGCCGGGATAGAGAGAGGGAAAAGAAACATGTCTTAAATCGAAAATAAGTGGAATAAATTTCGAAAAAGGGAAATGGAATGAAATAATTTTAGACATAACTCACATTGCGCAAGTACAAACACACACACAGAAGTGCTGGCTTCATGAGAGAAAGAGAAAGCCCGTGCAATGCCGGGCCGATGATACTTATAAGTACCATTCACTTTAAAATAACATAGAATAACCAATTTTACGAATATTCTGACAATACTTAGCAGGAATATTCTTTGAAATCCACTCTTCCAAGGTATATGACAGCATGGGTTCTATGATGAGTATTTTAGCGGGGAAGGCGAATAGTGTTTTATAGCAGAAATTGCGTTTTCATCTGACGGTTTTTTTCAGAGGATTGAAAAGATTATCATTTTTGACCCGAAAAAATAGTTAATGTCAAAGTTTAAGTGTCTTATTATTTTTTGTATGTTAATGATGACCATAGAAAACGATTTAACTCTTTATTTTAAGTGAACAGTGTATATATATAATTAATTTTACAGTGGAATATCTTGAATTAATTAATGAGCTCTAACGGATTAAATTTCTCAAAGTTGAGTATTTTGTTTATATCTTGACCACTCGGCTACCGCGGACACTGTATTTTTTGGAAGGGTAGGAAAAGTACCCATTAAGAACTATGCCGTGAAAGCGTAAGTCTAATCTTTCCCAAAGCACTAATGAAGCTCGAACTATGAAAGTAGCTAGACAGTTGCCACTTGACGCTATCGCCAGCATTTCACTATGTTTTTCATTGAATTCCCATAAAATTTACGGTGTTGCTTGCGAATATTACAATTTTAACATAAAATAGATGCAACAGAAAGTAATATTTACGTATTACACTTTCAGATATAAATTATTTACACTATTTTTTTTAAGCGTTCATTACACAAAATGTGTAACAATGAGTTACTTTTGCTGAGCAGAGATCAGTTTATGAAGGTATTTTCAAAAATCGACCCTCAAGAGAGTTACGGAGAGTTATAAATAAAAAAAGTCCTTTTTATCAGCTATTAGATCTACAGACTTAAAATTTAACAAATATGGTTTTATTGTTCGGCTGAGATATGCGAAAAGCTTTTTTGTTCTGTTTAATTTGTAATTCACGTAAAAAAATTAACTCAATAAAATTTCTTTTTCCTTCAATCTGTATTGTTTTATTTTTCAGTTCACCCGTGCGAAGAATGGGTATATCAGCTAGTACACAATAATTGTATTTGAATCACAAATATTTGTTTTGGACATTGAAATAACATTCAGAACAGACCATGAAATGTCATACCAAAAAATTTGTAGAGCCAATAAAAGCATTCTTTTGCTAAATTAAAATAATTGTGAAAATAAAAATGAAAACAAAGATATTCTACGTCTTGAAATATGCCCTAAAAGTTTTAAATCGGATTCTAAAATTATATATAAACTTTTTAAGTAGGACAGGATGAGCTTGAACTTTTGACAGCCACAATAAATTTTACTCAATTAACTAGACCAATATTCACAGCTATGTATTTTAATCACGGTAGATTCTCTTAATTGCAATCGAAATGGGCATGCCTCATCTGGGCAACGGACTCAGGAAAAACCATGTAAGTCTTAGTTGGAAAAACGAGAGCCACATACCCCTTATATAACTAAATTCTACTTAATGCTACTTAAAAACTATTACAATTCTTCTGTTTTCTACTTCATATTCCTTCTGTTCTTCGTTTTTAAGTCTTTTGGCTTTCTATAGATACTTCAGGGTCTATCACCCTGAAATAAAAACTCTTTAAGTTACTCAGAACAACAAAAATTCTCAATGTAAATCTTAATTATTAAGATGAACTAAAATAATTCTTAATAATTGAAGATTTACAGAGGGTGTCCCAGGATTAATGGGATAAACGTTAAGAGAAGGCAGTGGACATCACAAGGATTCATATTTGCAGGAGAAAGAGTGCATCGGGAAAGGTATCCACACACACAGCGATGCATCGGACCAACTGATGTTTGCTCAAATTTGCATCTCAATTTGTGGGAATATGGATCATTGCGAGGTAATAGGCATAGTGAAGGTGGGCCAAGCAATCCAACAGTTCCCGTATCTAACGTATTTTGGAACTAATTTGATATCGGGGGTAATTGCGCCTAGCAGCGTTTGCTGTAGCTGGAATGGAATCCAATATGGCGGCCTAACGGGAATTTAATGAGATGCAATAATTTTAAAGAATTGTTTTGAAATACATTTAAATGTATTTCAAATAAATGATATAGGAAGAGATTGAGAATAACCTAGATCAATCAATAAATAATGAATATCAATAATGTGTAATAAAAAGTAACATGTAGTAATAACAGTATTATAAGCAGCATATAATAATCTTATAGTATTATTTTATCGTAATTATGTATAATACTCATATAGTACGATTTAATACCAGTTATTAGAAATAATAATCATATAATACAATTTAATAGAATTATAAAAAATAATAAGCGTCGAATTGTAAAAAAAAAATAATAATGCATATGATTACTCGTATTACATAATTATAAATAAATAACATAATAGCTATAAATAGACGAAAAAATAGTTATAAATAAATAACATAATAATTATAAATAAACAACAATAATAATTAATAAATAATTAACAATATTAATTATAAATAAATAAGAAAATATGTAATAATATTTATAAATAAATGATAAAAGAAACAATTATAAGTAACGAATATTAGATGATTATTAAAAAAGTAATAATTGCATTTTTGTATTACATTATGAATAAAATAATTACATAACGTATGTTAAAATTAATTAAGAATACTAAGTACAAAGCAATGAAAGCTTGCAATATGAAACTTCCTTCAACGAATTGCATCGAACAAAAAACGTAAAAAAAAAAAAAAAAAAAAAAAATTTTAAAACGTAAAATAAATCGAAAATAAACGATTTATAGCGATAATTCAAAGTACAACACTTATTCTTCGGAGGAAAAAATATTCAAGTACTCACTCATTTTAGAAATATCCATATTCGAAAATAGCACATAATTAAACACAAGACGCAAACAGTAGAAAAATTACACTGAAAATGGTTAAATTTTTACAGAAATTAGAATTTTTTTTTAAATCGTCAGAAATTAATAGGGTTACAGCAGGAAAAAAACAATAAAAGTTATTTCTAATATACGTTATCCCCATGGCAACCACATCGACAGACGATAAAAATATTAAGGTAACCATATTGTAATGTTATCGCCCATCTTGGCGAGCATAAACAACAACTTATTGCTATTACTCCCGATATCAAACTAGCACCCGCATTTTAATTCGTACATGCGTCGGATACCGATCGACGGAATCCTAGTACCATGTTCGGAGTTAGAGTCACTCGTTATATAAACATCAGAATTTGTTTATTCCACTATGAAACGTGTTATCTTATTGGTGGAATGATGTGAAAATCCTGATGGCTTAGAATAAAAAATCTATAAGGCAATGTAAAAAAATTATATTTACATTTAAATCAAACCACACACACACAATATATACAGTCAAACCTCTATATTGCGAATTTTTCTATATAGCGAATTTTTTCCTGGAACCTTGAACATTTCACGATTTTCTTCGTAAAATAACTCTCTATAGCGAAGTGCATTTTCTATGCAACGAACTTTTTCTTTTGTGATTCAATTTTTGTTCACCCTTTTTTTTTAAAAGTATTTCTGAAAAAATTTCACGTTATTCTCTCTTTAACACATTTTATGGTGATCATAAATCTTGAACTGGTTTTGTTAGATCCTAACTCACTAGAAGAAAAATAGCTCTAGACGTTTCATCCATGAAGTGCAACCTTTAACCCCATTGCCCACTTCACTAGAAACATCTTCGATATCCTCTTTCACCCTCAGTAGAGTTGTCCCCTTATTCTAATTATAAAATAATGTATGTTGAATGTTACTTGTATGCTTTAAATTATAAGATGTCCTTAAAATTCATTAATTTTAGTATAAAATTATTTTCTTAATATTGAAAATACAGTGAATTCTTCGACATTCTTTTTCTTGTTTTCGTTGGACTTTTTTTTTCTTTCTTTCTTTTTTGATGGGTATGATATATAAAATAAACATATATTAATTTTAAAAAAAGGTGTGAATAATTCCTTTTTTAATATATAGTGTTTATGAATTTCAAATTTGTGTTTTATGTGGTTTATGAAGCATATTTAAAGATGAACCTCTATATAACGAATTTTCCATATAACGAACTTCTTTCCGAGTTTTAGCGACTTCGTTATATAGAGGTCCGACTGTATGCATGCTAATATAACATACTTAGTCATCGATACTGAAACATAATTGTAAATAATTTTTGCGTGAATTATATAATCTTTATACATATCAGAGACATGGATACACAGCCTAAGGTCTATCGACTAATTTTTATAATATATTATCATAGAAAAAGTTCTAATTACAATATACATATACAAGAAACTTGAATAGACTTTTAAACATGCAATATATAAACTAATATATTAGTTTTATACATTGCATGTTTATACAAGTAATTTGTATAAAGATGCAATATATAAAAAACAAACCTAAAACAAAGGCAAAAACACAAATTTACGGCATTCTTGAGACATCGCTGAAACAAACAGAGTTTAAAAAATGCCTACTCTTTATCATTTGGTGTGGCGTAAGTTTCACCGAGTTTTAAACGGCTCCTTTTAAAAATTGAAATAGGTAATAAAAATTATTGAATTGAAAATAATGCATAAGAGTAATAGTAATACAGACCAGATAAAAACATGTTACAGTCGTGAAGGAACTGCCGCTATTCGTTGGACACAATGGGCTGAATTCATGTGACTATGACGTCACATGATAATGACTGTGACGAATCTATACGGCACCTTATCACTAATACTCTTAGGCGTCTTTGGGGATTGTAAATTCGTGTATATTTCCAACCAGCTCTGAAAGGAGAAAACGGGATATGCAAATGAATTAAGGTGTTTAAGGAGAGCGTTGTAAGTTAGCAGATAGAAGGCTATTGAGCCAAGAGAAGTAGTGACGAAGTTAAGAAGATTCAAGTGGATTGCGTGATTAGAGTCTTACTGTTATTAGTCAGCGAAATACCATTGAAAGGATTGATCTACCTGGAGAGAACGACATTATAGCCAGGTGATATTTAAAACTTAGTTTATTTGACCACAAGAGTTAATATATAATAAAGTTCGTGTAAAGTTAATGAATGTTAGTAATTCAAGTTGCGTATATTTCTCGGTCCTCTTATTCCGGTAAACTCGTTCGATATTGAGCTTAGTAGTTGATTAATATCATATTTTGTAATTTAAAGTAATATTAAAGGTAAATCCCTTTGACGTAGACATATTGTTTAATATTTGTATTTAGAAGGTTGCTCGTTGAATCAATTGAATAAATATAATTTGTTATTCTAAAAATGGCGTCTGGTAATTCTTTGCCTCAATTCAATCTTAGTGTCCAGGGGGGAACCCAGGGGCGTTCTCACATGACAACCACGCATTTCAAGACACAATTAGTTCAAAAACTCAATATATATTATTTAAAAGTACACGAATAAAAAAAAGATTTTTTAAAAAAATTTAAAAACCTTTTTAAAGAAATTTTTTTATTACGTTTGAGCATCTTTATCCAATTATGAGATTCGAAGTTTAATCTAAGTTTTACAACGCGTACCCTTAGTTAAATGCCTGTTTTGAATTCAGTGGAAAACACGTGTTTGTCTCTATTGCGTGGTCGTCGTGAATTGAGTCCATTAAAACGTCAACAAACTAATTTTTATTCAAGCCCTTTCTATTTCTATCAACATGTCCAGTCGTATGAAAAATACACTGTTTGTGTGAAATTAAATTCCAAAAATTTAAAATAATAATTGAATAGGGACAACGTATCCAACAAAGAGTCAAATACGGAGATTTGTACCCGAGAACAAATGAGTGGGTTACAAAAATTTTGACTAATCAATGATTAAAAAACACACTTCCACTGGGGTCAACTTGAGTCTTTTATTAGACTGTGGATAGTAGGTTGAGGAATCACAGATTCGAACACAATACATTGTTTTGAGTTGCTGGAGGGAGTGACCTGCATTGTTCCTTCTTTTCTTCTTATGATGAGAAAGTACATGAGAACGCTCAGAACAAGACCGAACGCACTGAGCATGCTTGCGAAGAAAAATGTCCGGTGACCTCCAATGTAATCGAAACCGATACCGGCTAAAACGCAACCCAAACCAGCACCTATGAAAAAAGAAAAACATTGGAAACTTAAGAAAACAACAATGCATTACAGTTTACAAAATAATAGTTTAAAAAAACTAAAAAACACGTTTTCATAGTGAATCGAAATAAGAAGTAAAAAAATAATTCTTAATATAAGAATAAAATGATTAACGAGAAAATTAATGTCAGTGTGGTAAAAGCGCGGAGAGTGTGCTTTGTACAGCATTTTTACACTAACTCAGCATTTCGGAATAGAACTAGTAAGAAATTATAACAATTAATGTAGAGCACCCCACGCTTTTACCCAATGACATTAATTTTCTCGTTAACCATTTTATTCTTATATATTAAGAATTATTTTTTTACTTTTTATTTTGATTCACGAAAAGAGCGTGTTTTTTTAGTTTTTTTAAAGCTGTAATTTATTTATTTTTCTTTTCAGAAAAACTAGACTTATATTATGGTAACGTACCCATCTTACCCTTTCTCACATTAAGAACACTTTTTTTTGTTTTAAAAATCGAGTTCAAAGATTCCATTACATACCAGTGAAACTTATAAAAACGTGTTAAAAAACTACACAAAACACCCTTTTATAGTTAATCGAATTAAATTGTAGCTTAATCTTTTGGCCACCAAATCTGGAATTAGTTGCCAAATATGGAAATGGGTCCTGGAATTAGTCGCCAGATGTAGAATGGGATCTGAAAATGGGAATTTTTAAGTCCTGATGATCCTTATCAGGAAAATGGAAAAAATCATTAAATTATTGTATTGTTATCGGTCCTGGACAAATGAGCAAAATTTTGAATTAATTTGACCTTTTAAAGTGGGTAAGAATTGGTTTAAAGAATCCGTTACGTACAAGTGAAACTTACAAAATGGTGTTTAAAATACGGGAAAGTAGAATCTTCTCCTCGCAAGAGAGAGAAGTTGTGTTTATATTTCTTTTAAGTGCGTGCTTATTTATTTTGTACCTCAGGTAAGAAATCTGCAATTATATAATGAACTCTTCCATTAATAAGTGTTTGTCTTTAAGTGACCAATCGTACTCCTTTAGGAAGGACATTCCTTCTTTTATAGGTTCCATCCTCAAACAGTGTTCTCCTACTTGTCCTCCTTTTCAATTTTTTAAATAAATAATCTCTGTGCTCAGAGATGCCACATCAAGCTATAACGCGTCATGTGCCGGTACAGTATGAATTATCGGAGATATTTTTGTATTTTGTATATAAGACGGCATCTATTTACCACAAAACGATTCAAAGGATTGACTGTGAACATATTTCAGCTGCAGAAGTTAGTCTTATTTTGTGTGAACGATTTTGTCCTTTAATAAAAATCAGGATTTAAAGAAAACTTTATTCCCCTTGTTGTTGTTACTAATGCCACCTAATTGGCAGAGGCTAGATCAAGGCCAATGAAATTCATCATGGCAAAAAGCTAAGTGATGCTTGTCGTAGCTCTAAGCAACAAACAAGTGACAGAACGGCTTAGCTCGGTTTCACCTCAATTTTGAGGAAGAACACCCTGGGGTGGTCAGAGGCTTCCCACCTCTCTTCCCCTTCCACCAACATCACGAGAGGACTTGAGGATTGACGGCTATCTAAAGTACTCCCATGCCGTGAAGGCACTATACATTTAAAAACATCTATTTCTTATCCTGGATTCGAACCCAGGCCTAACGGAACAGCAGTCAGCGTTGCTAACCACTATATCGAATGGGCGACTCTTTATTCCTTTAATAGTAAAAAGAAAATTGTTAGAATCGGAAACCGGCATAACGGAAAAGTTTACCAAAGAAGTGCAGAATTTTTTCCAAACATGTTCCCAAAATGGCGAAAAATGGTCTGAAACAAATATCACAGGAAATAACAATGACTTCATTGCAAGTAAATTGGGCAGATATAGAAAATTGTGTTGAGATTTTATCGAAAGAAATCGATGATAATTGTCTATTTGAAGAAATTAGCAGACTGAATGTATATATTTAAATTCCGATAAACTAGAACAATGGGAAAACCAGCATTTTGAAATTGATTAAAAACGGGTGGAAAATATTGAACTATCTCAAAAATGAACACATTCCATAAGAACATTTAGTTATTCTTGTTGAATTTACGTTGTGCTGCCCTGTCACTAATACAGCTGTGTTGAAAGAGTTTTTTCAGTTGGTAATGAGTTTTGAACAAGTGAGAAATTTAGACTAAATGTTGATACTTTACCTGTAGCACTTACCGTCAAGTTCCATGCGAAGGATATTTCTTTCCACTATATTAGAAAATCATTTTATTTATTCATAAAAAAAATTCTTCAATGGAAAAATACTTGTTTAAGTAAATAAGTAAAAGGGACGTAAGCGTAATTTGTGAATTTTTGTTTGAATTAGTAAAATATGTCATATATATACGTTGTAATTTTTTCGTAAATTTCCGTCCTCCTTTTCATTATAAAAAATTCTTCAGCTTAGTTTGGCTTCTTGGTTAATCGAAATGAACAGTCTTCGTTTTTGCGTGTCGACAAGACTTCCTCTTTCTGGTTATTTCTGTGGCCACGGTAGCCTAGTGGTTAGAAATCTTGGCTAAAGTGACAGGTGTTCGAGCCCCAATACCACCGAAAAGAGGTGCCATGGCTGAAAGCTCCTACGTTCGCGAGGTGTGAAAGTTAGGAGAGTGGGGTACCAACTTAGGTCTCTTCACTTGACCACGGTTCAAAATTACGAGGTCCGTCGCTATTAGCTCTAATTTATTGTGCAAATTTAATAAACACTCACTTTTTTATATTTAGATTTAATTAATCAATATTAGTTCTGCAAATATGAATACTACATCTATTTAACAAAATTCCATCGCTTACCTAAGCCTTCGTGAGTACTGAAAATTACGGATTGAGTCATCGCTTCAGTTCCTGGCTTAGAACTCATCTTTCCGTAAGATGCTAAGACAGTATAATACAGACCATACGTTATTCCATGTAGAAACTCTACAGGAAGCACCAACCAAGGGTTGTAGAGGTAACTGTACCACAGGAAACGGATCACATAGATTAACAGACAAGAAGATAAAATTTGAAATTGTCCGACTTTTTTAATGATCCAACCGGAAAAGAACATAAAAGGTAAAACTCCGAGGAGAGTCTGCACCGTCAGACTGAGTCCGCAGAGAAATTCACTTCCCCCAATGGCCGTCAAGAACCAGATAAGGTAGAACCATATCATTCCGGTAGACATTCCATTCATCAGAATCACCACCTCGAATGCTAGGAATTCTTTTGACTTGAAGAGTGATCCGACATCACCTAGAATGTTTTCAGAAAAGTGTGGTTTCACGAGATCCAACTTGGAGATGTTCCAAAGAAACGCAAGGAACATGGCTGCCATTAAAAGCCACGAAGATAGGAAATCTCCTGTGTAATCGTTGATGAATCCAGAAAGTGCTGCAATAGAGCCCCATCCAACGGCTCCCCATAAGCGTTGCTTTCCGAAATCAGCGCCACTTTTTTGGATACTTTCATAGCATGCTGTGTCAGACAGTGTGAAAATGGAGGTGGAACAAATGCTTGCGGCTGAAAATATTAAGCAGAACCCCCAGAACTGGTAAGTTGCGAAGTCGCTGACCGTCTTCTGTTTTGGAATGTTGAAGGTCAACAAATCGTTTCTTGAAGAATTCATTTCACCGCACGAATCAAAGATCCTTTTAAGATTCGCTGGAAAAATGGAACACATTAAAGAACTTGCATCAAATCTTTTTCTTGTCTCGTCAGAGATCAAAATGTCGGAACAAGCTAGCTCGTTTTGGCTTCTGGAACAGTTTTGACATGGTGTGAAAGTACTATTATGTGTACACAAACTAATATTTAAATAGCCGTCTTGTTTACAAAAAAGGGCTAATTGCTGCGACGTAGCTGCAGTTTCGCTTACAAAGTTCCATGAAGTGTTCTCAGTTCTAATAAAATAGAAATAGTTTTCATCCAATATAACACCATTACAGTCTTCCACGCAGTTATCAGTTTGTAGAGAGCATAGTATGCATGGGTTTCCCCTCTCTGTCTGAATATGTGTACTTGAGGATCGTATGAGGGTAAAATTTGTTCCGATTTGCCCAGATTCGAACAAATTGCGACATAAGTTTGTCGTATCGAGCTGATTTCCAATGACTGGTACATTTCCCTCATATCTAGGAATTGCAAGCAATAAGAAATAACAAGTCCCGTCGATTATGGTTAAAATGCAAATTATAGCTTTCAATCTGTTGAAGTAATCTGCGATGTATCCTATCATAGGCTTAGTAAAAACGCACAGAAACATCTGGGCAGTTAGAACCCCACCAAGAGATGAAGCAGATAATCCTAGTCTTTCTTTTGCGAACACGGCCATGAAAGGTAATGTTCCTGCAAGGCCTGAAAAAGAAATTAGCTTCATTTAACACTTTTTATATACTTTAAAAACTTTTCATACTTTTTAAAAACTTTTCTAGCTAGTTAAAAGATATTTCTAAGAATTCACAAGCTTGACGTGAGTCGTATCTCGACGAAAATTTTAATACTTATCTTTTCAAGTTAATCACTGGTGTTGCTGATTCTGAGTGGGCCCTGTATCAAAACTACTTCGTCGCCTTTTTTTAGAAAAGAAAGCTCTGTTAGTGGTACTGTAGTTACACATGTTAGGGCCCCTGAGTCTTGGGGGCCCCGTATCATTGATACGGCTGATACGACGGTAGCTACGCCCCTGAAGTTAATATATTATATTAAAATGAGAGAGAAATCAGTTTGTTAAAGATTGTCTAATTAGGGTCAAATTTTTTACTACTGTCATTCAATTTTTAATGAAGAGTAAAGTAATAAGAAAGGCTTTTAATTGTTACTTTTTTCTCCTAAATTTTCGAAAGTATTTTTATGTGTTAACCCCGTGATATTGAACTTTCCCTTCTTTGACTAGACCTACTTCTAATCACGACCTTTTGCAGGATTCCCCGTAAAAAAATGGGAGTGAAGATTCATATTTCTGCCCATGTTGAAACTATGAAGTACCCCTGAGTGGGGATCTCTTCAATATATGCCCTGCTGTTCCAAACTGTATTTCTTTGAATGATATTGACTGTGCCTTTGATGACTGCTTTTATCGTTCTACATTGTATTGGTCTTTTCGTCGACTTATGAATAAGAGGTCGGAGACGGGAATAGGACAGTAAAAAAGAATAAAAACATAATAAACAATAACTGCATTGAGTCACACATGGATTTCATAGAAGTTCTAAGGACAAAAACAAAAAATAAATAACAACATGTAGTCTTTATCCCTGTATTGAACAGTTCATTTGAAATTAATCCATTGATTACCCGTTCTTGCCATTCCCGTTCTTGCATCACCAGAAATCCCAGATTTTTGGCGATGCTGACCTTGACGTTACGACGCAAATTTCATTTTTCCTTTTGACTCTGACTAAGCTATACGTTCGTTCGTGTTTCGTTTCACTTTCTAAAATTTCTATAACTATTCGTGTTGTTTATTTTTACTTTTTCGTGCCAATATTTCATCGTCGTTGTATTTCAACGAAAATGATACAATGAGAATATTTAACAGAAACCAATGCGGTGCGTGCTTTCTAGAATCCTACCTGATTTCTAAAGCTTCAAAATACAGCTTGCTAAGTATCTAACTTTTTTACATAAAGTTAATACTCCATGCGTTTTCATAGTCAATCGGCATCTTTATTCTCTTTCTCTACTAAACTGAATATTATAAAACATATATATTGCCAGATTACCAAAGATAATATTACACACTACGAATTGCAAAAGGTATACAATTAATCGTTTGCTATTACACCAATAATAAACAAATACTATTCATAAAATATTTTTAGAATTACCGCACACGATGTATACGACAGTGACTCTGATACTGGTGTATCTATTTGTGAAGGAGATGAAGAAATGGAACAAAAAATGACAATGCACTTATGTAACGCATGTTGAAAATCTTTTTGTTCCAAGGAACATTTCGAGCATTTTTACAAAGATTTGTAACTTTAATTCTAATTTTCCTATTTTTTCAAATATTTGTAACCCAGATATTTTGTTATTTAACTTTTGTAATTTTATACAATCCCAATAAAAGAAAATCTACCTTATAATGTTTGGTGTGCTGGTTACACTGATTGCACATCTAAGTAACCTGTGTATCCACATAAGTTTACAATGGGATTTTACCCTATATACATAGCATGTATCCACACTAGTGATTACATCAGAGGTCGCCAATGGGGTGGCCCACGAGAAAATTTCGCTGGTCCCCAGAAAAATGTGTGGAATATACTTACTCTTCACGTTAAGTATGTTTTAAAGGTGCATTAAAACATAATTTAATTCATAATAATACATAAAAGTTATAAAAACGCTACTTCATAGAATAACGCCAAGGTAAATAAGTCGCGCTGACAAGATAAAATGTGGATAACAAATCCGTTAGTTGTGAAAATCCAGGATAATAATTTAAGCATGTATCTAAAATAAAGCCTCATCAACCTATCGTCCGACGAAACTCTCAAATTTAAATTTCATTTATCCTTATCTAAATCACAGTTTTGGCTTTCCATAGAAAGTGAATACCCTTTTTCTTACTAAACCGATGATGAAAATTCTGATTCCATTCTCCACAACTTATTTATGTGAAAAGGCCTATTCATCTATCACAGCCATCAAAACACGGTACCCTTCTGATCGTGGAATATAAATGCAGTAACACAACATTGAATCCGAATATCCATAATCTTATTTCAAGTAGGCAGGAACATCCATCACACTAGGAATGTATAATGCTAAAAGTTTGATATACTTAAATCATTTTTAATTGTTTTGTTTTTACAGTTTTTGTTTATTTAACGTTTAAAAATCCTATTAGTGGACCGCGAGATTGAAATTAAGAATTGACCGGTCCGTGAGGTTAAAAAGTTGGGTGACCGCTGGATTACATGGTACTCAAGAGGTTTAACCAGCGTATTTCAAGAAACTGTGTTGTATTTTGAGAAATAAAGATAATAACTAAAACTTACCTCCAATGTATAGAAAGAAGTGAATCTTAAACCTGAGCATCTCCGGATCAATACGCCAGAACGATTTCGTCTTGACTTTTTTATCCGGCAATTCAGCAGGAATCACAGAAACGTCAACAGTTTTTCCGTTCTTCTCTACGCTCATCTTGGTTTTCGTTGTCTTTGAAATCAGCTCAGGAGAAAAAGTCTTTCCTGTTTAGATATTAATATCTTCTTTTGAAACTGAAAAATAAATGAAGACCTTAGTTATGAAAGATTTATGAATGATGGCATCGACCCCTTGCGGTCAATTTTTTTTAACCCAAATTCTTTAAAAAGAAATGCACATTTTTTTATTGTATATAACATACTAATTCCGACTTCACCACACAAAAATGTGCCGGATGAAAAGCTTTCTAGTACCACGTACAACCTACATCAACTTTTCAAAACACTAAGACTAAATAATACACCATAAGAAATAAAAATAAGCGCAAATCAAAGAAAGAAAGAAAGCAAACATGAGTACCCGCACAGCGTAAGGGCAAGTTGGTTGCGGCCAGCTTTTGGTAGCACTTAGCTGCACGGGCAAACCATTTAAGGGGTTAATTTGAATATTTATCAAGAAAATTAAAGACAAGTTCTAAAAATCAAATAAAAAGCTGTGGTTCTCTCTCTCTCCCATAACAAAAACATGGCGCCAAAGTAATCCAAAGGTAATTTAAGACTTTTCCAAAACACTCTGTTGGGAGATAGTATCATAAAAAGAAATAAAATTTTAATATTTTCGATTATGTTAACGAATTCGTTCTTAACCCCTTCAGAACCAGCGGAAGGAGAAAGAAGCGCTTCCCCAGCCCCGTGCGTTCGGAGAGGATACGCACGCACGGGACCGGTCGATTTTCCCTGCTAAGCCAAATTTCCTTTCAAAATTCATATACTGTTTTAAATGCATTCAAATACGCTAAAACTTACAATTTACTATTATTGATAATATTTGAACATGGAGAACAAATATTTTCGCTGTATTTAAAAAAAACAAACAATTGCGAATTTTACAGGAAATGTTTGCATTTTAATAAAAAGAAAATTACATACACTTTCAAAAAAATTGACAAAAATTCGATACATTTAAATGCGAATATAGAAAATATTAGAAAACTAAACCAAATTATTCAAAATATAAACAGAAATCCGTAGAGCAATAGATCACGAACCTCTAAATGTCCGATTCTCTCGAAAAATAAACACGAGTAGTTGTTTATATTCATAAATATCTCGGATCTAAAAAAAACAAGCACAAAGCTGAAAGCACATATTAAAGTTCAAAGTTTTACAAAACATTATTTGAAAAAAAACCCGGTTTTTAACCGCCATCTAGTGCTTGTAAAAATTAACATAAAAACGTTAATAACTCTGATCACACAGATGTGATCATGGGCCTACGAGGAGGGAAAGCTCAATCACATATATGATACCGTGGGCAGTGAAGGGAGAAACGCGTGATCACATACATGTGATCATGGTCCTGAACGGGTAATTAAAAATATTTTTAATTAAAACTTTCGAAGCTATTCCTTAAATTTTAGTAAAATTGAATGATTTTCAGTATTGCTTATTTATATCGAGTGATTCATATTTTTTCTATAGTTAGGAACACACACACCGCATGTGAAAGTTTCAACAAAAAGTTTCAAGACTACTTAGAACAGAAAAAGCCTTATTGAAAAATAATAAATACACAAAAAATAATGGAGATTAATAAAAGTGGACAAAAATTGAAGTCTGAGAAAAAGCACATTTAAAACTTGTAGGGACATAAGTTTTGTGTGACTCAGAAAACTTCAAATATCTTTTAACCCCTTAAGCGATAATTTTTTTACCAAAATGTTTAAAAAACAAGCAATATTGAAACAAAAATTAAGTCAATTGCTACTTAGGTCAATAAAGAAAAATTGTATTATATAGTTACTTTTTATTAAATAGTTATAATTAATATAAGTATGTATATACATGAGACAGAATCAAAATATTAAGGAACAAAATAAAAAGTGATTTTTCTTGCAATTTCTATATTTCCCTTTCTATATAGGGTGTTGGACTATTTTTTGTTCATTTGTTTCTTTTTATTCATTAATTAAATTTAATTGTTCTAATAAAAGAATACAGTAAAAAAGAAATCACATTCTCGGAAAATGGGCCATCCCAGGTGGGATTTGAATCCACTACCTATGGATTAGAAGTTCATTACGCTATCCATTGCGATACAGGGACACAACGAACAATTTTCCTTTCTGTATATGCTGTTGGACTATTTTTTGTTTGTTACTATTTATTCATTTTTTAATTTAATCAATGAATTAATATTTGAAAAAAAACTGTATTAACATCATGTGTCATCCACTACAAGTTTAAAAAAATGTATTTGAACTTAAATGGATGAATAAAAAGTATTTTATTATTGATTGAAAATTTGAACAAGATATATATATATACATACATGTATGTATAGGGCAGGGATGGAGAACCAGTGGCACGCGACACAATATTTTTGGCACGTCAGTGATGAAAATGGTTTGCATTTTCTTTTTCAAAATTTGAAAGTTCACTACAAAGTATTACGAACAAACGCGAGTGATCGGGAAGACACTAGTTTGTTATTGTGTTGCATTAGTCACGTTGTAGACTACAATTGCTTATGATGTTAAGTTTGTCTACGCATAGCACAGTCAGTTTCATTGACACAACTGTTTAAGTTTACCTGTGTTATATTTACTCTTTAACAGAAGTCACACTAAGGTTACTTTAATTTGAATGACACGAATAACTAAAACATTTATAACTGTACAGCACAAAAAGTATTTTTTCGTAGTAAACAGAGTTTTGTGTTATTCGTACTTAGTTTTACCATTTTCCCAATAATCGCAAGTCAAAATAATTTGACGGCACGTCTATACGTCACTGGACACTTCTTTGGAAAAAATGGCACGTGGATCTTTAAAGGTTCGCCCCCTGATACAGGGAGAGAGTGAACTAATAGTGGTAGGATTGAAAAAGGGCACCTATTTCTTTATTGTTTATAACCAAACACCATACTAATTCCCACCTTCACCAGAAAAAAATATGTGGCGCGAAAAGTATTTCAGTACCTTAGACAAATTGCATCACCTTTTCAAAATACTAGCACTAAATACACTATAAGAATTAAAAATAAACAGAAATCAAAGAAAAAAAAAGAAAACATCAGTGTCCGTACAGCATCGTTTCTCAAACTGTGGGGTGTGCCTCCCGGGTGGGGGGTGATAACCCTACTTGAGGGTTGCGAGCATATGGAAAAGTCGGAAAATATAAGATTTATAAAATAACTATGAATTTACTGATAGGAAGGAAAACAAAACACATTTTGACATCATAAAAAATAAAATACACAATCACTCATGTGCTTATAAATTTATCAGTACTGCACAAAATGTGTTTGATAATTAACTTATCATTACTAAATTAAAAACAAGTTTAGTCATTACTAGAGACGCCCATGGGCCTGTCATATACAAAAACTAATAATTATTTTAATAGCTTGTACAGTTTAAAATTAAAGTCGCCTTGTAGCTTTAACGTCAAAGTACATTATTAATGCATTGAATACACTGTTATTGTAAGAGGGGAGGGGGGGGGTGGAGGGAAATTATGACTGAAAATTAGGTCGCCAATATTGAGAATTCAAGCACTACCGCACAGCGCACGGGCAAAGTAGTTGCGGCCAACTTTCGCTAGTTCGTTGTACATCACTTAAGGCGTTAAACTAATTAGATATAATATTTAGAATTTTGAGCCGAACTTCCCAGAGGGATAAGGCACAGAAAAACATAATTTATTTTTAATATATTTATTATTTTTAAGATATTATATTTAACCATAAATAAAAAAAATATTATTATAAAAAAGAGGAATAAAACTATCCCTTACCTGAAAGAAGTTATTACGTCTTTTTTTCCTTTTTTTGGCAGAATTAGCTCTACGTTGATAGTTATTTATTTTGTATATACGTGAAGTTACTTTGTTTCGACGAACGACGCAACTCGTTCACATTTTAGTCTCATGCTTCTTGCACCATCGCACCAAAGAACTTTCATATCTTTATTTAAAGTAATAAATGTCCAAGTATCACAAAAATGACATTTCGAATCATGCTAATCTAATGCAATAAATGTGTCCTGCCATTGTTCTTAATGACAGAATTATGTATGCATGATATAACGGGCTGAAATATGTTTTTTAACCTGCTACCGTTTGCCTTGAAGTAACATTTTTTTTCGAAACTTATTTACATTTTACTCTAGTCAAACAAAAATTAACGAAGTCATCCTTACACCAGAAAAGAAAAAGGAAGCTTCTTTAAGGTAGTGTCTAGGACATAGCTGAATAACTCTAGGATTAAAACTGAAGGCTTACACAACACTGTATTCAGGGTCTTACAACACTTGATGATGGTCTCATTTCACTATCGTACAATTTATAGCAGTGATTTCCTACACTTTATGTAACTATGAACGGTTTTTTTTCCTTTTTAACATTATAAAAATGGAAAAAAAAACTCCATTGGATTTTGATTTCTGGTTTATAAATATAAAAACCAGCCCCACTCCAACATGTTCCCCCATGTATGGGGGAAGATGCCATCAGTCATAGAGTAACATGCAACATCATAGTAAATAAAAAAAATAAGGAAAACACTACGCAATTAAATATGAAATAACAATAACTATAGAAAAGTTTTAAAAAAGTTAAATTCTTTCATAATTAGTTTGATAAAAATACAAACAGTACAGGTTCGAATGATAGCCTACGCGACATTTCACTCTGTGCAAATGATTATCATTGCAATCTTCGTGCAACCATTTGTTGCATTCGATGCACTGAATCCAGTCACACTTGGGACATTTTTCGCATAAAGGTACCCTTTATACACTGCACAAAAATCGTCTCAATATTATCCTCATCAAAACTGTCACCACTAGTATCTAGAGGAATTTATTCTCTTCTGGATGACAAACTGACATGTCTCTTTTTCTTCTGTTTCTTCGAAGGTTTCTTGTTATTTGTTTTGACCTTAGCCGCCCTTTCTAGCTTTCTTCCGGCCTTTTCCCGCATAGTTGCTCACATCTCTGATTCAGTTAAGACTTCCGTGATGTTAGTTTTCTTACGCCGGCTTGGTTTACGTTTACTGACCAGAGGAATTGTACTGTGCTCTCGTGTTCTGTACTGGTGAGGCAACCGATGGTGATAGATCACTTATCATAAATTGCATTTATGTATTATTAATTATGTAATAATTAGTAATTGTATTTATATTTTATACAATAGTATACATTGTTAACAAACTTTTTTTTTAAAAAAAGAACACATTTTAAAGTTTATTTAATTTATTTCTGAATCATGTGGCGTCTTCCCCCAAGTATAGGGGGAAATGCCACACACGCTGATTTCCTTACTTGTTACAGTGTTATGGCCGCCTCTACACGCATCATACGTGTAACATAATGTGTAACTCACTTATATTGCTAATGTCTTATTTAAAATAACAAGTACGTTTTTATAAACTTTAAATATGAGGAACGGAATATTATAAAAGTGGTACTCAAAACTTTAAATGTTCACAAGATCCAAAAATAAGGTCGATGTAAGACGATTAAGTCAGATAATTTCACAAGCCTCACTTAGTGTCGCACCAGACTCTTCACACAAGTGGCCCAATATTGCTATCTATCGACGCATAAAAGTATTATTAACAAACTGGCAACTTCCCCCGAATTACCTTATTATTGCAAATTTATATTGAAAATTATATTAAATCATAACTGAATGTGATTTTCTCATCGTTCTTCGATATTTTGTAGCTAGAAAATAATTTTAAAAATCAAACCAAGGCATGAGTAAGTTACTAAATTGGTAATGTTAAGGAACTATTGTCGATATCAATTTTGTACATGCTATTTCTAGATAACAACAGTAGCAAAGCTTTCTATCGCTAAAAAAGCCTGCTAAAAGCATTTATTATATACAAAATACCCTTTCCTGTGACAGGCATTTTTAAAAGCCATTTTTATAACATATCTAATGGAGTGGCTATTAAACCTGCATTCTCAATAAACTAACTTAAAATGTTGCATATGCAGAAATGCACTTCAACCCTCATGATCTTATTTTAAACTTTTCTACCTTTTCTCACTTTTTTCCAAGCAGTTAGTTAAAACTTTCTTCCAATAACCCCACGCATTTATTTAAGAGGTAACGAGTAACAGACTTAAAAATAATATTCTCCTTAATCCTTTCTATTAAAGAAATTCATCCCTTCTCTCTTCGTTCCGTCGAGATGTGGCAACCGGTCGAAAGACGTGTTTGGTTGTCATGGACGTCATTTTCTCATCACTCTTCTTCAAAGGTGAACTGGTAGAGTGGTTTCCCACTCCCTCACCACCAGCGTTCCTGCGCTGCTCTCAATGTGAACTGCTATCTAATTTTTTGTAACTTCAACAAATTCTTCTCTTTTCGCAAATAATTCTAATGAGTGGATAATAGAACTTTCTCTAAGGTTTCACATAAATGTATAACCGTTTCCGTTACCTTTATATAGTAATACCTCGACTCACGTAATTTTTAAATCTCGTAGATTCGTGTTTTCTTTAAGCAATTTTTAAGCACCGCTTCCTGAAATTGGTAATGCGATTGAAGATGTCGAACTTAACAGGCAAAGAAATTTAGAAGTGGATAGTGATGACGTTCAATAACTACTGGATTCCCCAATCGGGAGGTGACAATTGATCCACTCATAGAAATGCATGAGCAAGAGTGAGATATCTTTAAGCTGAGTTGAGTCTAAATGCTGTTCAATCAGAAGAACAGTAGGAAATTTGACAAAAGGGGCTTCAGTTTAATTGAAAAAGGGTTGCCAATTTTAGAAAGTATAAACTTTAACGACTAGCGTATTTTTTCAACAAAACAAGGAATGAAAACATTATTAGCATACTAAGAGGAGATATTGTGGGAGAAAAAAAACCTTTGAGTAGGCAGACTACTTTGTTAAATTTTGCGAAACCTTCTACATCAAAGTAACTTCGGTTTATGATTTTACATTTGTGTTATCTAAGGTATTATTAAACACATCCCCTCCCCTAAATTATTATTTTCTTTCGTCTCCATCTGCAACTAAAAATAATTTGTACTTGTTTATATGCAAAATTATACCCCGATTTATGCGATCCCTATCTCGTAGGCTCGGGGTATTACTGTATTGATATCGGTTTGTTAATAATATACCAATTTAAGCGGACTTTTTGAAAGAAGAACCGAATATATAAGTATAAAATGTTTTGTCAGCTTGAAGTCTATAAATATAACTCTCTCTCTGGATCTTTCTTTTTAAATAATTCCAACCTTAGAATATTTTGTTTCGGACGTAACTCTATTTAGAATTTTATGAGTTTGTGACAAACCTATACGGAACTTTATCACTAACCTTCTGAGTCGTCTCTTTTAGGGAAATTTAATTCCCCTACCTATTTCCAATCAGCTCCAAAAAGAGGACAGGATTCCTTGTTATATATGCAGATTAGATAAAGTATTTAAGTCAAACGGAATCGTAAAGTTAGAGCAGTAGGAGAGAGAGATTGAAGCAGAAAGTGATAATAGTGAAGTTAAATTTATAATTGAAGATTTCTTGTTGGATAATTTAATCTCAAGAAGACTTGAGATTCAGTGTGGTAAATATTGATTTATATTTGAAGTCTCGTTAAAGATTTATATTAGGATCGAGATTAAAGTTAAATGTTCAATAAGAACATTATTGAATATAAATCTGGCATCTCTTATCGCGGTAATCTCTGCGTAATCGATATTCTAATTGTTAATTAATTGGATCATTAAATATTTAAGTTTATTTAAGGGAAGTCCCTTTTTAAACCTCATAAAACTATTTAGATACATTTGTTAATAAGTCTTTGATTCTATTTAGAAAAGATAACCAAATAAAGGAAGTTATTTATAAAAATGGCTACTGGCTCTTATCTGACTACAAATTATTCTCGTTCTCAAAGTGAGATCCAAGGGGAGATCTTCACAAGTTGCTTAACAAAAGCATTGTGTGTGTTTGTGTATGTTTGCGTGTAAGATGGGTTGAGACCAATAAGCTACTATTCCACCCGAATCAGCTGAAGACTTTCCCGAGTTTGTCTTCCTTAATGACCTCATTCGCAAATCTAAAAGAAAGCTTAAAGAAGAAAAATAATCAAATAAAAGAATAAAATTCTTGATTATATAAAAATGTTGGCTAACTTGGTTTTTAACATGTTAATAACTATTTTCATACCGACTTCATCGTTGGGCCTGGATTCGAATTTCGGAGAAGGCATGGTTGTTTGTAAATGTATAGTACCTTTGCGGAATGGGGGTATTTTAAATAGCCGTCGAGCCGTAAGTCCTCTCGTGAAGTTGGTGGAAGAGAGGTGGGCCACCCCTAGAGTGTTTTACCTCAAAATTGGAGTGGAAACTAGCTAAATCACACTGCCACCTATGTGGTGCTCAAAGCTACGGATAACCAGGGGCGTAAATCTAGGTCCTTGTCATGAGGAATTTAGTGGGCCTTGATCTGATGTTATTGTCGGTCAGAAGGCATAAGTAACAATGCAACATGTCGGCTCCATTCTCTTTATTTTATCTACATGATGATTATTGTTTTCAGCTAATGCTTGTCTCATATACATCTGTTTTCAAGCCCAATTCTAAACATTATGTCTGTTGTTTTTATAGTACAAGGGTGAGACGGAAAGCAAGTTTCCCCTGTCGACTGTGGTCAGAATTGTGTATGAAAGTCAAACCATAGAGTGAGACATTAAAGATAAGACGTAACTTTATTTTCCCTCATAGTACCAAGTACATTGAGACACTTCTCATACCGCTTGATAAGCTCCAACAAGCCCTCCAAAAAAATACGTAAGAAGCGTTTAACGGCTTGTTTGACTTCAGCATTGCTTCCAAAGTGCCTTCCGGGGAAATTCTTCTTCAAAGTTCACTTTGGGAGTGAAATGGTGGACCCACGATTCATTCCTCATCACAATCCGAAACAGAAAGTCATTGCCACCCTCATGGTAACGCACCAGATGTTCCAGGCTGACCGCCATGCGTTGTTCCATGTGTGTCGGGGTCAGTTGTCAGGGCACCTATCGTGCTGACATTTTCCTCTATCCAAGAATGTCGTTGATGATCTTTTGAGGAAAGTGGATGACATAATTAAAGCAAACCCGCGTATCACCATCGATGGAGTAGCGAAAGAACTTGGAATCGGACATAAGCGAGCTCAAAAGATGCAAAGCCCTGAATTTTTCTTGGAGGGCTTTTTGAAGCTTATCAAGCGGTATGGGTACTGTCCCAATGTACTTGGTACTTAGGTGGAAAAATAAAGTTATACTTTACATTTAACGTCACATTCTATGTTTTGACTTTCATACACAACTCTGACCACTGTCGACAGGGAAACTTACTTTTCCGACTCCCTCTTCGTACATTCAACCACAAAAATATATCTGACAAGTAGAGAAAATCATTAAATTTCCTTGAATTTTCCAAATAATGAAAACTGTTGGATACTATTTAAATGTAAAGATGCTTTGTCAGCCGGTTCTCGCGCAAGTTTCTCTTAATTAGCTTCTAGGGTTTCTTTATGGTGTTGAGGAATTGAGTACCTTATCTTATGAAGGAACCGTGATATATGCAAAAAGGCGTTACTATTTAAACTGATATTATAACGGGTTTATTCGCGAGCCTCCTACTAGCCCCCTTGGGGAAATTCTGTTTCTATAAATATTGTTCTATTGAAAACTTTCCCCCGAAGAAGATTCGATTCATGGAAATCAAGGCTTATATTTAGGCATTAGCTCTTAGGTTCGAAGGTTAGAGAGAGGCTAGGAGCTAGAGCTTAGAAGTTAGCGATTAATGTACAGCAGTAGAAAACTAGTCGAGAGGGACTCGTTGATTAATTGGTTGATATTTAAAATTGATAATTGATTATTTGGTCAATTAGACATTTGAATTGGAGTGGTATCGACTAAAGGTCGAATAGCTTAGAACGAAATTTCGATTATTTGGAACGTATATTGCCAAGACTTTCCAAGAGTAAGTTATTCAATTCATAATTAAATATTAACTATCTCGCCTACCTCACTTTTGCTCCAATACTTAATAATAGGTGCATTTCCTAGCCTGTGTTGTTATAAGATTAATAAATTTTATTTGTTTTGAGTAGGACTGATATGTATTCTAACTCTCGAACCCTGATGGACATCCATCCCAATAGGAAGAGAAAACAATGAAGAAACGGCGAAATATCAATGAATGTTAGTAGAGTGATATGTGGAAGTCGTGAAGTTGTTAGCATTCTCACCAAGAGATTGGCTTAGGAAAGAATCCTGAGCAACCTTGCATGAAGATAGACCTTTTCAAGATAACTGTAGAGAAGCGGTTCTTAAACTGCGGTCCGCAGACCCCTAGGGGTCCCCAGTGTTTCTCTATGGGGGGTCTGCAGAGTCTCCTATTTATTGTTAAATTCCCCTCTTTTGCAGCCTCTGAAAGGCCTCGTGGAAAAATCGAAAGATGGGCCTTACTAGATTAGATCACTAAATTGTCCCCCAACGAAAAAAACTCTATTAGAACTTGTATTTTTCTCAAGGATATTAAATCGGGGAAGGACGTTCACAAAATCTTGAAGGGGTCTCCGATGTCACGCTGGTACATAAAAGAAAGCCGCGGCGATCGAAAGTTGAAGAACTGCGGGCTTCGTATAGAGATACCGTAAAATCCGGCGTATAACGCTCACTTTTAGCACAAAAAATACCATCGAAATTTCCGGGTGTGGTGTTATACGCCGGGTATAAAAATAACTGCTTCAAAAATAATAATATAAAAATAAGAGGTGAGCGTAAAAAAAATTGACTTCTACATAGATCGGAAAACTGTTTATTTAAAAGAAATGACACACCTCTAATAAACTTAAAGCGTTGTAGTTCTAAAAATGTGTTATTCTTTCAAAAGCCTGGGATACTACCTCGACAAATTACTTCAAAACATAAGAACAATTCTTACATACATTTGAGGTTCCTTTCGTAGGAAAGGGGGTGTGCGTTATACGGCGAAATGTACCTAAAGACGAAGCTTGAAAGTGTAGGTGCACGTTATACACCGATGATCGTTATAAGCCAGATTTTACGGTAAGTAGTATTTCTATTTTGCTAGGCTTCTATCGAAACAATCGCTGCACGAATATAAGTATTCCTGATAATTTGATTAAAAAGAAGTAAAAGTATACTGTGTGCATTATAAGTTTTAATATACTTTTACTTTTTTCGTGGTTAAATTCAAACATATTATGTCTGAATATAAATACGATATAATGAGTTGAGCTCTAATCCGCTACAGTTTCATTAAATGCGTACATATACAGTCGAACCTCCATGTAACGAGACTCTATTTAACGAACTTTTTCCAAGAACCAAAAACATTTTACTATTTTCTTCGTAAAATAACCTCCAAATAGCGAAAAGCATTTTCTATGTAACCAACTTTTTCTCTCGTAATTCGATGTTTTTCTCCTTATTTTTAAAGTATTTCAGGACATTTTTCATAATATCCTTTCTTTTAACAGATTTTATGGTGACCATTGGTCTTGAGCTGGTTTTATCAGGTGCCTAAACTCACCTGGAGCAATAAAATCACCCTAATTCTTCAAATAAAAATCTTAAACAATTTTAAATTGTAGTAATAATTCGAGTAATTTTAAACAGATTTTATCAGTAATTAAATCTAAAGACGCATGTGGTAGTGTATGCTTAAAATTACTGGTTACAAAATAATGCACATTTAAAAGGACTCGTAGAATTAAAATTAGAAAGTGTCGTCAAAAAATTAATTAGCTTTAATACAAAATTATTTTTTAAAGTTGAAAATACACAGTGCATTCCTGGACAATGTTTTTTTTCTTGTTTTCCTAGCAGATTTCTTTTTGATGAATGAGATCTATAAAATGAACAAATATTAATTTTCGAAAAAAGTATGAATAAATACTTTTTTTTAAATATTATAGTGTTTATGAATTTAAAATTTGTTTTATGTAATTTCCACAGTATATTAAATGATGAAAATCTATTTAACAAGTTTTCAATGTAACGAACTTTTTTTTCGGGATTTAGCGGCTTCGTTAATTAGAGGTCAGACTGTAGTTCCAAATTCCAAAATTCATTATAGCTAACATTCTGTAAAACAGGCAAATAAAATTGATAGAAATATTGCATCCCGGACAACATTTTTGGATGTAAAAAAATTATTAAAAATATTGTAGCTTAATATTTTTTAAATCATAAATTATACCGCACACCATTCGCCAATGATGTGGTAGGGCCAAATAATTGTGTTCAATATATATATATATATATATATATATATATATATATATATATATATATATATATATACTATAGTCTCTTTCTCTCTTTATATATATATATATATAAAGAGAGAGACTATAGTAGAGTCCCCGACCTTTTTATGGCCGTTGACCGTTCAACGTTTGATATTTTTACCGTGGTCCTCTGAGAGTTGACATTGATTATTTATATTTTAGATTGTTTTGATTTAATAATTTTAATTTAATTGTATTTTGATATGCCTTTTCAGAATAAATTATAGTTACACCAGAAAATTAATGCAAAGTGATTTAACACGGAAAATAAAGCGATTTCCATGGAAAGTCTTATAACCCGATGGAAATTCAACACAATGAAAATAAATTAATGCTCCTTAAGCAACCTGGTATTATTTGATCCACGGACTGGTACCGGTTCGTAGCCCAGGGGTTGGAGAGCACTGCAATAGACGATCCCCACAAGTAGTAGAGAATCTGATAAAATGTTTAGGAGATTAAGCTTTGTTTGGAGTGCCTGGCGTTAAATATTCCTCTTTCAGAGAATAATAAAATTACTCGTACTTATTAATTTGTATCTGGTTAGTTAACGTTCAAGAAAAAAAAGAGAAAAAACTTTAATTTTTATTAAAAAATTTATTTACTATGAGTTAACGTTTACTCGTCCAGTCTAGGCTCTTGCATTCAGTACGTCTTTATCGATTGATTGATTGATTGAATTTAACGTCGCACTGTTCAGCTACACGAGGGCTTTTGGCGACGGACCACGTAATTTTGAACCATGGTCAAGTGACGTGGACGACACCTGAGCTGGCACCCCCCTCTCCTAACTACCACACCACACCAACGGGAGGACGTTTCAGCTCTCGACAGATTTAACGTGCATCGCTGCCCTACACGGCGGGTCTTTAGTGGTAACGTCTTTATCGAAGGCAAATGGCAGTAAAGTGAAACGAAAACCTTACGGTGGACATCAATATTTGTAAGTCAGTAGAACCTCTACATTGCGAATTTTTCTATACAGAGAACTTTTCCATGCAACCAAGAGCATTTCACGATATTCTTCGTAAAATAGCCTCCCAATAGCGAAGGGATTCAATTCCCCACTCCTTATTTTTGAAGTATTTCTGGACATTTTAAGTTGTTCTCTCTTTTAACACATTTCCTGGTGGTGATAAATCTGGAACTGGTTTTATTAGGTGCCTAACTCGCTGAGAGCAATAGAATTCTAGGCGATTCATAGAAGAAGTACAACCTTTTACCCCCATTGTCCAGTTCACTGGAAACATACTTCGATATCCCTTTTCACCATTAATGGAGCTGTCTTGTGTGTGTCCCAGTGCCTTTAAACTAGCCTTTATTTATTTGTAGTGTTTATCCTTCGTGCTGGTAACTTTCTTCTTGTAGCTCGTAAATGTTAAAACGTAAATCTTGAGCATCAAAGAAAAAAACTTAATTCTACAAGAAGTGGATAAAGGCGTTAAGAAACTCTCCTTGCAGTTTTTGTTTCTTTCTTTTCTTCTTGTGATAGACAAGATATGGAAAATAAATAGATATTAATTTACAAAAGGGGGGAATCTAATTATATATATAGTTTTTTTTATTATATGGTGTTTATGAATTTTAAATTTTTTTTACGTAGTTTATAAATAAAATTGAAAGAGGAGCCTTTATATAACGAATTTTCCATATAATGAACTTTTTTTCGGGATCAAGCGACGTTAGATAGAGGCTCGATTGTATTTACATCGCGCTATTAAGCTGCACGAGGGCTATTGGTGACCGACCTCTTCATTTTGAACCATGGTCAAGTGATGAGAATGACACCTGAGGTGGTACCCCCTCTCCTAACTTCCACACCACACCAATGGAAGGACGTCTGAGCTTCAACAGATTTAACGTGCATCACCTCCCTATATGGTGGGTCTTCAGCGTTACAAACTTCGAACTCATGACATGCTTTCTGGCATGTTATGAGTTCGAGCTTTGGACCGCTCCTTAACCACTCGAGTCCATTACCTTAATCAATAGGTTACCTAGGCCACCTCAATATTTGTAAGAAAGATGGATTTTTTTGTGGAAGGTGTAGTATTTTATGAAGGCGAGAGCAAGGATCGGAGTATATTTTTTGGAGGTAGAATAGGAAATTTAGCTGGGATATAAAATATAAAACTATCTGCTTAATATGCAATAATGCTACAAGTATAACAAATTTATACCACATAAAACATTGGTATGAACAATATAAGCATCGATACATATCACAAGGAACATTGCTCCCGCTTTGAAGTGTGGTCATGGTAGCCTAGAAGTTATATGGTTACGGATTCGTTGCTCGAGTGTCGCGGGTTCCAGTCTTGGTTTCACAGAAGACCCGTCGTATAGAAGGGGTCTATACACGTTAAATGTATCAAGATTTAATGCCATCCCGTTGGTGTGGTAGTTAGGTGAGGGTGATACCAGCTCCTCACTTGACTGAGTTTCAAAATGACGAGGCCCGTCGCCAATAGCCCTCACGTTACTTTTTTGTTGCAACTTTGATAAACGCCCAGTTATTGTTTAACATTGGAGAAAGGGTAAAAAGCAGAAAAAGAAAATTACTTCTTGAAAGCACAAAACTACAACTTTATTTTACAAAACTTTAATAGAAGATGTTGCCAAATTCGACCGACAAATTCAAAGGAGTGATAATTGGCAGCGAGGGGAAGACAAATCACCGAAGAACGTGGTATCGCAAACTGCGCTCAGTCGGTGAAAATCGCGATAATAGTAACAACCATCTTGAGGACGATGGGCTGGACGAGAGGAGAGACCCAAGCCAATGAAGGGATTTGGAGCGCTGTGGTAGGTTTGAAAAAACCTGCATGTAAATTTCCCTGTTCTCCTGGACTTCCTATATGGAATACTTGCACATTTTTCGGTTGCAGTGCGAAACCACCTCCCTGTTACATATTCTGGAAGATGAATTGAACGCGGAAAACTTGTAGCTTGATCTCCATGCTCCCTGGATCTCAATCTCTTAGATTTCTTCATCTGGGTTCACCTGAAATCGCTTCTGTACAAAACGCTGTCTGCTATAAGGGAGAATATCACGACATGGATCGACATGGATCTTCAGCCGACATCGCCAGCTCACTGGATTTGTTAGAACGCGTCCAACAATCATTTGTCTTTCAGTGTCGGCTGTTCTATGACCAACGCGGCCACAGCTTTGAACATTTCCTGTGACAATCATTTTTCGTTGAATTCCTAACGTCGATCTGGGATGCATTGTTCGAACTGTAAACAGGCTTTACGTCTAATAAATCTATGCTCACCTCTTATTGCCCTTTTTCATTCCACTCGACATTTTTGCGACTACTATTTTTGCAAATTACTCCTACTAAAAGTGGTTTGCGACTCTATGTTCTATGATAATTTGTCGTCCCCATGCTGCCTACTACAACCTCTGAATTGGTCAGTCGAATTCGGCAACACCCTGTATATATAAAAGTAAAATTGTTTATTGTTTTTAAATAATCAGCATCTTCAGGTTACATTGTCAAAGATAAACATTAGAAGAACTGTACGAACTACAAATGTAAGGCGTAGTAGTAATTCCATACGGAGCGAATGTTAAACGTTATCTGGAGAAGTGCCAAAATCATCAAGGGAGAAAGTTCCGAAGAAACCTCTTTCAGACTAGTTTGATATCACGGGCCACGCACCAAGTTGTTGTTTATGTTTGCCAAGATGGGCAATAACATTACAATATGATTATCTTGATATTTTTGCAATATTGCAAGTTTCCAGTACTTTTTAGTTGATATTCATTATTAATGTTAATATTTTTTTTGTAATTATTTGATAAATAATATCATATAAAAATACGATTATTATTATAAGTAATAATCACACACACATATTATTTTTGTTATTTATAATAATTGTTTTTTATTATATTTATTTATAAATATTATTGCATATTATGTTATTTATTTATAATTATTATTACTATATTTATTTATCATTATTACGTTACATGAGTATTCTTATGAATAATTTTTATATTACAATACGATGATTTTATTCTTTTTTATAATTACTATTAAATTATATTATTATTATTTATAATAATTATTATTACATACTGCACAATATTATTAATACATGTAGCTTTTTAGTATATTATATAGTAATTCATTATTTATTGATTGATCTTGTTTATTCTCAATCTCTTCCTATATTCTTCTTTTGAAATATATTTCAATGTATTTCAAAACAATTTTTTTAAAAATTATCTTTCAGATGATTTGATACCGCTAGGCTGCCATCTTGTATTCCATTCCAACGATAGCAAGCGCTGCTTGGCGTCATGCCCCGTGATATCAAACTAGCACCATTTCAGGATATGTGTAAGCTTGAGAATACAGATTAAGAGTAGCCATTATAAGCCCGTTTTCTGGATTCCTTTCTTCCACTCTATCATGATTTGGACAGAGACATCGAAGGTTTTCTCCAGGCCTTGTTGTCACCCTAAAAAGTCGAACAATTTATCGGGCTATTTAGCCAATCAGATGCAAGCGTTGTTTCTTTCCGTTGCTGCATTCTCGGATGGTAACTTTCCAATTCCTGCAGCCAGAATCATTCATGCATAATTTGCATGCTCTTACATGTATATGATGCGTTTTCTTGTGTGTATGTGGCCGTCTTAGACTGCAGTTCTTAAAATTATTGAGCCACTGCATGCTATTTTGAAGAGCAGATTCTACGGTCTTTCTAATGAATCCTTCATGAATAATGATTTAATATTCCACCCCAAACTATGCAAGATTCGTACATTTCTATTTCTAGATGCACTCACGCCATTTTAAGTGCACCGTCTTATCAACAAAGATACTTGTGTTCTTTTTTTGATGTTACCATTATTTTTAAAAACACATGTAAATTTTAGAGCTGGAAAGGTATTCTGTTACATTACGAAGAATTTTCTCTGAACTTCTGACAGAACAAAATAAAAATGACCTTCAACATCAGTTGAGATCGACGTTATCGTGAATATTTTGCTTGAATTCTTCCATGAAAAAGAAGCAACATTTTTTGAACATGTTTAATTACAGTTATTATTACTTCGTGGATGTCACTTGAATTTTCCCCCTCTGCTTCCTAATCATGAAACACAGGACGATGCTAAGAGCAAAACCGCATGCGTAATATACGCTCAGGATGAAAAATGTTCGATGACCTCCCAAGTAGTCGAAGCCTATCCCAGCCAAAACGCATCCCAATCCACAACCTGTGGAATAGAATAAGATTGTGTCAGTGGTAATATATATATATATATATATATATATATATATATATATATATATATATATATATATATATATATAAGTTTTTTCATTCATTAGAAATCCAGTAATGGAAAATTGAATGAATTGGAGCTCCAATTTTTTACTTTCGTATGTTTAAAGTATACAATTACCATAAAATCATAATTTTTTTAAAAATGAACAAATTTTTTCCGATTTTATTTTATAGACCATCTTATTAGCTTTATAAAAAAATACCAAGGTTTTTTTTTAATTTTCCATTCACTAGGACAAAAACAACAGGTGGTTTAGTAAAAGCAGATGCCATAACTTTACATAAAATGTCAAACTTTCAAATGCGTTTTCATCGAAAAACTCAAAGGGAGACAAAGATTGCTCACAAAAAGTTTTTTAAATAATTAACTGAAATTTTGTGTGTATGCTCTGTATAACAGTAGAAGTGTTTTAACTTTTAGATTTATCAATCACTCTGTTTTATTACAAAATTTATATTTCTTTATGTGAATATAAACAATGTTTTTTTATGCAATTTCATATAACAACTAAGATAAAGTGCTTTAGTTTTTGTAAAAATTAAAATATCTTTTATCCTGAAGGGCACTTCAAAAAGGAATAGCAAAGTAATACATCAAAATCGAAAAATTGAGAATTTGTTCATTTACTAATTGTACAGAGCGGGCCCCATTTATGCAATATTTTGTCAATTTTTACCCATTCTTTCCCATTTTAGTAGTAATAATTTATTTTTCAATTCTTAATTTGTCTTTTTTTCTTAAAAAATGTACTAAATAAATCTAAAAACCACAAAAAAAAATCTCCTTATATCCATTATCGTAAAAAGAAGTTGTCGCAAGTAGTCGGATACCTTAACAGTTAATACAAATTTCAAAAATTCTAAACATTCTAAAATTTAAATTTTTTTTTTACAATTTATGTTTTTGGGAGATATTGTCACAGTTATCGTTTTGATTGTCATAAAATATATCTTAGTACATTTGTTTTGATTTTCTTGCATTTTTATAGCATTTCACATTTTCAAATATCATTATTTAAAAAAAATTTCTTAATTCAAAACTTATTAGGTTTATTAAAATTATTTATTTCTATCATAAAAATATAGGATTGCAATGTTGGGCTGTGTTTTTACGATGATCATTTGTAGGCTTAAATATTGGGAATGTTTTTGCAGGCAAATGTTAAAGCACTTACATTTGCTACTTTTTTTATTACCGCTCCTTCCATAGTTGCATCTATAAGGTCATAATTTATCATTAATATATATATATATACATGTTATGAAGTCCTTTCATTTTCAATAAATTTTATATTAATACTTAAGGCTTTTAAATGCCTATTTATGGACTTTCATTTCATCTTAATTTACTAATTTTACTCTTATGCGGTAATGCTAATACTGCCTTTCTATTGGTGGGAAACATTAATATTATGTTGTGTTCCCGCACAAAGTAAGTTTATCATCTTCTAGTTTTTGTTACATTGATCTCTGTACTAGGAAGGAGTCTATTAAATATTTTTTATCGTTATATATTAGCATAGTGTATACTATTTGGTAATACTTACATATCTATAATACACTCACTTCCAAAAGTTAAGCATGAAGATGTAAAATGCACAAAAAAATCAACAAATACTGCTTTGATTGACACAAAATTTGGCAGTATAGTAGCATATATATTTATACATAAAACAAAATCAATAATTATATACAGAAATGAAAACAATATTAAAATTTTGTAAGTTATCAGATAATGTCTTACTGGAGACTTAAACAGAATTATATGTATAAAGTGAAAATAAACAGCATAAAATGAGAAAAAGGACATTAATAGGGTCTGTGATCCCCCTCATCTGTATGCAAAGTTTACACCTTCTGATCATGCTTTCAATTAGGTGGTCAACCCCCGCAGAATTAAGCAATCGCCATTCTTCTTGTAGAGCAGTTTCCAGCTCAATAAGAGTGGCTGGAGGTGGGAAGCGTGAAGATACAGCACGGCCGAGAGCATCCCAAAGATTTTCAATGGGATTAAGGTCGGGCGAATATGCTGGCCACGCCATACGCGCAATCCCTTCACTCTCCAGGTAGTCATCGACGATGTCAGCTCTAAGGGGACGTGCGTTATAGTCCATTAAAATAAAAGTAGGGCCAACTGCTGCAGCGTACAATCTCACAATGGGTTCTAGGATTTCATCTCGATACCGGACAGCCGTCACAGAAATCCGTTTAAAGATGTGCAGGTCTGTGCGGTATCCTAATGAAATCCCTGCCCATACCATAATGCTTCCGCCTCGGAATGCGTGATGTATTCGATGATGTTTTGGGGCTGATTGTGTGTTTCTTGTTTACGCCATATCCTTATACGCTTGTCATCTGGCTCCAGAGCAATTCTTGACTCATCAGTAAACATGACTTTGCCCCAGTCAGACACAGTCCAATTGCCATGTTCCCAGCACCACTTTAATCGTTCCCCGCTTGATTGGACGGATAGAGGAACACAAACTCGAGGTACCCGGGCATACAGTCCATCCATATGTAATCTTCGGCATACAGTAGCTGCAGATATAGCCTTACCAATGGACACTGTAACCATAGATGTCACACGTGTGCAGGTCGCTCCACGATTCCGCTTGGCTACAATAGCAATATATCGATCTTCCACTGGGGTTATAACCCTTGAGCGACCGCCTACGGGCATTCGGACAATTGTCTGTGGGGTTTGGACTTGTTTCCATAGACGTGAAATTAGAGAATGATGAACGCCGAAGAAAAGAGCAACATATGTGATCAATTGTCCTGCTACAAGGCACACCACAGCACGCCAGCGCTCAGATTCTTCCAATCGTTTTCTGGAAGTCATAAAAACAAGTATGTCTTGAAAAAATAATGTACGAAAGTTTTAAACACCTTCTATCAGCACTTACAATCAACATCTGTAACCCTTCATAAAGCTGGCTTCGTATAAGATTGCCCATTTTGCATATTTCTTGACATGAAAGCACGATTGGCTGTTACCTAATATATTTGCATATTTCCATCTACCTCTGCAGCGAATTGCATCCTCTTCAATTCTGATTGGCTTCCGGAAATTAGTATTTTCCTCTCCATGCTTAACTTTCGGAAGTGAGTGTATTTCTTCTTTTTCCTATGGTCCAGTTTATAGACAAATTACAGGTGAAGGTTGACTAGTCACAAAACATTGTTTAAACCTACAATCTTGGTTCCCAAGGCCAAGATTTTGCTGTTGTACTACTGGGGCTAATATTTCCTACTATCTTGACTGGTTATACTTAGGTTTATAAGTGTTTGTAAATATTATTGTCCATTATATAAATATATGTTTCAGGTCTGGAAAGTTAACAGTTAATTGAATAATAGATAAAAATAGTACCGTGTAGGGATTTTAGCGTGACTAGGACTATTTAAGGTAGAGCACACTGGTGCCGATAGGAGAACAATCTGGAAGAGAGGCTGGTGACTCCTTGCTGTGTTGATGGATTTTATTCTACCCTGCTAGACACCAAGTGGCTGCCATGTTGGAATAGTTATGCATGAGCAATAATAAATCACGGGTACTTGAAGATAACGACTTCCTTTATTTACCAGCAGGCTTGAAGCCTGATTATACACATACATACATACATACATACATACATACATACATACATACATACATACATATAAATATATATATATATATATATATATATATATATATATATATATATATATATATATATATATATATATATATATATATTTGATTTTTTATAAAAAGAGTAAAGGACACTTACCTAAACCTTCATGCGTGCTAAAAATAATCGATTGAGTGGTTGCCTCTGTCCCTGGCTTAGAGCTGAGCTTTCCGTACGAAGTTAAAGCAGTATATAGAAGACCATAAGTGATGCCATGGGTTCCCTCAATAGGAATAGAAAGCCACGGGTTATGAAGCTGACTGTACCAAAAGAAACGAATCGCGTATGTAAACAGAGCAAGCATGCAAACTTGAAACAATCCAATCTTTCTTATGATCCATCCGGAGAAGAACATGAAGGGTATAGATCCAATGAAACTCTGAGTTGTCAGACACAATCCACAAAGAAGTTTACTGCCTCCGATGGAAGTCAAGAACAAGATTAAATAAAACCACACAATGCCAGCTCCGACTCCGTTCAAGAAAATCACTGTTTCAAAAGCCAAGAATTCCTTCGACCTCAAAACCGTACCGACATCTCCCAAAATATTCTTCGAAAAGTTCGGTTTGACCAGATCCAATTTAGAAACGTTCCAAAGAAACAAAAGGAGCATGACTCCCATTAAAATCCATGATGCTAGAAAGCCTTGGGTGTAATCGTTGATGAACCCTGCTAACGGAGCAACGGCACCCCAGCCGATAGCCCCCCAAAGGCGCTGCTTCCCGAAGTCAGCTCCAGTTTTTTGAATGGTTTCACAGCACGCCGTATCTGAGAGAGTGAAAACGGCATTGGCACAGATGCTTCCGATGGAGAAAATTATAGCAAATGCCCAAAATTGATAGGTTGCAAAATCACTGATGTTCCTGTCCTCAGAACTTTTAATTTTCGATAAAGAATTTCTGTCAGTGCAGGAAGCAAATGTATGACTTAAGTTTTCTGGTAACAGAGAACATACGTAAGAAGAATTTGTTTCAAGACTTGACTTATTCATTTCAATGATATGGGAACAAAATATTTCTCTATTAACATCAGAATAATTTCTGCGTGACATGTTATAATGATAAAAACACAAACTGAAGTTGAAAGTATCAATTTGATCACAAAACAATGCCAGATTTTGCTTCTGGTCATCCTTTTCACCTAAAAAGTCACTTGAATAATTTTTTGTTTTGATGATAATAAAGAAACGTTCATTAAACGTTATTTCTGCACATTTCTTCAAGCAGGCTTTAGTGTCTAAAGAGCATAATGTGCATGAGTTATCTTCAGTTTTTATGAAATTTGAGTCTGAAGATTCCGTAAGCTTAAAATCAATTCTATCTTCTGTTAATTCCAGGATATCTTTGTTTCTGTAGCATAAATGCATCCCTTGGAACCCATTGTCCGTAATAAGTGCTGAGGAGTTGACCGTTTGATCTCGCTCTATTTTAGGAATGGGAAATAATAAGAAATAGCTCGTTGCAGTTATGATGGTTAGGACACAAATAATTGCTTTCAGTTGGTTGAAATAATCTGCGATGTAACCAATCAGAGGTTTCGTGAAAATTATTACAAACATCTGTGCGATGAGAACTGTTCCCAAGGACGACACAGAAAGTCCCAAGTTGTCGTTGGCGAACACAATTATGTAAGGATTTGAAGCTGCCAGTCCTGCAAAGCAAAATAATACTTTGAGGCTTCATTCTTTTACAAGCGTAAAAAGAAAGAATAAGGAAAGAGAAATGCTCTTTCGTTGAAATGCATGCATTGTTTTTAATAAATCAGAATTGGATTTTTAATGTTCAGAGAGACGTTCCGAAAGTAAATTCCTCATTTTTTTTTTAAAAAAAGAAGGTGATTCAGATGGAAAAACAATATCCATAAGAAACCACATCCGCTTCTATTTCAACGACGAAAGAAGTATCAGTAGAAGGGATGCGCATAGCATTGAAGAAGAGAAGGCAGTAGCAAATTGGTGGATTCTAAATTATTGGAGTACAAATCATGATGGCAGACAGACGCATGTTGACAAAGTGGTCGGATGGAAATACGTGCTGTTATCAGGTATGAAAGGGTATGTGATATTAATGTACCCGGCATTCTTGAATGCCTTTAGACGGTGTATGGTTTAGAGATCATGGCTCTTCAAATGGTTGGTTGCCAGTATAGCATATTCAGAGAAGGGAGAAGGACAGTAGAAGATGAAGGTCGAAGTGAGCATCCCTCCACAATCACGAATGAAAACATTAGCCTTTCACCTGTTCCTTGTATTGAAAGCCGCATTCTTGGAATGTAAATTCCATAACAATGCTGAAATGGAGCAGGTTGTGTGACAATTCTTAGCATTTCAGGGCACCGAGATTAAAGGCCTTATTACACGTAAACGTATTTGAAATAATTTTTCTTTAAAGCAACCCTTTTGAGCAATTTCTACCCAGTTGTCATAGCAACGACTTCCAACAACGCTTACCTAGTGAGTTGAAAGAGTTTATTGAAATATGAAGATTGCTCGATACTCAAGTCAATGGGTTTTTTCGTGTCCCAACGTCATAAATAAGATGGCGGTAAAGATGACAGCCTTGGCTTCATTAAAAGCGTTGGAAATGGCGTATAAGACTTTAAACAGAAGGCTGCCTAATTTCTGCTTACGATCGTCAACAAAAGTGCGAGTGGAATAAAATAGATAATATTGGATGTTTGTTTTCTGAAGCAAAAAAATCGGCGAGTAATTTTTCAATGTGAAGATAGAGCGATGCTGGCGTCAAAGCGTGTCGTTTTGCTTACTACAAACCTTCACCCTCTCAGCTGCTCGAAAAATTTGCTGAAACCGTTGTTCGAAAGAAACTCGAGTTCGCGTCTGTGAGAGTGGTTTCTTCAAACTGAGTGCATGCTGCGATGAATGTCTCAAAGTTGGTGACCACTAAGTCAAAAAATAGAACAAGATGTATAATTCTTGATATCATAATGCTTTTTTTTATCTGGCAATAAAGTTTTTGTGTGAAAGAAATGACGAAACTTACTTTCGGAACATTCCTCACGTACTGAATAACAAAAAGGTAACAAAATTATAGTTTACCTCCAATATATAAGAAGAAATGGATCTTAAATCGGATCATTTCCTTATCAATATGCCAAAATGACTTGACCTTGTCGGTGGACTCAGGGGATTCGGAAGAAACACCATAAACGTCATGAGCATTTTCACTTTTTTCAACTGCCATCTTGCCCGTATCTCTGTGTGGGCGTGTATACTTCTAATAAATAGATGAAGCTGCTTGATTTCCTTTAATTAAGAATAGTTCACATTTCTGGTGCTGATAGTAATGAAAATCATATAGCGAAGTCAGTGAAAGAGGGAAAATAACAGAAGAATTTAGATTTTTTAAAAAAAGAGATATTCTAAATTAACTCCTTCCAGGTTCAATTTATTTCTTCATTATGGATAAATAAATGTCAATTTTTTAATGTTTATTTAATGTCTTTTTGGACATAATAGCACCATTCACGTACAAAATTTCCTAAAAACTAATATAAAAAAATATATTTAAATAAATGAGTAATTTGCCTGTAAAGTTAACTTTTTGTATAACAAATCCTTAGACTTGGAGTCTAAGTATACTTTTGTAGTTATAATTCTCACTAACTAGAAATAAAAAGCTTAGAATACCTAGCTTTTATCTTGAATTACAAATTTTGATTACATCTTTTGCATTTACATAAATGATTATAAAGTTATCAATCACAAAGTTTAATCATGTATGATAAATTCGAAAACAGCGAACTGCACGTAACTCAACATCGCCATCTGGATAGTAGAATCTTGTTTCTCTTCTTTCCTTTTTCTCTTTACGGTCTCTCTCTGAGCAGCAAATAATACACTGTCGTGTTGGATCACTTTTCCTCTCTGTAGGAGGAATAAAGTCAACAAAGTGTCTTTCAGACAATCGAGAAGGGGGTTGCTCAGCAGGAGGATGTCCGCTTTTTGCAGAAAATCCCCCCGAGAGGTACTTTTCAATTATTCGAAACCATAAAAAGCTCATGGGAAATAATTCGAGAAAGACCAAGTGCACAGTGTAAATTTTCGCAGTGTTTGAGCTACACGTAGGATGAACCAGGATGGTGCATTTTGCTTGCCTGGGCTCATCTTGGGAAAAGCCGGGAAGGACTTAGTATATGTTTTAGGGGTGCGTACATAAACAGAAAAACCATAAATTTGTAACATTAAAGCAGTGAAAGATGAACGTATGTATGCAATCACAGGCCTTCACGTTACAGCTTGCGTGAGGGGTGTTTAACGCTGCACTATAAAGCAATATGAGGGTTATTGGCGACGGATCTCGTAATTTCGAGCCTCGGGTAAGTGTTCTGACCCAGCACTCTCCTTTTCCAAGCCAAATTGACGTCTTTGGGCCTCGACAGATTTAATGTGCACCAGCCCCTCTACACGGTGGGTGCTCAGTAGCTCGAACTCATGACACGCTGGCTACAAGCTCGAGACCGCGGCTAAGAGGTGAATGAACGAAGACTTCTGATTGGATAAATCTTTGCTGTTTTTCTCTCTTTCCTGGTGGCTAGGGTCGAGGTCTAGTGGCTTGCGAGTCATAAGTTCGAACCCTAGTGTCACTGAAGACCAGATTGAATAATGCACGTTAAATCTGTTGTGGTTCTCCCTTGCTCGTTGTGTGGTGGTTAAGAGAAGAGGGTACCAGCTCAGCTGTCATCCTCGTCACTTGATCGAGGCTCGAAATTACGAGGTCCATACCCAATGGCTCTCGCGTTGCTTTACCAGTGTAACCTTTAAAACCATTCACTCCCTCATGTTACTACCTTGATGTGAATGAATCTTGAGTACACCGGCCTGAAAACTTTAAATATAAGAACCACTGCTCTACATTTCGGCAACATTAACCCCTTCAGCGGTGAATTTTTTGGCCCAAAATATTCCAAAAAAGGGCACATTTTTTTACCATACTTAACAAAATGTGAAAAAGGAAAAATTTTGTTTTAATTTTCAATTTTAAAGTATTTACCCATTTTTTAAATTTTCTAACTGAGGAACACTAAATCATCTAAGCGTTTGCTTTTTATTTCACTCTGCATGCTATAAAGAATGTGTGTGTTGTGTGTGTTTCATACATCTTAAAATAATTTATTTCATACTTACAGAAAAATTTCATGTTTCTTTTTCAAATGGCTGAGGATTTTGTGTGTGTGTGTACATATAATATGCATGCATGGTGAAGTATGGTGTGTGTAAGACTAAATCTTACATAACAATGGTGGGGGGACAGTGATAATATTAGCTTTTTTTAGATTATCTTTTCATTTTCGTTTCTTCTCAAACAACAAATTGCACCTTGCCTTGACAATCCCTTTATTGAATATGTGTGTGTTCAAGAACATAAATTCCCGCCTTCACCACAAAGAAAATCTTGGATGAGAAGTATTTCAATACCATGGACGAATTGCATTTCTTAAATCTCTCAATAACAATGAAAATATGTGCAAACCAAAGGTAGAAAGAAGAAAATATCAGTGCCCGTACAGAGTACGGGCAAACCAGTTAAAGGGTTAAGAAGTATTGTAAGAGTTTCTAAACTGGAATTTCTCTCTTAATTTCCATTTCTTGTAACAAAAATTTCCAGTAAAATTATTGTTTTGATTAAAAAATATTTCGTCTTTTAATTTTCTTTCTATTTTCCCGATAAATTAAGTTTTCTTTTAGTATGGTAGCGCTTAAAAAATGAATATTTTTGCAGCAATTTTCTTTTTTCGAATAATCTGTTTATGGTATTAGTTTGCCATTTAATACCTATTCAAAAAACTCTTGTATAACTGTGATATTCAAAATACCTAATATACTTAATTACAAAGAGTCTCATTCTGTAAAAGTGTTTGTAAACACTCTTTTTATCAACTTGGTAATCCAGCTACAAAAATTGAAATTGTTCGTTCTAAAAAAAAAGTAAAAATGAATTGTATAAAAATAGAATAAAAATACAAATTTTAACATTTATATCATTTAATGAAATTCATTACAAAAACAGTTTATAGTAAATTTATTGCAAGTAGAATAAAAGTTAGAGATTTTAGTATTTTGTTCATCCTATATCCTATTAAAACAAAACAAAACAAAATTGAAAAAAAATACGCTACAAGTTAAATTGAATAAAATACAAAATACAGTTGGTCACAAAAGTGTTCGTACACTTGCAATTTCCAGTAAAATGTAATGTTTTCGACTAGTAAAAATGATTTTTTATGATATCTACAGCTTGTCCTTAATAGAATGACATAATTAAATTTTTAAAAATAGTAAAACTATTATTTTTAGAAATTAATCAAAAAGCCAATGAAAAATTACGCCACAAAAGTATTCGTACACTTAAAAATCTCAACATAGCTTTAAATATTGAATTTCTTTCTTAATTTAGTACTTAGTAGGATATCTTTTAGTGTCCATAACAACTTTTAAGCGTCTTGGTATAGATTTGGTACAGATTTAATCAGTTTTTTGTAAATTCTGCATCGATTTTCCTACATGCTTCTTTGATCATTGTTTTTACTTCCCATTATGTGTTTATATGTCATGTTTTCTTTTTTTTAATCAAATTTTCGCCAAATATGTTCTACTGTGCTAGATAAAGTGATTGAGAGTTTTTTTCATAATTTGGGGAAAGTTATACGAGACACCAGTGGCGTACATTGAGAGCATTGCGCTTGGCGTCATTATTCTGTTAAACAATGAAGTCATCTCCAATATCCAAATTTTGGACGGATAATTTAAAATATTTCCTTTAAAAATATTTAAATAGAGCATATGAGCTCACCGTAAAAAACAAATTATCTAATCATGAAGCTGATTTACACCCTCACGCAAAAACACCTACACCTCCATACTTCAGCATGGAGACGGAGGAATTCTTGTTCCACGTAAATTCATAGGATAATATTCCTCAATTTATCATTTATAAGCTATAATGCTCCCATCGGAACCAAAAATGGTGAATTTTCTGTCATCCCAATTAATTTACTGTCAATGTTGAATTTTCGGAAACTTAATCCCAAGAATCTAGTTGGATCAATGAACCATGGAGGTGGAAGTGTTCTTGCGTTGGGGTGTAAATCGGTTTCAGAATTAGATAATTTGTTATTTTTCGATACTATTATGAATTATGAGTTCTTTTTAAATATGTTAAAGAGAAATTTTAAATTATTCGCCCAAAATTTGGATATTAGAAACGATTTCATTTTTTAACAGGATAATGATGCCAAGCACACTGCTCTCAATGTACGTCGTTGGTGCTTCTATGACTAACCCAAAAATTTGAAAATACCTCTCAATCACTTTATTTATCCCAGTAGAACATATTTGGGGATAATTTAATTTAAAAAAAAAAAAACATGACATATATATATAAATACACAATGGGAAGTAAAAACACTGATCACAGAAGCATGGAGGAAAATCGATGCAGAAATTGCAAAAAACTGATTAAATGTATACCAAGACGCTTAAAAGTTGTTGTGGACACGAAAAGATATCCTACTAAGTACTAAATTAAGAAAGAAATACAATATTTAAAGCTAAGTTGAGATTTTTGTTAACTGTACGAAGACTTTTGTGGCGTAATTTTTTATTAGCTTTTTGATTATTAATTTTAAAAAAAATAGTTATGTTATTTTCAAAAAATTAATTATGTCATTCCATTAAGAACAAGCTGCAGATATAAAAATATTACAATTACAATATATTAATTTGTACTAGTCGAAAACATTAAATTTTATTGGAAATTGCAAGTGTACTAATACTTTTGTGGCCCACTGTATATTTCGAAAACTAAACTCCGTATACATTTTTGAAATTTTAAATTGCTCTACGTTTGTATAATATATCAAGAAATGTGTCAAAAAAATACAATTATTTCCAAACAATTTGAAAATAACCTACATATTTCAAAATTTCAAGAACATTTTAAACTAACCAACATTAACATTGTGAACATATGATTCTTTTAAAATTAATTAAAATTTCAGGTTATTTGCGTTCATTATTTAATCAGTTCTTGAAACAGAACTTTCTTCTCGATATATGCTCACTTGACCGGAGTTCAAAATTAAGTGGATCGTTGCCAATTGAAAGCCTTCAAAGTAAATCATTAATGTACAATTAATTAATCAATTCTTCCTGATGAGCACATTTAAATTTTGATGTAATCAATTAAAACTGCAATCTACTGAACCCATAAATAACTCTGTATTTCACAATTTTGAAAACGAAAATTCTTAATATTATTCTGACTGCTTCCTAAGCTTAAAATTTTTTTTTATACCATGGTTGTGTTAAGGTATCTGACTACGTTCGGAACCGTGATTTTGAGGAAGCGTACAAACGCATATTTTTAAAAATATTTAGTGTCACTTAGATTAAAATAAACGTACAAAAATTGTTTTAAGAATATTATTCCAATAAAAAAATTATTTAACCCTTTATCTACCGCATTATGATTAACGGCAGTTTTTTTTCATGCAATATATTTTTTTGAATCCCTACATTGAAAATTAAGGGATATACACAAACCAAATACTCAACTTTGGGAAATTTAATCTGTTAGAGATAATTAATTAATTACAGATATTTAACTGCAAAATTAATTATATGCACTGTTCACTTAAAATAAATATTCAGATTGTTTCCTAAGGTCTTCATTAACATACGGAAAAAATAAAGACACTTACCTTTTGACTTAAACTGTTTTTTCGGAACAAAAATGACAATCTTTGCAATCCGCTAAAAACGCCGTCAACTGAAAATGCAATTTCTGCTATAAAACTATTAGCCTTTCCCTTTAAAGTACTCATCATAGAACTCTTGCTGCCATATATCTCGAAAGAGTGGATTTAAAAGAATGTTCCTGATAAGTATCGTCAGAGTATTCGTAAAAATGGTTATTCTATGTAATTTTAAAGTAAGTGGTACTTATAAGTACCGTCGGTAGATAATTAGTTTTAAATGCAATATTTTGGCAATAAATGAATTTAGAATTACATATTTTAAAAAGTATTCTCCTTTTATGAAAAACGCTTCTCTAATACTAATATTTTGTTTATAAATAGTTGAAACTTCTCCAGAAAACCTACGGTTTTTTAAAAATTCGCATTTTTTTCAGAGTTATTACCAAATTGAAACCAAATAATTATCGATATTCTTTTGTTAAAATTTCTCCACTCTGATATATTAAAATACAAGCTATATATTTCAAAACTCCTAGGTCAGGCCGTGTACAGACTTCTGAGTCGTGTACAGAAAAAATATTATTATTGTAGAAGCCATAAAAGAAGAACGTTCCATAAAAGAAGAATGTTTTGAAAATAGATAATTCTAGGTTAATTTTTTTGAAAAAATATTGCATTTACCATAAAATCTGGCGTATAACGTGCACCCATACTTTCAAGCTACATTTTTTAATTTTTAGGTATATTCGCCGTATAACACGCAACCCCTTTTTTACTAAGGAACCTGAAAGGTATGTGGGAAATGCTCTTAGGTTTTAAAGTCATTTATTCGAGGTATTATCCCAAACATTCGAAAAGAATATAATATACTTCTAGAACAACCATTTAAGTTAATTAGGAATATCATTTCTTTTAAATAAACAATATTTCGATGTATATAAATGTCTTATTTTTTTCTTCTCATCTCTGATTTTTTATTTTTGAAGTTATCATTTTGATACCCGGCGTATAACACGCACCCGTAAATTTCACATTTTTTGTGCTAAAAGTGTGCGTTATACGCTGGATTTAAAGGTAAATGATTTTTTATTATAATAATATTTGTAAAACAATTTCATATGTGTATTCTAATCTAAGTGACACTAAATATTAAACAAAAATATTTGTTTTTACACTTTTGCCAAAGCACAGCTCTCCATGCAGTCGGATACCTTAAATATATTTATAAATCCTTATTGAAAAATCATTTACGATTTTAAAAGAAAATAAACGCTTACTTTAATAGTCCATCATTAAATTGGAGTTTTATTTCCTTCTAGCCTGATGATGTATCCAGTTTGTTAAAAAGAAACTTTTTGATTAAATTCAACTGGTTCTTTCGTGACAATTTTATCGCTTTGAAAACAATGGGACTTGTCATTCTGACACTTTATACTTTAATCCCTGTCCTTAGCTATAAATGATTCTGTTATCTTAAAAATGGCATCGGCTTAATCCCTAAAGTTGAGCAAGAAATAATGTCAACGTTTCTTCACAGGCACACTTATGCATCTTTGACTGATACAACTTAACACGTGATTTAAACTTTCAGGTGTTTTTTTTTTGGAGAGGATGTCAATTTTTGCAAACCTTCGTTTCAATCAACAGTGATTCCTCTTTTTCTTTAGATTATACAGGGTGTCTCCTTTTCTCAGGGACAAACTTTGAGATGGATCTATTCGCGTAACTTCCGCTAATCCTCTTGGGAAATCTTTGGGCTATCATTCGCGTTTATTCACAATCAATCCTTCTGAAGAAGAAACCGCAATATTCAAATTAAATCTACTATATGTAGTCAGAGGTTTCTAACTAGCACGAAGAGAAGGAAGGAAAGAAAGCTTTTGTGAGCTCAGGTGAGATTGCTACTGATCAGGTATCGCTACAAATTATTGAATATTTCAAATATTAAATAGACCAAGATTTAAAGTAACGATTGGTCACTAAACTTAAAATAACGTTGAGCAAATTGAGATAGTTAAATTGATCCTAAATTTAAGTGGTTGATATTCATAATTTTCGTATAATTCGTGCATCTCGTTATTGTTCCACTTATATAGTTCATATTGAGATATTCTCTTCTTGAATTTAAGTGAATCAGTGTTGTTAATTTAGTTCATCAATAAATAAGTTGATTTTGAATATGTCTTCCCTTCCTCCCACACATCTAGGTGAGCAAGAGAGAAGGGGTATTCCCTCACAATTTTAAGGGGGTGTAAGGGACATCATAATGATTCAGATCTGTATAGCAACTCAAGGTATTAAACGTCTTCGTTCGGCTCTAGGTGGCGTTGATCATAAGAACATTTAAGGAAACAGAACTACATAATCACTGTCATTTGAGTTGTCATTACCTGGCCGAGCTGGCAGATAGGCACCTGATATTTGGATTGGCAGAAGGAAATGTACGACCAACAAAAAGATTCTTTCGTGAAAAGTACCCACACCGGACCATTGTATTGTGAAAAACTTCCACCCGAAGTTTCTCTCTCACTGTCTTGCCTACCTAAGGGAGTGGGAGGGATGAAAGCAGAACCTGAGAATTCTATAATCACAGTTATTTATTTACTCAAACAAACTAACCAACAACAATCTATTCTCAAAGTGAATGCCAAATGATAGCAAGGAGAAAGCAATGATTATTAAGTAAATCTGTGAAATCAACTTATTTTACTCAATGTAATCTATCGTTGATTCAAAACCTCAAATCTAATAATTCAACACTGTGGCAAAACACCACTCTTAATCTTTGCGTACTAAAGTAAACCTCGTTCAATCTCACCTGCGTAGTGAATGTAGCTGCTTCCTACCTCCTTCTCTAGAATTACAAAACTCTGACTTTATATAGTTGAACTAATGTGAATATTACGGTTTTTTCTTGATGGGGATGGCTGTGAACTAAACGCGAATGCTAACCCAGAGATTCCCCAAGAGGATTAGTGTGAAAGTCGCGTAAAGATCCGTCACAGTATGTTTGCTAATTTACATCTCAATCATATGGATAATTACGATATAATAAACATAGTGAGGTCGGACCATGCATTCCAGTGGGCTTCAGTACCCAGCACAATTTGTTTCATGCATTGAACAAAATGTGTTGGATACCAAGACACTCTCTCACTACACCTCTTACTTCGTAATAATGCATATTCACACAAATTGTGGGTACATTTTGCTAAGCAATCTTTCTGCAACTAGCGTATTTCCTTCCGTCAATCCGTAAATAATGTGCATATCTGCCAGTTAGGTGTTTGTAAAAAGTTCCATACTCCTCTGCGGGCAATGGCAGTTCAAATGACTGCGGTAACGCAGGCTGGTATCCTTAAATGCTCTTGTGAACAGTGCCACCTAGTACCGAATGAAGACATATCCGATCACAGTTTTTCTTACCCTTAAAGTTTGTCCCTATGCTCCTAGGATACCCTGCATATTAACGCACAAAAGATATAATTTGAATAAACATTACTTCAAATACCACAACGTTTTATTTATACATATTTTTGCACCGACATTTATCATCCATAGAGTTAAATTCATGATTTTTCTGCTATACATTGAAATATCGCATTTACTCGAATGTTATTCGCTGGCGATTCTAAGCCACATCCCAAATTCTGAACATGTTTTTGTGAAAAAATGTTGTCATCGATTCTAAGCAGCACCCTCAATCTTTCACGCGTTTTTGAGAAAAAAAATTATATGTAAAAGGTTCATCGATATCTGATACTTAAGAAATTTTTTAAAAGAATTGATGAGAAAGAATAAGAAAAGTTAATAATTTATTTATTTTACCAGCATTAAAACCTTTTAAATATATACATGGACCTATAATTACTCTAATCGTCCCACTATAATGCTTAGAAAACGATTCGTCACTCCCATTGTCACAGCTGACTTCAGAACGATTGTAAATTTATAAACAAAAATTATATCATTTTGTAACGCCATCGACGTATATTTATTTCATCCCTGTCAAACTTTCAGTGGCCGCTGCACTGTTTTCGTTTTTTTTTCTGCATGCAGAATAACGATACTCAAAGCTTTACATCAAAACACTCGAAAGAGTTCGTAGACAGCGATTTTATGAGTTACATCAAGAAATTGACTTGTTTATAAATAACAAGCAAATACCAGTTCCAGAATTAAGACATGATAAATGGCTATTGATAAAGGAAAAGATAATTTAATAATCGCGATGCATTTAAGCCAGTGCTTCTCAAACTTTCAATACTGGTGTCCCCCCCCTTTTCGATCACAATTTTTATCGCGCCCCCCTTATACATTAATAATGTACTGAATGCAATAATAATGCACTTTGACGCTAAAGCTACAATAGACGATCTTAATTATAAACCATACAAATTAGTAACATAAGTATTAAATTTTGTATACTACTTTTAAGCAAAATAAATAAATAAATAAATAAAATAATAGGATAATTATTATGTTATTTTTCCTTTCTCTAATTTTTAAATTGAATGGTGGCGGTTTAGAAGACAAAACATAGATATCTGCTAAATATAGAAAAAGAACTCAGAGGGTCAATTTCTAATCATAAGCATTCCTTATAAAAACTTTGCTTTCCAAGACAAGCCCATGGAAGTCGTTAATACTTATTAAACTTATTCTTAATTTAATATTAGTTAATTAATTATAAAATATTCTGTGCAGCACTGATAAATTAAAAGTATACCGGCTTTGCACGAGTTCATTTATAAGAAAATAAAACATTATTGATATAATAGCTGAAATGTAAGGAGAGTAAAGCCAAGTGCGCGACAATGTTTACAAAAACGTAAAATGAATGATCAAATTTTCATTAGTTTTAAGTGAATTGTAATTATAAGCCTCACAGAATTAGCATTTATATTTGATGTTAAACAGTAGCGCACACAGGAATTTTTCAAGGGGGGTCCGGGGTCGAAAGTTCACCAATCTTGTATCAGGCTCCTTTTGATTTTGTAAATTTTCGGGAACAAAACACAGTAAAAAACTAATTCTTGAAAAAATAATTAGCATTAATTAATATAATTAATCATTAATAACAAATACTTAATTTTATTTTGCGTACTATATACTTAGGATTATAATCAATCGGAAAAAAATCAAGGCCTTTGGGGGTTGTCCGGATCCCCCCCCTTGTGTGCGCCACTGATGTTACATAATGATCAATAATATAAAATATCGATGAAGAATAATTGTATTATTTTTAAAATTTAAAGCGAAAAGACTTCAACATGCTTTAACCCGGGAGCAGGCGCGCACTCGATACGGTCGAGCGCGGGGTTATTGAGTCACCCTAATCCTTTTTTTTTTAAATTATTTTATTGTACACGATACAAATCGTGTGATTCCAGTGAATAATTTAATTAAGATAAAGTTTAATTACCTACTTTCAAGGACTTTTCAATTTTTCTTTGGTAATAAAAAAACAGTTTTGCCAATATTAACCATTTCATAATCTGTGTGTCCCGCGCGACCACTTCAGGGTAAAAAGTATATTCATTATAATAATATGTATGTTACTGCTAAAACAATTTATGTGAAACGTTTTTCGTTATGCTTTATATGTTGAGAATACTTATAAAAGTATGTCTTGGCCAAGTAATCCTTCATAGTGCTTGTGTGTGTGTGTGTGTGCTCTCCGTGGTTTTCCAAATATCATAAAACTCTTTTGCATGGAAAAAAGCACAACAGAGAACACATAAGAGAGGGGTCATAACTAACTGTACCAATAACTTAAAAGGTCAAACAGATTACAGCTATAATGTGCAGTATTTCAAAAATAATGACAGTGATGAATTTTTTATGTTCCTAAATTTTTTCGATTCTGGGTATGGGATCTGTTTTTTCTCTGAAAGAGTAGTATGTTAGGTTCTCAAAAAGAAAGCGTAATAAAAAATCTCTCATCATGGGATTACAACAAATCAAATAAAAGTTTTTTTATTTGGTTATAGAATCAAAGATAACTAATTAGGTATTGAAGAAGTTTTTATTTTGATGACTTAATATCGCGGGCGCGCCTATAAATTATATCAGAGTAAAAGTGCATTTTTTATTATGTCTGAAAGTATTTTGTTTTAATTCATTCCAGTAAACTAATTATTTTTTAAATCTTTTATTTTCGATATGCTCGCGCCCCACAATTTGAGAAACACTGATTTAAGCACTTCAAGGCATTTCGGAAGAAATTATTGTTATTTGAATCTTAATTGAAAAATGATAACGTTCAACGCTTTCCCATTGATGAAAGAATTACAAAATTCAAAATATGACGATTGCAGTGAAATACGCAAACAATAAAAATTTTAAAAAAAGCAAATTTAAAACTATTTTTCATTGATTGAATATTAACGTCGCACTGTTCAGCTACTCGAGGGCTTTTGGTGACGGGCCTCATAATTTTTAACCATGGTCAAGTGACGAGGACGACACCTGAGCTGGCACCCTCTCTCCTAACTTCCACACCAATGGGGGTCATTCGAGAGGGTCGTCGTACATGGCTCGAACTCATGACACGCCATCCACGAGTCCGTTACCTTGACCACTAGGCTACTACGGTAGCTACTTTTCAGAGTCATTTCACTAATTTAGACAAATACAAAAAAATATTTGAAATATATTCATCCCTCTCTTTTATGTCGATGTAGAGTTAGCCTAAGAATATCTTCAAGTGGAACAGATTGATAAAAAAACAATAATGAATTAAAACACGTTTTTGAAACATCAGAAAAAAATAGATTTTTATACCATTTATGTTACAAAAGAAAAAATTTCCAATTTGAGAGAATTGGCACAAAAGTTCTGAGTGTTTTTGAATCAATTTACACCTTCGAATCGTTTTATTTGAAAATGAAATTTATCAAACATAAATTGCGCTCAAACTTAGCGGACGAAAATCTGTAACATCATTTACGATGCGCCAATACACGCGTTGAGATTGACTTGCAAAAGCTAATTGAAAGAGTTGAGAAACCTTAATAATTAAATAAATTAATCACCATTTGAGAATAGAAGAAAAATTTAAGTGTACAACTGAAGGGAAATGGCAACAAAATTGACGTTTTCGAAAATGCATTCCCTATTTATAATACGGCATCTAAACACAGCGCCATTGAATTATAATCTAAGAAACAGATATGAGTAAGAATTTGTTGTGCGTTTCTAAGTATTGCTGAGTTTTGTCTTCTTGGTCTCTTTAACTTTCGAGTACCCTATGAATATTTTCTAAAACTAAATCCCTAAGGCAATTTTTATATCAGTTTGTTATATGTCAGAACAAGGTTTTTGAATAACTGCTCTTTTAAATATAAATTTTTTTTAAATATATCTCTCAAAATATTAGTACAGGCTGTCTCTGAATTTCTATTATACCTCTGTTATGATGTTTTGAAAGAGCCCGATCGGAGCTTGCGTATAAAGTTTACGAAACCACGGTCAAATGGTTCGAGATTTTCACACCGATGAGGGGAAAAACATTTAAAAATACCCATTATATTTTTGTTCTCTCATATATTATATTTTTATTAATATAATACCCATTATATTTTTGTTAAAATCTCTTGCACCAAAACCACCTTTGTGTCGTCGAACCGGTATAGTGGTTAGTGACGCTGACAGTGGTGCCGTAGGGACTGGGCTCGAATCCCGGAGAAGACATGGATGTTTGTAAATGTATAGTGCCGTCATGGCATGGGAGTATTCTAAATAGCCGTCGAACCGCAAGTCCTCTCGTGTGGTTGGTGGAAGGGGAAGAGAGGTAGTAGGCCCCTAGCCACCCCCAGGGGTTTCTCCATCTAAATTGGAGTGGAACCGAGCAAAATCGTACCGTCACTTGCATGGTGCTCAAAGCTAGGGCTAACTACAGGCGTAAAAATTCTAGCCCTTAGCAGCGATGAATTTCACGGGACTTGATCTGACTTCGTCAGGTAGGCAGCATTAGTCACAACAACAACCTGGCGGCGGGTAGCCTAGTGGTTAGAGCAACGGACTCCAGACCGGAAGGCCTGGTTCGGTGCCCGATGTCACCAAATACCCTCCGAGTACACACGGAGTACGTGCTCATTAAATCAGTTGGCCCAAAATTCTTGTGGGTGGTCGCAGCTGAAACCACAGGTGCAGGAGGCTGGAGAAAATTTCCCTCCCCTCAAGTTCCGTGCCAAAATTGTGGAGGTGGAGATGGGTGGTGTCGCCATCTATCGTAAAGCAGTACAACCTGTCTCACAGGCTCTGGCAACATTCACTCCTTTCTTTCGGGAAGCACACAACACCTTCGTTTTTCTGTACAGCATAAGAAATTTTTTTTGTACCGTTCGCAAGTTATATAAATTATGTCGCGTCCAAATGTGCAGAACATTGAATTTTTTGGATCGGTTTCTAGGAGTAAGTGTGGAAAATAATGATAAAATTAACCCTTTCCCGAGCTGGAATCGGGATAGTGAAACGTACCATCCTAGCTCATCCCGAGTGCATCTCGAGCACTGTGAAAATTTACACTATGTTTTTGGTCTTTTCCGCCTTATTGCACATATTCTTTTTATGGTTTCGATTAATTGAAAAATACCACTCGGTGGAATTTTCTGCAAAAACAAGACGTCCTTCTGCCTTCCCACTTGTCCGAAATACACTTTGTTGACAACATCCCCCCAACAAAGAAGAAAACTAATCCAACACGACAGTGTATTTTTTCCTGTTTAAAAAGAGATGGCAAAGAAGTGCTTCTCAAACTTTCTATATTTGCGGCCCAATTTTCACTCCTAATTCTCATCGCGCCCCCATCCCTACAATAACAATGGATTGAATTCAATAATAATATACTTTGACGTAAAGCTGCAACACACGACTTTAATTATAAACCGCACAATTTGTCAAATTATTTTGTCTATAACTTTATGGGGTCATCAAACTGGTTCTTAACTTGGTATCGTTAAATTAACTATTAAACACAGTGAGCAGTACTGATGCATTTATCAGTGTAAATGTGCATTTCATTTTTTATTATGTCACAATGTATTTTAGTTTTGTTTCCTTTCAGTAAATTAATAATTTTTTAAAATAATCTTTTGTTTTCGACTTTTCGAAATACTCGCACTTTTCGAAATGTAGGGGTATCACGCCCCACACTTTGAGAAAATCTTCAGTTAAGGGAAGAATGCAAGAAGAGAAACCAGGTTCAACTGCCTAGATGGCGCTGTTGAGTTATAGGTGCAGTACCCTGTTTTTGAATTGATCATACATGATCTAATTTTGATTACTAATCTGATAATCATTTATGCAAATGAAAAGATGTCAATAAAATTTGTAATTCAAGATAATAGCTAGGTATTTTAAGCTTTTTATTTATAGTTAGTGAGAATTGTTTTCCAAGAATAATGATTTCTGCCATACACAAAAAGTCACTTTATTGGTAAATTACTCATTGATCTAAATAGATTTCTTTTGCATTAACTTTTAGGTGTTTTCTATTAATTTGTTAATCATTATAATAAATTATTTGTTTTTCATTCTCCGTTTGTGAAATATATTAGTAATTGCTAAGTAATATATTGAAAATGATTACTGTTAAACTTATTTATTGATTTATATATTACAAAATACCATATATTTTATTAATAATTTTATATTAAATAATTCATACCAAGCAATGGATTTAATAACAGATCTTATTTTTTCCTATTATACTGTTCTATATGCAGTCTGAAACCTTACAGTCTAGTTTATTTTTAATTTATTTAGTCTTATCTCTTAAGTTTAATGCATTTCAATCAAGCTAGAATTAGATTCACAGAAATAGACACGACAGTTTAAAACTAGCCGTCCCCCCACTTCGCTGAGAATTTCATGATGTTATATGAATATATTTAAGAATAATTAAATTAGACTAAAAATTATATTGCCTATCTATAGCACTTAACTCTTACTTTTCATTTTATCTTCAAGTATCACATTAATCACCCATTTATTTTTCTGAAACAGATGCTCTAATCAATAAACATCTCTGATCCCAGATCATTATATTTAATATCTCTATTTGTCAGCATTAACTTTCAAGTACACTCATAAAATCCGCCGTACTTAGAACATCTGTGTTTTAAGTGTTAACCCACTTCACGGTGGCGTGCTTTTTCCTCTCTGCTCTTAGCGTCAGAAGATGTCTAAATTTCATCAAATAAATATCCTTTTTAAAATTAATTCTGATTCTGGCTCCAAACATGTCATATATATATATATATATATATATATATATATATATATATATATATATAAACTTAGCATTAAGAATTAGATTGTATTGAAAAATACTCTCTTAAAATTCTTACTTTAAAACGGACCGAACTTTTAAACAATAATTTTTAAAATTGAAGTAGAATTATCTTTTACTCTCTCGTAACACCCCTCCCAATTGAATTTCCAAAAAACTCATTTTTATTGGATCTTTACTCAATAAAATAAACATACTAGTCAATTTTCAAGTCTAAATCTAATATATCAAAAACGGATTTTTTTTATCAATAAACTCCCGTAAACACCTTTGAGATTCGATTTCTGAAAGACCCGTTTAACACAAACCCGTTCAATTTAACAACAGAGACATACAGACCAAATTTCCTTACTGTAGGTCTAGTGATTTGAAAACGGGTATCTTTTTTATCAAAACGCAACAAAAAATTCCCTCTCCCCCATAGAAGTAGATTTCCAGGAAATACTTTCTTAGAGAATTTCCATTCAACAAAAGTAACATGCATACTAAATTTCGTTTCGGTAAGTGGAAGTTCGACAACGAAAATCTTTTTATAAATAAGTCCCAGAAACTCCCTGCTCCCCCCCAGGAGTCCATTTCCGTAAAACCCGTTCTTAGAGGATCTACATTTTAAAAAAATCTATGCCTATAAAATTTCAAATCTGTACCTGTACGTCTAAAAGTTCAAAAACGGTAATATTTATCTGTAACGCCCCTTAAGCCATCGCAATGACCTTTCGAGTCGATTCTCAAAATACCTTTTGTAGCGGATCTCTACTCCATGAAAGGAGAACGGGCCTACCAAATTTCTAGCACGTAGATCTAATAGATCAAAAACGGGAATATTTATACCTAACGTCCCTTAAGCTCAACAATTCCCCTCAGCGGTGAATTTTACTCACTCAGAAACCTTCGCGAGCATATGTCCAACAATTCCCCAAAGTTTCATCGCAATCGGATGAACGGTTTAGGAAGGCATAAGAGACATATAGACACAAACATTTATTTTTATTTATATAAGTTGTACTATTTATTTTTGCTGAAAGTTTTCGGTAACTAATATTATGAAGAACTTATGATATCTCTGTAAATTATAACACCCTTAAAATTTTCCTTTGTCTCGCATTCATTTGGAAAGCAAATTTCGATTGGTTACGATTCTATTTTTTTATGCAATCAACGTTATCCTATTTGTATATTCGACATTTATTCGCAAAGATTGCCCTCCGCCCGAAAGATGCAAAATTTCCGCCAATTTGATTTAAAGTAAAAAATTTCAAAGATCCATTGTAAATAGAAATTCTTTACATGGCATTTTAAACAACCCAATCAAACAATTTTGCTTATTATCTGTGTTTATTAGAGATAATTATTTTTGAAGCCAGCATAGAAGGAGATACTCTTGATACTCGTTCCTTTTCAAGGAGCTTCTTGAATATCCAATACATTAATCTCTGGTACAACATACTTGTGTGCTTTCAATTTAGAATTTTATTTACGAATGAGTTATACACACAAAATTCTCCCCTCCCCCTCAATGAAATGCAAACAGGTTTCGTTCTGCAAGAATACCACACGCTCGGCGACTTGAAATAAACATACTGACCGTAAAAAGTCTTAAGGAAAATTTCGAAGAAAAGATAAAAGTTCTATGACAAATTCTAAAATTTTAATTTAAATTGAATTCTCGATGTATAATGTATTTTGATACATTTTTAAAAAAACAACTTATGAGTGTCAATGTATCGAAAAACAAAATCTTTGGTGTGTATGCCATGACAGTTCGTTTATAAGACATTACGAAAGATTCCGCTTTAACAATGAAGATGAAACAAAGGCTCTTGTCACTGTGCCATTCACATAGCTATTCTGGAAATAGGAATGTATGAATCGCAGCTATTGTTGATCCGGGGAGGTTACTTTAATCTTTCCTTTCTGTCTTCTTAGGGCAAAGCACAAGAAGATACTCAAAGCCAGCCCACAAGCATGGTACATACTCGTGATGAAAAATGTTCGACGGCCTCCAAGGTAGTCGAAGCCTACTCCTGCCAAGACGCATCCTATACCACAACCTATATGAAAATATAAAAAAAAGTCAAAGTTTATTATATGTGATATAATTGTAGGCATCTGATGCATATGCAATCAAAAACCATGATAAATTGAAATTCTAATTCTTTCATTTTCTTAGTTCATAGTAACATCGTTTTAATCACGGTCACATCTGTACTCTGGTAAATCAACACCAGATCCCTGGTGGTCGAAATTTAAAGCATAGATCTTTAGACTCGGATTGGTGTCTAGTTAATTTACACCAAATGATAATGAACAAATAAGCTAGCAACAGACTCTGAATTAATTGTCTATGTCATCAGTATCAACAGCCCCGACAGAGTTTTCATCTAGCGGTGCAAGTTTAAAAAATGTTCTAATCTCTAGAAATATTAATTACTCTATAAAGAAATGGTTTATTTTGTTACCAATAACTATTTTTAAAATCTTTTTACTTCAACAAGAGCTACACTGGCGTGCAAAACTTGAACAACAATACAAATTTTAAGCAGATAGCAATGAAACTGCAGAAAAGGGATTATTGTGATCATTATAATGAACACACAATTCAGTAGAAATGGGATGTGCAAATGCAAATGTCAGGAACAAAAAAACACAGGCGACGTGAGTGAATGCAAAACATATGCGGTCGGTGCCCGCAGCTCAAGACTACAACAGGAGGAAGAACGGAGGCGCAACTATAGACATTCACTGCAAGAGCAAGTTTCGTGAAATATGGCTAGAAGAAATTACCTGAACAACTTCGCATGTGGAATAATGATCGAAAAGCTTAAGGAAGAGAATAGTTTCGGAATCAGCAGAAGTGTCGTTTCTCGAGCTTGGAAATCCTTCCGAAACCACAGATACGGCTTTTAGAAAAGTTGATGGTAGTCTCCCTAGGAAAACAACTGCAATGGATGACCAATATATCATCCTGTAGGCTAAAAAGAGCTCGTTAATAGTCAGCAACTGTGTACAGTAACAGGGCGACAAGTGTCCCGATTTACTGTGGTGAGACTCCTTCACAAAGATGGCCTTTTCACCCACCGTCATAAACGCAACATCCCTTTGAAAGTTGGCCATCGACTGGCACCGCTTAAAGTAGTTGTGATACCCCCGTGAACTGGGGGTATCATCTCTTCATCGTCTACGCGACCATAGTTGGAGGGAATAAAAGATTGACCACCAAACTCTTCCATAATAAAATTAGTTTATTATAATCTTAATTTATATTAAACCAAATAACACTAGTCTAGGAGGCTTATGATCTGGAGGGATGAGACTTAAACTGTAATTCTAACAAATGGCGCAATAAATCACCGAATCTTATATTTATAGATAATTTCCTAACTTACTAGAATCCGCTCTAGTCTTAAAGCTTAATTCATATTATCTTACCGCTATGCCACAGCGAACAGCTACAGTCCTTATATCGCCAAACTAATTCTTGGTTCTACTTGATCCGGCAAATGGATAATCTTCGGGCTTCGAACTTCCCTTATAACTCTCCTAGCACTTCACTGGCACTATTAGACCTCCTCCTTAGAACTCACTATCAGAACTCTGGGAACCCCATGCGAATACAAAAGCTCCAATATATACACTTCCTAATCTACATAATCGCGTTCTCTTCTTGGTTTGGTTGGAAAGAGAGAGAATTGCCATTCTAACCCCAAAGTGTTTTCAAGAGGTTTATTAATTGAAGTCACAATAAAGCCCCGTCACAACTTCACGGTCACACCGGATTGCTGATATTCAGCAGTTACTCGAAAGGGAAGATGTCACTCGAATGTATTGGTCAGCGTTTTTCTATGATTTAAATCCGATAGAACACGTGTGGTATGGAACAGTTTTGGGGAAGACACCTTGCGGCATGATAACATCCTCCGAGGAACAGATACTGTTTGAGGAATGGGCCCTATAACCACCAGAACTGTTGGACAATCTGGTGCTGGAGACAGTGCAAAGCAACCATTGCAGTAAAGGGAGGGCATACCCCATACTAAGGAACATATGCTTGTTTTTTTTATTCTTGGACAGACCTATATGTAACGATACCGTGAGTTCAAAAACAGCTTTTGTATTGTTTGATTCCATACATTTTTGCGCAATTATGCTCGTATAAGTATAAAATGCTGTATCTCATTTTTGAATTTCATGTCTTTCAGATGATTTCTCGTGGAGTAACAGCAAAAAAAGCACCTGTTACTTAAGTTTTGCACACACACCAGTGCTGCAAATACATATATGAAAAAAAGAATACCGTGCCATTAATTTTGCTAAATAGATATTTTTGGCGACAACGCATGAAACATATACAAATACAAGATACTGTTAGTCTCTACTACAATTTGTCTATATTACTGTAGACCCCCCCCCGGAGAAGGATGGTTGCAATTGATGATATTTTTTGTGCAAATAGAAGTAACATTTGATGACTTATCGCCTGTGTAGGTTAATCAAACAGTACTAAGAAATTCTTACTTTAAATTCCTTTCATGGTTTTATTCACTTACCTTTTTCCTGGGACCACAATTATCCTTGTTAATATATACATTCCTACGTTGCTTTCTATGATCTTAGTTTTATGTCATTTTATTTCATGGACATTTTTTTTTACTCATCTACTGGACCACATGTAAAAAGTCACGATTAAAAAGGAATTTCTCAAAAGTTCAATAAACCCAATAATCCTCTAAAACAGATAACTAGTGATGTTTCTTTATCTTTTGAAAAGAAGTTAAAAGAACCGATAAGAACTATTAATACCGGACGTTTAAAAAAGAATCATCCGTTTTAAAAAAACCAGAGCTATTCAGTTTTTAATCTATTTATTTCATTTGAATAATATACAGGGTGGTCCCGAATTCATGGTACAAACTTTAAGGGTAGGAGCAGGACATTGTAGCAATCATTTACTGTATAGGAATGTATGGGTGCAAGTAACGTGGTGAGGTACAAACACAAAACATAAGAGACGAAAGGAAAGACGAAGTGATTATTGAAAGCGTCGTTGGTAAGTTTAATGTTTACAATAATTTTTCAGCACATGAGCTATGGAGTCCATCTGCAGCAAACACTGCTGTACCACCCATTGGCAGTCGGAGAAGATAGTCTGCCGAAATCAAAGCTTGAACTCGCTGAAAATGGAAGAGGTATAAGCAATTTTCGTTTAACACTCAACAAACGGTCTGATGACTCACACTTACGTTTAGACCGTTTAGACTTGACTGGAAGCTGGAGTCTGAGCAGACTCCTCCTTTCCATATAGACTGGGCTTGGTGTTGCAATCATTGTAGGTGAGGGGCGGGGTAAATGGAGCAAGAACCAATGGGAAGCGATCAGACGGGCTTGGGTTTCGGCGACTGGCAGTAGGAGAGTTGCTATTGGTTAAGAGAGCTGTTGTTCTAATTTACCTTACCCAACTCGGTAGAAGAAAATTTTACTACTGCGATGTTGGCTAGCAAATGGAATTTAAAAGGAAAATGGAATTAAAAAAGGTAGAATATTGATAAAATTACTAGAATATAATAGAAGTTAATAAAATTAACTGTCTAAAAGGGACTCTAGTAAGAGGTATCCTTGTTGTTTTGAGTCATCTGTGGCTTTAAGTTTTGGAAGAATTGCAATTAACTTTGGAAAATGTTTAACTAGGTTTTAAATAATTTTAAAGAGGTCTATTAGATTTTGAATATCACTAGCATTACTTTCCTTATCAAGGATGATCTGGGGTTGACTTTGTCTTTCCTTTGTTTCAAGTGGAGGCAAATTAACAGATCTTGTACTTGATTCGGTTCTATCAGCCACTATCAGATGCTTTCTTCCAGGTTTGAAATGCATACAGATCTTCGTCAACCAGGATCATATCTGGTGGCATGTAAAGAACTTGTTTCACGGACTTGTCGATGTAACAGCTGAAAAATTCTGTGATCCGGCATTCGTATATCAGAAAACTGTGCATGATACATTCGTAGAGCAGCTCTGCCATTACCATTTGCACGGCTGTACATGCAATGTATGTCTGAATTTTCGGCATATGTAAACGTAGACGTTAGCACGCTTTCCCCTACTGATATGCATCATGTTGAACGACGGCTAGACATCTAAGGCTCACTACCAGCAATGAAACCAACCGCGATAACTCTATTTCTCTTTTTTATTATTTCATCTATTTGTGACTCACCACGTCACTTGCACCCATAAATTCCTATGTAATAAATTATTGTTGCAATATCCTTTATCTACCCCTTTAGTTTGTACCATGAGTTCGGGATCACCCTGTATAGGTTGAAAGAGGAAAATCTGAAGTTCCCCATTGTTGTCTGCAGGCAATTTAACACTCTTTCTTCGGCCACCATTTAAAATATTTGTCCAGATGGTGACTGCACAAAAGAAATCATTTTATCCTCAGTGATTTGATATATTATATATGTGTCTGTGATAAGGGACTTTTTAAGCCATGAGTCAACTACACCCAGGGTTTCGGCCTTGAGAAAGGCCAGTCTAGTACTCAACTGGGCCTCTCTGAGGTCATGATCCAAAAAATTTTAATCGTCACATTATTCTCGCATGTATTCTCTGAAAAACTGGGAATTTTGAACTATATGCCAAATAGCGACAGTGCCAAGATTGCATTATTATATCATGTCCGTCGTCCGTGTGTCTAGGCTTAGATCTACTACCATAGACTATTATTATTAGTTTCGATTCAGTTTTGGCCAAGTTTTGTGAAATTGCGAGTTATGCACATTTATTTCTTGTGGGCTATCGTTTGTATGAGTATTTGATAACATCCTGTACTATCTACTAAAGGGTCGCAAGTGGGCATTACTTTTTCATAGGGACCAAGGGTTTCAAGAAATTTTAAGACGTCATTGTCCATAACAACTGTTCTACTTGAATTTCGTTTACAATACCCTAGTTTTGAGCTTTCTACCCCTCAGAGCATAAGATGAGGGTATAAACATCACTCCTCTTCAAGCTACATTCACCCAACGGAAGAAATACATAACAGCAGCCGCCTTAAATGCAGACGTACTCTCAAAATTTTGAGATGAATTTGATTACGATATTGACAGAATGGTGAATATAATGAGAACCTTTAATTTAGTTTGTCAAAAAAACTAAGATTAGCCACGTAATATGAAATTAGTCTTAAGTGTTTATGTTCAATAGTTTTGGTACAATTAGCATTCAAATTGAGTCATTCTAATTGAAATACACTAAATATTTATTTTATAGATAAAAGATGTAAAAATATACTAACCTAGACCTTCATGTGTAGTGAAAATTATTGACTGAGTCGTTGCTTCAGTTCCCGGCTTAGAACTAAGCTTCCCATACGAAGCTAAGGCGGTATATAAAAGACCATATGTCAGACCATGCGTCCACTCAATAGGAAGAGCAAACCATGGATTATGAAGTTGACTGTACCAAAAGAAACGAATAACGTATGTAAACAGAGCAAGCATGCAAACTTGAAACAATCCAATCTTTTTTATGATCCATCCGGAGAAGAACATAAAGGGTATTGTTCCGACGAAACTCTGAATGGTCAAGCACAGTCCACAAAGAAGCTTGCTACCTCCAATGGATGTTAGGAACAAGATTAGATAAAACCAAACCATACCAGCTCCGACTCCGTTGATGAAAATCACGATTTCGAAAGCCAGGAATTCCTTTGATCTCAAAACCGTTCCGACATCTTTAAGAATGTCCTTTGAAAAGTGAGGCTTAACGAGATCTAATTTATATATGTTCCAAATAGAAATAAGCCACAATATCCCCATTAAACTCCACGATGCAACAAATCCTTGCGTGTAATCGTTGATGAATCCACCAATTGGAGCAATGACTCCCCAGCCGATACCACCCCAAAGACGCTGTTTTCCGAAGTCTGCATCTGTTTTCTGTACAGTTTCATAGCAAGCTGTGTCGGAAAGAGTAAAGATGGAATTGGCACAAATGCTTCCTACAGAGAAGATTATAGCGAATATCCAGAACTGGTAAGTTGCGAAATCGCTTACACTATCTTGTTCATAAATGTTTGTGTCCACTAAATCATTCTTCGAAGAATTTCTATCAATGCACGTAGCAAACATGTTTCTTAGACCCTCAGGTAAGAGAGAACACATGTATGAAGAATTAATTCTCTGATTCGTTTGATTCATTTCAATTAAAGACGCACAGAGCAATTCTGTATACTTCACAGAACAATTTTGGCAAGAATTATTGTGGTGGTAAGAGCACAAATTCAAACTGAAAAAAACGTCTTGATCGCAGAACATCACTGATTGTTCCTTTTCATCAGAAATTCCTTCGAAGAAATCGACTGAATTTTCTTCATCTGGAATAACGGTAAAGAAGTATTCATGCAACTCAACTTTCATGCATTTCTTCAAACAACTCTCAGAGTCTAAAGCACACAGGGTACATTGTTTATTCGCGGTTTGAATCTCAGTGAAATTTAATTCCAAGGATTCTCTGAGATTAAATTTAGTTGTGTTTTCCATTAGAGCCATGATGCTCTCATTATTTTGGCATAAGCTCATAGTGTCGAAGTGATTTCCTGTGATTTCTACAGAACTCCTCGCTACTTTTCGATCAATTTTAGGATTTATAAGCAACAAGAAGTAACACAATGCTGTGATTATAGTTAAAACACAAATTATCATTTTCACTCTGTTGAAATAGTCTGCAATGTATCCGATCAAAGGTTTTGTAAAAATAATTATAAAAAACTGTGCAATGAGCACCGATCCTAATGATGAAGCAGAAAGTCCTATTTGTTCTTTTGCAAACACCATAACATAAGGATTAGCAGCACCAAATCCTGTAAAAATAAAATGGAATGATTTAACTCTTAAGAAATCGATTGTTTTACAAAGTTAATTATTAATGCTTGTAATAAAAATTAACTTAATCTTAATGCTTTCAAAATACAATCGCCAATTCAAAATTCATGAGATAAAAAATATGGAGGAGATTTATATAGATTCCAAATAAAATTCACTATATTGTTTCTTAAAAATAAAGAAATAGCTTTAATAAAAAAAACTGATTCACTATTTTTTTTATTACAAGATTTCAAGCAGGTAGTTCTATTAGTTGAAAAGCGGAAATATTTATCTATTACGCCCCTTAAACCCCCTCAGTGACCCTTGGGGATCAATTTTCCCCAAAACTATTTTGTAGCGGAAATCTACACCATGAAAGGAATCCGCTTACCAAATTTCAAGATTGTACGTCTAATAGTTTAAAAATGGATATAATTATCTATAACGCCCCTTAAGACCCCGCAACGCCACTTAGGAAACGATTTTCACAAAACCCATCTTATAGCGCATCTCTACTCAGTGAATGGAATCTGCTTACTGAATTTCGAGATTTTACATCTAATAGTTTAAAAAAGGAGTTAATTGCCTATATAACGCCACTTAATACTCTACAACGCCACTTGGGAGTCGATTTTGAAAAACCCATTTTGCAGCGGATCTGTAATCTATGAAAAGAATCCGCTTACCAAATTTCAAGACTGTACGTCTAATAGTTTAAAAATGGATATAATTATCTATAACGCCCCTTAAGCCCCCTCAACGCCACTTAGGAAACGATTTTGACAAAACCCATCTTATAGCGCATCTCTACTTAATGAATAGAATCTGCTTACTCAATTTCAAGATTTTACGTCTAATAGTTTAAAAAAGGAGTTAATTGCCTATAACACCCCTTAATTCTCTACAACGCCACTTGGGGTCAATTTTCACAAAACCCATTTTACAGCAGATCTGTACTCTATGAAAGGAATCCGCTTACCAAATTTCAAGACTGTACGTATAATAGTTTAAAAACGGAAATAATTATCTATAACGCCCCTTAAGCCTCCGCAACGCCACTTAGGAAACGATTTTCACAAAACCCATCTTATAGCGGATCTCTACTCAATGAATGGAATCAGCTCACTAAATTTCGAGATTTTACGTCTAATAGTTTAAAAAAGGAGTTAATTACCTATAACATCACTTAATACTCTACAATGCCACTTGGGGTCGCTTTTCACAAAACCCATTTTGCAGCGGATCTGTAATCTATGAAAGGAATCCGCTTACTAAATTTCAAGACTGTACGTGTCGAATAGGTTAAAAATGGAAATAATTATGTATAACGCCCCTTAAGCGCCCTCAACGCCCCTTGGTAGTCGATTTTCGTAAAAATCATTATGTAGGGAATCTCTACTTTATGAAAGAAATCTGTGTACCAAGTTTCACGACTGTACATCTAATAGTTTAGTAATGGAAATAAATATCCTATAACGCCCCTTAAACCCCCGTAACGCCCCTTGTGGCTCGAACTTTGCAAAATTCGTTCTTAGCTGACGTCTACTCCATAAAGGGAACCTCCCTACCACATTTCAAGTCTGTAGATTTAATAGTTCCGTAGATATCGTGATTAGTCAGTGAGTTAAGTCAGTGAGTGAGTGAGTCGCTTTTCTCCTTTATATATATAGACTAGCCGTTACCCACCCACTTCACTGGGTATTTCACTATGTTGTATATATGTATACTGTTTACACATACATTAATTATTGATATCTAGCATTAAGAATTCGATTGTATTGAAAATATATTTATAGCTGTTACACTCTCGCTCCTTGATATAAAAAGAACATAAATTATAATATCTAATTTCTGTTTATATCTAAAATCGAAGTAGAAAGAATTTTTTCGCTCACTTAACCTAATAATCAAGTGGATTTCCACCAAAGCAACTTTCAGTGGATCTCTACTCCAGAAAATAAACATGCGTGCTAAATTTAAAGTCTAAATCTAACAGAGCAAAAACGGAATTTTTATCATCAATACCTCGTTGAGAGCACTCTTAGTGGATTCGAATTCAGCAAAAGAATTATGCAAACCAAATTTTATTATTGTAGTCTTAGCAGTTTGAAAACGGGAATTTTGTCTATCAATACGCCCAATAACTCTCCCCGCTTCCCCCTGGAGTTGATTTCCGTAAAATCCATTCTTAGTGGAACTCTATTCAACTAAAGAAAAAAAAGTGCTCAACAAATTTCAAGTGAACAAAAACAGGAATTTTTGTATAACACGCCTTAATCCCTCGCAACCCTACTCCTTTGGGGGTCCGTTTTCGCAAAAATCTTTGTAAAAGGAACTTTATTCCATGAACGGAACATACGTTTTAACTTTCAAGCAGGTGTTTCTATTAGTTGAAAAGCGGAAATATTTATCTATTAAGCCCTTTAATCCCCCTCAGTGACCCTTGGGGATCAATTTCCCCCAAAACTATTTTGTAGCGGATCTCTACACCATGAACGGAATTTGCTTACCAAATTTTAAGACTATACGTCTAATAGTTTTAAAATGGAAATAATTATCTATAACGCCCCTTAAGCCTCCGCAAACGCCACTTAGGAAACGATATTCACAAAACCGATCTTACGGCATATCTCTACTCAGTGAAGGGAATCTGCTTACTCAATTTCAAGATTTTACGTCTAATAGTTTAAAAAAGGAGTTAATTGTCTATAACGCCCCTTAATTCTCCACAACGCCACTTGAGGTCGATTTTCACAAAACCCATTCTGTAGGGGATCTGTATTCTATAAAAGGAATCCGCTTATCAAATTTCAAGACTGTACGTCTAATGGTTTAAGAATGGAAATAATTATGTATAACGCCCCTTAAGCCCCCACAACGCCACTTAGGAAACGATTTTTACATAGTCCATTTTTTGACAGACCTCTACTCAGGAATGGAATCTGCTTACTTAATTTCAAGATTTTACGTCTAATAGTTTAAAAAAGGAGTTAATTGCGTATAACGCCACTTGATTCTCCACAACGCCACTTGGGGTCGATTTTCTCAAAACCCATTTTGCAGCAGATCTGTACTCTATGAAAGGAATCCGCTTACCAAATTTCAAGACTGTACGTATAATAGTTTAAAAATGGAAATAATTATCTATAACGCCCCTTAAGCCTCCGCAACGCCACTTAGGAAACGAATTTTACTAAGTCCATTTTATGACAGACCTCTACTCAGTGAATGGAATCAGCTCACTAAATTTCGAGATTTTATGTCTAATAGTTTAAAAAAGGAGTGAATTGTCTATCACGCCCCTTAATTCTCCACAACGCCACTTGGGGTCGCTTTTTACAAAACCCATTCTGTAGGGGATCTGTATTCTATGAAAGGAATCCGCTTATCAAATTTCAAGACTCTACGTGTCTAATAGGTTAAAAATGGAAATAGTTATGTATAATGCTCCTTAAGCGCCCTCAACGTCCCTTGGAGGTAGATTTTCGTAAAAATCATTATGTAGGGAATCTACTTTATGAAAGAAATCTGTGTTCACGACTGTACATCTAAAAGTTTAGCAATGGAAATAATTATCTCTAACGCCCTTAAACGCCCGTAACGCCCCTTGGGGTTCGAACTTTGCAAAATCCGTTCTTAGCTGACGTCTACTCAATGAAGGGAACCTACCTACCAAATTTCAAGTCTGTAGGTTTAATAGTTCCGGAGATATCGTGATTAGTCAGTGAGTCAGTGAGTTTAGTCAGTGAGTGACTGAGTCGCCTTTTTTCTCCTTTATATATATAGATTAATACTATTAAATTATTTAACTTGCAGACAAGATATTTGCACGCATACTTTAACGGACAAAATTAAATTTACGAAAAGCAGACAACATTTACAAAATATTTCGAAGAAAAAAAAATTATTTTAAACACAAATAAACTCTGAAAATACTATAAACTAATTTTAAGAATCCTTATTCTGTTTTACTTAATAGTATTAAAGGTAAAATATAATATATATTAGAGTCACTGATAATAGAAGGCCGCGGTAGCCGAGTGGTATAGGTATCGGACCATGGCTTGGCTTGTCACGAGTTCGAGCCCAGTACCACTGAAGACGCGCCGTGTAGGGCAGCGATGCACGTTAAATCTGTCGAGAGCTGAAACGTCCTCCCGTTGGTGTGGTATGATAGTTAGGAGAGGGGGTGCCAGCTCAGATGTCGCCCACGTCACTTGACCATGGTTCAAAATTACGTGGTCCGTCGCCAAAAGCCCTCGTGTAGCTGAACAGTGCGACGTTAATATTCAATCAATCTGATAATGGAAATAATATTTTATACTGCGCATGTAACTTTCAATACAAATAAAAAATTAGCATCCAAAAAATCGAATTTATATGGAATAATAAAATAGCAAAAAACACACTCTCTTACCCCCTATATATAAAAAGTAATGGAGTTTGAATCTGATCATCTGTTTATCGACGTGCCAAAACGATTTAGGTTTGATGAGTTGTTCTGAAGATTCTGTAGGTATAACATAAACATCGAGAGATTTTCCGTTCTTTTCATCGGTCATTTCGGTTCTTTTTGGTTGAGTAATCTTTAAAAGAACGTGAAAGAACTATTTTTCTTTTATCAATTCACCCCTTGAACCTAGTGACAGTAAAAATCATACATGTTAAAGAAAGCTGAAGAAGAAAAATGAAATAAAATATATTTTAAATATATTTGAAAACTGCCTTGCTTTTAAGAACAAATAAACCATTTTACAAATAGAAAAGGCTCTTATTTACTTATTTAAAAAAAAAAAAACTTTTTTTCTGTTTTCCAACAAATGTTAGAAAAAGTTTAATTGTTCTTTTAATGAATGCACTAAATTATCTTTGGAGTAAATCAGGCAAATGATGCAGACGAATAATCAATATTGTTGTTAAAATATTTTCTTTCAACAAAAATGCACACCCGACTTACATTTACCCTTTCAAAACATGGAAAAGACAAACTATTCCAGGAAAAACCCAGCAAACAATCGAATTGCAAAAAAAAAAAAAAATCAATTTACTTAGAGAAGAAAAATTTGCAAAGTATAAACTTAGAAAACTTCCGTATGTCTAAGGTAAAGTTTTACTATTAAATTTAAACTTTTACTTAAATACTACAATCGTTCGATTTAAAATTTAAAGTAAAAATTCTAAATGTATCTAAAACATCGCTGCTAAATTTGAAATTTTAACACATACTTTTAATCACAAACAAGTTTTGAAAAGAATCCCGTTTTGTTTTGCAATTTCACACTCAATCATTATGAGAAATAGATGTAAAATACTTGAGTATATCATATATCGCAAAGAGTTGCAATAAAATGAATATTTTTATTTGATCTGTTCCAGGTGTCTACCAAATGATTAACCCTAACATACATTTAACTTTATTCTAAACAACAAATAGTGTGTCGCGTATGAGCAGTTTCTTACTCATACTGATTCTGATTTAAATTAGGAATTCTGAATCCATTCGGACTGCTTGAAGAAATTCTGATTTCAGTTGGAAATTAAAACGTTTTCCTTTTTTTTTCTTTTTTTGCCTATCCATTTCCATTTTTCTTTGTGTTTTCATTAAATTTCTGATTAACGTCAAGAAATGTAGAATGCGAGGGTAAATTAAATAGGCCTACACCGTTTAATAAATTCACAATGTAATATACAAAATAGACCCCATAGAACTAACAAAGAAAGATCCTACAAGAAATAATCGAGGATAGCAATTTTCAAGTATAAATTTAATCCTCCTTTAGTCATTGCAAATACAAATAATATGTTGTTGTTTCTTATCCTTGAACGATCTGACATACACTGGTGTGCAAAAATTAAGGACGAAGTCGAAAAATTAGCATATCAGCTGAACGAAGAGGCAGAGCGGACAGAAAGACCAATCAGGAGATTAAGTAAGGTGATGTACGGTAGCACATGCGCAGATATGCAGGTAGTCGTAATGGGGGAGTGTCTGAGTAGTATAAAGCATGTCGTCGGTGTAAGATCAGTATTTCTGGCAAAGAGATTGCACGCCGTATAGCAGTTAAAATCACACCGAGTTGCTGCCTCAGCGAGAAATGGCGAATAATCAGTCTATTAGACGACATCTGGATGCTTTTACCCGAGGTCAAATCATTGGGAAGTTGGAGGAAGGCCGCAGTGTGGCAAGTGTGGCTGCAGAGTTCGGAATTGCTCACAGCATCGTTTCACGACTTTGGAGACAATTTCAAACTACAGGAACAGCTATCCGGGGTTCAGTAGTGGTCGTCCACGAGGAACCACACCCGCAGATGACCGGTACATTGTCTTACAGGCCGGAAGAAACAGGCGGCAGACAGCGGGAGAAATCGCCAGACATACGACACAGGCGACTGACGACCGATATCGCGTTTTACCGTGGCCAGAAGACTGAACGGTGGTGGTCTGTTTGCACGACGCCCCCTGTGCGGTGTACCTTTAACGCCTGCCCATCGGAGAAGGCGTTCTCTGTGGTGCCGGGAACACCGGAATTGGAGAGACAATGAATGGGGACGAGTACTCTTTACAGATGAGAGCAGATTCAGTTTGAGTAGCGATTCTCATCGCATACTCATCTGAGAGAGCGGGGAAGCCGCAATCATCCCTCGAACATCATTGAAAGGGACAGGTATGGAGGTCACGGTGTTCTCGTTTGTGGAGGCATCATGCTTGGTAGTCGTACAGACCTTCACATCTTCGACGCAGGTTCAGTCAACGGGACCAGTTATTGTAACGAGATTCTTCTTCCATATGTGCGTCTTTTTAGAGGCGCTATGGGTCTGCAGTTCCTTTTCATGGACGACAATGCACCATGTCATCGCACAGTAGCTGCCGAACAGCTCTTAGAGAGTGAGGATATTGAACGTATGGATTGGTCGGCATGAACTCCGGATCTCAATCCCATCGAGCATGTATGGGATTTTCTAGGCAGACGCTTGGCAGCTCGTACCTTACCACCAGTAACGATTCGGGAGCTTCGATTGGCGCTTCAAGACGAATGGGCAGCAATGCCTCAACAACTCATTGACACCCTCATTCTCAGCATGGGCAGACGCTGTGAAACCTGCCTAGCACTCAGGAGAGATCATATCCCCTACTAAAGACCTGATGTTTCTTGCTGGACACCCATCACAGGGATGTTTCGGCCTTCAGTCGCATTGCGCTCCATGCTACTTTTTCAATCAAGCTTCTTTTTATTCCTCTGATTTCTCTTTTAGTAAGTGTTGCTTACATTACACATGTCCTTACGTATTGGGGATCTTACGGTATTAAATGTGTTGATTTGGAAAGCTTTTGTACAAAGTTATATTGAAAAAACCGTCTCGTCCTTAATTTTTGCACACCAGTGTATGTTAGTTCAGCTCCAGAAGGTTGCTAACTACCAAGAAATCTATAATAATAAAGGAATCGGGTGTTAAGCCCCCTAGAAAAGTCCGATGCGTCTCAGAATGTGATCCGGTGAAACTGGATGGTCACAGCATTTCTTGTGTAACGAACTCTACGCTCATAGACCGTGTGATTTGGAACTTCAGTTGAGTGACGAGGAGGACGACTGAGGTGGCACCCCACTCTCCAAGCTTCAACGTGAGGATCTCGAGCCTTGTAGTGAAATACCTGACCATCGATTGGCAACGTAGACTGATCGCAAGCACTGCGCATGCACGAGTGCCAAGCCAGTGGGAGTCAGCAGTTGAAAACCCACGACTTTGATCACCTGGGGACTGATTGAGTGTTGTTCTCTGAGCTCCACCCGTGAGCACCTTGTTGATATCTGAAGTTGGCTTTTGCTTCCGACGAGAGCAGTGGTATCTGTGAGCTCCACCCGTGAGGCGCAGTGTGAATATCCGCAGTCGGTTCTTACCTCTCAACGAGAAAGACTGTTTGGCTCCATCAGCGAGCGTAAAAACTGATTATCTCTGTGAATGTCAAGAACCCTAATTTCTAAATTGTAAATACTGTACAAGGTAAATCGTGTATGTCTGTGAACTGTCTTGTGTTTGGGAAATAAATCTACAAAGATCAAAGAGGTGTCATCTTTTAGATGCTTGAGACGTTACACTTGCAAGTGGGATGGATGTTTCTGCCACTTTCAAAGGAAAGACATTTCAAGTGGCTTCTTGTTAGTCTGGTCAGAGCAGTAAGGACACATTTGATTTCTTGCAGAGATACAAGCGATGCTCCTGGAGATGCGTAGGTGGAACACGCCATTATGCTCAGCTAAGGCCTGCAGGCAAATGAGCAAAGAAAGACCTCTGCCCAATGGGCTCCAGTCTTTCTGACCATCAGAAGTTGTTCCCTCCCTCTTCCTTATGGTTTTGAAACAATTATTATAGCATTCATTAATAGAGAAGAGAGCATTATGGAATAGTCGGCAGATATGGAACACCGAGGTTTTGACTGTAGGTGCGAATGCGAGGGAAAACCATGAACTACTCAAAAAAGACCCCCATGATGCATTGCAGCGAGAGTTAGTCGCTTGCTATTATCGTATTACCTGCAGCAGAAAAAAGTGTGTTTTGTGATTTTCAAAAATTTTTGCAAGTGTGTTTTCAAGCATTTTAACCTACTGGTACACATCTTATTTCAATATTGATGTTAAGCATATTGTGCACTAAAAGAATTGTAGTTTGTGTAATATTGTGGTCGTTTTTTAACTGACAATGTTTTGTCCTTCAGTTTAAAGGTTAAATTTCCAAGATGGCGTGTTAGGTATTATGGAATATTAGGTATTTCCCTATGCAGAAAGCTGGGTCTTCTCCTCTAACAGCATACTCTCCTTCAAAATGGCGGTTAGAGAGTAAACTGAAAAACACACAAGTAATATAAAAAAAATTTTAAGTCAATTCCTACTTAGATCAACAAAGAAAAATTTTATTTTAGCTACTTTTTATTAAATAGTTACAATCAATATAAATATGTATATACATACGACAGAATCACAACATTAAGTGGTTATTCATTTTTATTCATTATCATTAAAGTATCGTATTGTCATCCAAAACAATTGTGTTTATAAAATTTCAGTTCAACTGAATGCTTTAAAGCGTGAGAAAAAATCTTTTCAAGTTTTGACTCAAGTCGCTAAAAATGAAACCAACGGGGCTATATCTGTAATTCATTAAATAATTAGTTTCAGTCAATTAATTTTAATTAATTATAATTAAATTATCGTATTTTTACCCAAAACAATAGTGTATCGAAAATTTCAGCTCAAATGAGGGCTTTAAAATGTGAGATAAAAATCTTTACAAGCTTTGACACAAGTCGCTAAAAACGATGCCGACGTAGCTGTATTTGAAATTCTTTGAATAATTAGTTTTAACCAATTATCATTAAAGTATACTATTGTCATCCAAAATAATCGTGTATATAAAATTTCAGCTCAATTGAGCGCTTTAAAATGTATTTGATTAACGATTAAAAACTCCAGCAAGATAAATAAATAAATACAGAGGAGAGTGTGAGTTAATAGCAGGAATTAAAAAAGAGGATAAAAACAAGGAACCAGAAGCTTCAAAATAGTAATAGAAACCGGAAATTTAGACCTTCTGATAAGAAATTAAACTTAGAGCGACCTTCAAGACCTAATCCTACTGGAGATGACTCTAATGTTATCAGCAACGAATCGTTTCATTTTGATGTATCATTTGTAATGGACTTCAGGCCATCTATTGAAGAACAAGAAAACAAAGACGCTGAATGTACTTTCCATAATGAAAAATTCTCCGAAGATCAACAATTAAAAATTTGAACTCATCTGCTTTCTGTGTGGCTCATCCTGACTGTACCGGAGCAGAAAAATGGGTTTTAATTGTGATTTTTCAATTCCTACTATTAGCTTACACTCTCCATAAGTTTTTATATAGATTTATCTTGTTGAAATTTTCAATCGTTCATGAGATGCTTTCTATTCTTTCAATCAAGTTCAAACTAATTTTTTCACAACTGAGGTGGATGACTGTAACATTTGAAAGAATAACAGTAGCGTATTCTTGGTTAATTTAAATATGGAATTTATTTACGTCACAACTATTGAATATTATTTACTGAATGATACATTAAAATTATTAAACTTAATTAAAGCTTGTTAGAGTCCAATATTTTGTGAGAGGAGGATTCGTTGGCCACCGCTCCCGTGTAAGTTCAAAGCATCTCCCTTGTCTCCTCTTCCGGTCGACGGTGTTCGATTCCTTGGGGGTCAAAAAGGGGTTGCGCTGCAGCTGCAAGATGCACGTGTGGGTGTCGGGTTTAACAAAGATGCCGACCGCTGTTGATGTTCGGAGAAGCGACGTTACAGCTCTCGCCCTCTCTTATGGAACTTTTCCGTTGAGAAAAGTTTAATGGGATGACGATGAGACAACTGACAGATTACCGACACATCCCTTCATCAAGCACCACTATATTTCTGAGCTGCAATTTTAACTACTGAAGAAAACTCTGAACTAAATTTGGAATTACTTATTTCTAGTGAGTGAGTGTTCTTGCTAGGGAACTTACACAAATCCATATTACGAAAATGATCAATAGCAATATAAGAAAACATACTATAACATTAAATAAAAATACAAACACTCCTATCACAATGCCTATTATCAATTATACTAACAACATGTTACATCAAATGCTAGTGTAAGATCTTACACATAAAATATTCTTCGCCACAATACTTAATAAAAGTTATCCTAACGACATGTTGATATGATATGTGAAGTGTACAACCTTACACACAAAATATTTTTCACAATATGCCTCTTGCGTAAACTAAATACTCATGTATATTTCAAAATCTCTATACACAAAATTAAGCATATT